>CM022701.1:75964304-76434304 GCA_012295165.1 Asparagus setaceus
GATGGGTGGGTTAGTAATTAATGTGGTAACACATCGCCTCAACATCAAAATGGATGTCAAACTGTCAAGCAACGGCAAAAGGGTTTAGATCACAAATATTGGAGAATGTCGTTGTGAAGTGAAGAAACTCATAGAATCGGGATTCATCGAGGAAATTCAACATCAGGATTGGGTGTGAATATAGTCGGTCATGAAGAAGAAATGGGTTGATTAGGATTTGTGTCATTCTGAGACCTCAGCAGCGCTTGCTAGAAAGATGACTTTCCTCTTCCAATCACGATGTCATAGTTGACAACGCGTGTGGATTTGAAAGAATGTCCTTTATGGATGGCTTTTGGGTACAATCAAATCAAGATGCACTCGATGGCCAAACACCACCTGGCGTTGAGCATGCATCGGCATATATTGCTACATGGATGTCTTGGATTAGGCCTCAAAAAATCTTAACATACCCGTGAGCAATGGCGGAGATTTTCGGAATCATCTTGAAAAATGGTCGAATCTCGTCGGCGATTTGGTCGTTAGCGTGACAAAGGAGATCACATCAAAGATCTTAGAGCGGTATTGAACTCATGCGGACTCATCGACTAAAGATGAACCATGCCAAATCTTTCCTTAGGATGTCGGTGGCAAGTTCCTCCGGTTTTATCGTCCATAGACAAAGGAATCCGTCGATCGACAAAGTGAAGGCGATTCAAATTGCAACCAGAAATGCGAGAGAACTTCGAGGGGTGTAAGGCGTTAGAAAAATACTTACAAATCCCAACCAACTTCGTGGCGAAGTTTGTGAATACAACCATCCGAATGATCTGGATCGAATCGTTAAAACCTTGAACTTCAGCAATGAACCCGTCACAAACACGGTTCATAGGACTTGAATAAACGTCGGATCAGGTTAGTTGAGCGGAACAAACCAAGAGTTAGTCCGAGGAACCAAACTGAGGAGCCAGACCTAAGTGGGAGAAGGCCAAAAAGTCCCGAGAATAAGCGGGGCCTAAGCCCAGAAGGCGAGAGAGAAAAGCCGGCAACGGCGGAACAGCGCTTGGCCTCGACCACATGGCGAGTTACCTCGGCAGTGGTAGAGGTACCTCGGCATATTAAGCCCGACACCTCGGCAAGTGGTAGAACCTCGGCCACCATGGTAGAACCTCGACACCAACTTGGCGAGGTGCCTCGACCAGTGGTAGGCGACCGCACCCTGTATAAATAGGGAAGTTTGTTGATGATAAGAGGGGTCTTCTTACGGGGATTTTTGGACTTACGGCGGGACTTTGGTGGATTTGGGATATTCTCAAAGAGCTCTTGCGAGAGATCTACAAGCCGTCGGCCTTGTAGTTAGAGCAGCCGTGAGCATAAACGGTCGGCGTCGGATCTACAAGCGGAAGGTAAGCGAATCGAATTTTCTGAGATACCCTCTAGATTAAGCCGTCTTAATCTCGAGGATAAGCTTGTGATTTCTCCTAGTAGATCTCACCATCGAGGCGATCCTCTCGCCGTGAGTGTGATCCCTCGGTAACCGTTTCGCCGTGAAGCGAGCCTTTATCTGTAGTTCGAACGGGGTCTCCACGGATTGGAATTGCGGTGGTCCACGGACACAATAAGTCCGACGGAGGCGAACCCGCATGGCGAGTCCGATATAGCGAGATCGTGTTTGTTCACTAAGGATAAAAGTTGTAATCTTTTTTATTTTCATTATGCGCCTTAAAATAAAAGCATTTCTTTTGAATTCGTTGTAGGCCAAAGAAGGCAAGCAAAATTCAAATCAATGACAATCATCCGACTTTTACGCTGAACAAGGCGACCACGATGGGAACCACCGCCTCAGTCGAGGAGGAGTGTCGTGCGCAACCGCGGATCCCTATCGGTGGAAGAGGTCGATTCGAGTTGACCGAGAAGTTCGAGGAGTACCTATCCTCACCCTCCTCCAGATCAGTTCCCCGCGCTCCAAGAAGGTCTCGTGCCAAGGAGAACCCGATGGGCCTCGATGTAGAGCCCGGGGCGGCGAGTCAACCCGGCTGCTGCGGTGGCGAAATCCCCGGCCGAAGTCGGATAGTGCGAGATGAGCAGCCGCGGCGATCTTGCACTCTCAGCGAGCTCGCCAAAGCGGCGACAAAGCATGGTAGCGCAAGCTTGCCAAGGCCATGCAATCCATGGATGGGGTCGCTCTGGCGGATCTAAGATCAAACTCGCGAGGCTTGACCTCAAGTGATCGGATTTATCAAGCCGTCACCAGCGAGTGGGTCCGTGTCAAGCGGAACCGCTCCACACCGAGGCGCATCAGGGCGCCCGGCGCTCGCTGCGCAAGCCGCGAGCTTTGGTGCAGGCACCGTGAGTTAAAGAAGTGGCAAAGAAGCCGCAGCGTACCGCCGGTTTGGAGCCCAAGTCTAATGGTGCTGACCTCGGTGCCCACACTCGTCTCGGCACCTAAGCCCGAAGGATACAGTGCGGATCAGCGCCAAGGTCCAAGATTGGCGCACCAAAGTCAAAGCGTGCATACGAATCGATGGTGAAGCCAACCCGTCACCACCACCAAACCGACTATCAAGGATGTCACCGGTCCTCGAAGAGAATCCGCGGGTCACTCCTCATGCGGAGTGGCACCCGTTCCAACAGGACAAGAAGATTCTGCGGCCCTCTCTATCGGTTGAAAATGAAGTCAGAGAGTGCGAGACTTCAGCCCACATCGTGAAAGTCTGGCGAGTCACTTTGGAAGTTTGATGGATTGACCCGTCCTCGGAAGGAGGCGTTTTCATCGGCGATGAGGGCGTTATACGAAAATCCGCGCCGACATCACGGCGGGTTGCTCCGGTACACACACGGTGAGTACTACCGTGCAAGAGTGCGAAAATCTCGAAGGATTCCCCAAATTGATGATCATGCTTGTGCTCAAGCTCATTAAGGCGATGCTCTCGAGTGCAATTGCCATCAAGCTCGAGAAAGGTGTCGGTCTTCGAGAGACTCACCGCGGAGATCACGAGACCTAGGTCAAGGCGATTCCATAAAGGATGATCTCGAGAGGGTGAGTTGCGAGAGGTCACTAATAATATGACCAGACAAAGAACCATCGTCCGCGGGCTATTCGGCGCATCATAGCGGCTAACTTCGTTTGCGGTCGGGACTATCCGGCGGTCGAATCGATAAACTTCGAAGGGATACCGCGGAGGATGATCGTCGGATATTGGCTCCGCAATCGCATCGATCATCGTATCTAGAAGGATCCCCAAGAAACACATGATGATGCAGATCAAGTGGCCAAAATGCTAGATGAAGCGTTGAATAAACAACGGAAAACTTCAAGTTAGAAATGGAGTTGGCGCGGGCGATGAGAGAAATGCACGACCAACGGATCCAAGCTTTAACAAAGCATCGAGGGGAATCAAGTCAACACATCGAGTTGATGAAGATGATAGCGATTCGGATCGAGGAGGAAGCACGGAAGATGATAACCGAACCGCAGCGTGGCTGCTGTTGCTCATGAGAGCGAGAAGATCAAAGACTTGGAGAGCAAAATCAATTCATTGATTTCGCTCAAAAAGTAAAGGCAGTATTCCTTGCCCATACCGGGAATGGGAATCAATCCATTACATCGAAGTTTAACTTAATAAACTTCACACCATTTGTGGGGAAGGGTTCCCGTAGCGACACTTGATTTATTTCAAGTCACACCTCGGAGTTATTTACGGCGAACCCACGATGGTTCGGTCATTCGTTAGCACCCTTAGTGGGGCTGCCGAATGGTACCGCCGTCTCAAGCGGGGAGCATTCACGGCTGGGGCGACATGGAGTCTAACTTCCTTACCAATTTCTTTGATGGCGATACCAGGTATCGTCGTCGGGACTTGCTTCTCGGCGAAGCGAAGAGCGGAGAAGCGTGGATATCTTTGTCAAGCGATTCGGAACAAGGCAATGAGCTGTCGGGATCAATAACGGAGGTTCATCCTCAAACTGCCACAATAACTTATCGATAGATGTGCTTGAAGCAATGGGTACAACACCATCGATAGCGTGGAAGGACTTGAAGGTTCGTGGAAACAAGGCGAAAGATTCCTCAAAAGGAAAAAGCGGAAGAGGCCGGTGGCAACGGAGCTCAAAGCGTAACTTTGTCCGACAAAGGAAAAGAAGCACCTAAGGCGGTTTGCGAACCAAACATTCAACTCAACCCGGCAGCGGCGGCAACAATGGCCGCATAAATAACAATCAGCGTGGCAACACGGGCCACAAAAGCGAAGACCTTGGCGAGATTCGAAGTCCTATTCCTTTAGGGACGGCGAGATTCCGGTCTCTTCAAATATCTTGTGGAAAATAACAAGATCAAGCTCCCTCCGATTGAGAATCAAGAGGAGGCAATGAAACGAATGACCCAAGATCTTGTGTACCATAGAGGTTCATCACATCACTAAATCTGTTTTACCTTAAGGACAAAATCCGGGCTTTAATTGATGTGGGGTCATCACTATGAAGCCGTCAAAGAAAAGAAGGTTGGGGCGAATCACGGTGTCCATAAGCCGGGTCGGTGCGTTGACATGGTTTGAACTGAACCGGTGGTCAAAGTCGCGATGAAGGCGGTAAATGGCGACCCACACAAACAGCGAGAGAAAGGACTTGTATCATTACCACCCGAATGGCGAAGTCTTGTGGGTCCACGAACTACGAAGATGAGCAATGGGTAGCCTCTTCTTCGTTGAAGAAAAGCGAAGCGAAGGGAAAGGCATGCCATGCTACTTCCATGGTCTAGAGGAGCGATGAGCAGTGGTAACATTCCGGTGTCGAAGGGAACACGAAGCCGCCACGAGGGTGGACGAGTACAAATACAAGTACCGAAGTCCCGACCCTAATGCCAAGGCGGCTCGAGTGGGGGTACCAACAAATCCCTCACTCGCCTGGAGAAAGCGCCGACAGGTGGGCGCCAAGAAGCTCAAGAAAGCGACCGGGAAGTTCAACTCGGCGATCTCGATCGGTCGCCCGATTGGAAGAGATAAGCGGGAACGAACTCCCCATATAGCCGGCGTGATGGCACAATTGGCTAATATC
This sequence comes from Asparagus setaceus, assembly GCA_012295165.1. Lineage (NCBI taxonomy): Eukaryota > Viridiplantae > Streptophyta > Magnoliopsida > Asparagales > Asparagaceae > Asparagus > Asparagus setaceus. Next base: position 75,969,336 of record CM022701.1, read on the forward strand.
CCAAGGATCACTCTCTATGAGTTGCTTCACGGTTATCAAAGAGGCGAAGCTCTTCAAGAAGCCCTCGCCGATTCGAAGTCTTCCTCACAGTTAGGCGAGTCGAGGAAAGTTGGCCCAACAATGCAATCTTGTGACTAAACACTTCCCTGCATCACTTTTACAAAGGAGGATATGCGGGCGAATTCCAAGCACGATAGGCGCTATACTTCCGCGGGTATATTGGTTCTAGTGAAGTTAAGGATCCAAGTCGTCCGGGTTCATTGTGAGCATCATGCCCTATGCCTCATGTATCATGGAATCCCTGCCCGGCAAGCTATCAGCGGCGATTTCTGGATTTAACACCGGTGGGTCCGCCACTTGGTAAAATCGGATTAAGTGAAATGGGACTTAAAGTCGAAGTCACTGCTATGTGATTGGCGAGACTTCCTATAACTTATTGTTGGGTGACCTTGGATCCACAATAGCGTTATAGTCCGTCTACTCTTCATCGATGTCTCAAATATGTAGACCACGAATAATGAGTCAAGGCGGTGGTGTGGACAAACAACCGTTTAAGGGGATGGAGAATTATTTCAGCGATTCTCTCCTCTCGGTAATGAGTCAGCTGAATCATCGGCCCAGTGCGGACAGCGGTGAAGAAGGCGTCACAGAAACGGGCTTGGTTATAGTGGAGGTTTTGTTTTAAATGACATTGTACCCTTGTAATCAATCTTGGCGATGAAGAATTCGGATGAACATGTAATTGGCAAATTGCCGATGAATCAATAAATGGCGATTTAGAGTATCCTTTGTTTTTGAATGATGTGATGGCGAGGTTTATACAACGATCGAGTTGCACACCAACTTCGGTCATATTGCTTTACATAGCGGTTCGAGACTCCTTTGGGGCGGCTTTTCGTCATCGAAGATCAAGTAGTGAAAAGACTTGGTTTCACGAGGAAGAATCACGGTTCAGCGAATCATTTCTTTGAAGAAGATGAAGATGACAATGGGCCTATCCTCCACACATTCGGATATAGTCGAAACGGGTATCATGAAGAGATGGGGTATGACTTGACGAGGAAGGTCTATGTTTTGGGCGAGTCCTCGAGTCCCTCGAGCGGCATATGTCCCAAAGGAAACGGATAATTACTATGCATTTAGAAGGGGATTGGGATGAATCCTCGGAAGATGAATGCTGGTGGCGATTGATAATAATCCACCGGTGAGAGCGGACATTCGTCGACTCTTGACTTGGGATTGACACCGCCTGGGAGCTTTCAAGGCTTTAATGTCAAATATGGCTCACGATCTATCACTCTTTGTTGAGAGTGATGAAGACATGCCAACATGGGAAGACCCATGGATCCATCAACTCAAGAGCGGTTTGGGGATAGGTTGAACAAAGAACCCCCTAAGGGCGAGGTAGTCAGTTAATATGGGTGATGAAGAGCATCCTAAACTCATAAACATCGGCAATACTCTCCTTGGAAGAAAGGAAGAGTTGATTGCCCTAATCGGGGAGTATATCGATGTATTAGCTGGAGTTACGAGGACATGCGGGTTCGACCCTAATGTGGCAACACATCGCCTCAACATCAAAGCGGATGTCAAACTGTCAAGCAACGGCAAAGGCGGTTTAGATCCACAAATATTGGAGGCAATTGTTGGCGAAGTGAAGAAACTCATAGAATCGGGATTCATCAAGGAAATTCAACATCGGGATTGGGTGGCGAATATAGTCCGTCATGAAGAAAAATGGGTCGATTAGGATGCGTATGCGACTCTGAGAGACCTCAGCAGCGGCTTGCGAAAGATGACTTTCCTCTTCCAATCACGATGTCATAGTTGACAACATGTGTGGATTTGAAAGAATGTCCTTTATGGATGGCTTTTGAGGTATAATCAAATCAAGATGTACCCGATGGCGTAAACACCAGCGTTGAGCATGCATCGGCATATATTGCTACGGTCATGCCGTTCGGCCTCAAAAATCTGGCGCAACATACGAGAGAGCAATGGCGAAGATTTTCGGGATCATCTTGGAGCGGTCGAATGCTACGTCGGCGATTTGGTCGTGGCGTGACAAAGGAGATCACATCAAAGATCTTAGAGCGGTATTGAACTCATGCGGACTCATGGCTAAAGATGAACCTGCCAAATCCTTCCTTGGGATGTCGGTGGCAAGTTCCTCGGCTTCATCGTCACCGACAAAGGAATCCCGCGTCGATCGACAAAGTGAAGGCAATTCAAGAGTTGCAACCTCAGAAATGCAGAGAACTTCGAGGGTTACAAGGGCGATTGGCGTACATCCGGCGGTTCATATCGAACCTATCAGGAAGTGCCGCCGTTCTCAAGTTGAACAAGAAGGCGTGTCATATATTTGGGGCGGCGCGCGAGAAGGCATTGAAGAGATCAAGTCTTATCTCGCTAAACCTCTGTTCTTGTTGCACGCGTCGGAAAACCGTTTTGATCTACGTCAAGGCAGCGGATCACTCGTTAAAGCTTTACTCGCGCAAGGCGGCGATAGCGGTCCAGCGAGCGGTGTATTATCAGGCGAACATTAGTGGTCTTTGAGTCTCGATATCAATGGTGGCGGTGCCTTGCATTAGTGTTAGCGATTGAAAAATGCGACACTATTTAGTCGGACAAGCGATTTATGTTATCTCGCGTAAATCCGGTGAATATTTATGACCGGCCGGCCTCGATGAGTTGGCGTTTGGCGAAATGGGCCTTGCTCTTGTCCCAATATGACTTGTATTTCAAACGAAGTCGGTCAAAGGACAAGCGATTTGTGATCTCTTGGTGCCCGGCCCGGGCCGGATGGTTGAGCTATATGATGATCTTAGGATGAAGTCCACGAAGTCAACACTACATCGCACCAACAAATATGGCGATTGTATTTTGATGGAGCTTCTCGGGCCACCAATGTGAAGTACCCCGGATGTTCTAAAATCTCATTTGGTCGGAGTTGTCTTGATTTCCAGGAATCATGTCATGCCCGTGCTTATTCACTCACGAACCTTGTTCCAATAGCGTGGCGAATACAAGCGCTACTTATTGGACTTAGTTCGCCAGAGGGGTCGAATATCTCGAAGCGTCTGGGCGATTAATTGATAGTTAAGGGTTAAGTGGTGACTCTGAAGTCGAGGAATCGGATCTAATCCCTATCATCGGATAGGCTGTTGAAATAAGTCATTGAAGAGTTTTTCATCGAATATCCAGCGCCTCAAAAGCGCTTATGCGGATGCTGCGGCGTTAGGCGTATGCGTTAGCACAACCTTAGAACCGAGCAACTAGTTACGGTCGGGACTCACCAACTCTTCATTACCATTATACGATGAGGCACAAGAAGATAAAGGGTAGTTACCAGAAAGTACATGCAACCCAAACCAAGTTGGAGCCGAGATTGGCTTTCCTATCATCGACTATGTCTTACATGGTGCAGCAGGAAGGCGTGAGGAGAAGAGTCAATCGGTGAAGAGCTCAAGATTCTTTTACGACCACGAGACCCGGATGTTATATGCGGGAAGTGCGATGGTCTTTGCTCCGATGCCTCTCAAACAAAGAGGCGGAGAGGTCCTTCGGGGAAGCACCACGAGGTGAATGTAGTGCACACGGCTGGTCCCAAGCTCTGATCGAATCGGAGAATGGGCTGCCGGCCAGCGATGATTAATGGCGGTCGAATGCGGCTCGGAAATGCAGCGTGTCAAATTCCGCGAATTATATGCATCGGCCTCTGGCGGTTGCATCGCCCACCCATCACGGCCATTGAGACATGGGGAATGGGCGTCGTAGGTCCCATTTTCCTCCGTCGGTCAAAGCGTCGGTTTATTCTAGCGATCACCGACTACTTCTCCAAGTGGTGAAGCAATCCGCTAAAAGAAGTAAAGAAATGCAGAGTCGTCAAATTTATCAAACACCATGTCATTTACCGACGGTGTTCCAAGGCGGATCGTGCATGACAAGGTCCCCAATTCATCGGCAATTCCTTCATCGAGTTTTGCGAAAAGTTCAAGATACAAGATGTCGTCAGGCTTATAATCCGGCTGACAAATGGATTAGCGAGGCATTCAACAAGACCATTATTAAAATTACTCGAAGCTTGTGAAGAGTAACAAGCGAGGCGGGATGATAAACTTCGGGCCTTTCTGGGCATATCGCTGCTTGATGCGCCGCCAAGCTGGGCGACCCGTATTCCACGGTTTCACGGGTGCGGCGATTCTCCGTTAAATTGAGTCCGTCGCCGCGCCGCCCTTTCAGCAGAGATGGCGGCCAAAACAACATCGAAAGTCTCGAAGAGCTTCGAGATGTTAGATGAGAAGCGCACGGAGGCTCAACAATGCATTGAGTTTACCAAGCTAGGATGTCGAGGGCTTTCAACAAGAAAGTTGACGAAGAACCTTTAGAGAAGGAGATTTGGTCCTCATTTCGGCGAGATAATCCTCACTTCGAAGAAAGGTAAATTCGAACCTAAATGGGAGGTCCGTTTGTAATAGAAGCGGTTACTCTAAATGGTGCATACGCTATATTACCCAAAATGGCGGCCAGGCAATTAATCTTAGATAAATGGGAAGTTCTGAAGAAATACTACCCTTAGTATCTTGGGATAACCCGTTCGGCGGGAAGTTCCTCGTGGGATATTTCACCCACTTTTCTTGAGGATAACCCTAGATTTGTCCTCCATCATAATTTCCCCATGCGATCAAATTCCTTGAAGGTGGGCTACAAATTACGGTACATTACCAAAATCTCCTCTTGATTCCTTCTATGAACAAGAGGCCCTCAAAAATCCCTTTTCTGGAGATAGAATATAAAATTCTTCCTCTCCAAGATAAAGATCCCTTTCGTGGTTAGCGGAGGGTTAAATCCATCCTTTTAGGTGGCGCCGTGAAGGTAAGCAGGGAACTTTCATCTTAGGTAGCGCCCGTTGAAGGTATCTTGTAGGGATTTTCGGACGAGGTTGTCCGTGAAGGTCACACGAGTCTTTTCGGTTCTCGGTGGAGATCCCACTCTTAGTTCCATCTTCATCTTAGGTAGCGCCCGTGAAGGTATCTTGTAGGGATTTTCGAGACCGAGGTTGTCGTGAAGGTCACTGAGTCTTTTCGGTTCTCAGGTGGAGATCCACTCTTAGTTCCATCTTCATCTTAGGTAGCGCCCGGTGAAGGTATCTTGTAGGGATTTTCAGACCGGGTTGTCCGTGAAGGTCACGAGTCTTTTCGGTTCTCGGTGGAGATCCACTCTTAGTTCCATCTTCATCTTAGGTAGCGCCCGGTGAAGGTATCGTAGGGATTTTCGAGACCAGGTTGTCCGTGAGAAGGTCACGAGTCTTTTCGGTTCTCGGTGGAGATCCCTCTTAGTTCCATCTTCATCTTAGGTAGCGCGGTGAAGGTATCTTGTAGGGATTTTCAGACGGGTTGTCCGTGAAGGTCACTGAGTCTTTTTCGATTCCTCACGGCAAAGAGATCTGTTGTTAGCCTCATCAGGAAATAGAACACATTCTTCTTTTCCCACCTATCAACAAGGTTCGGTCATTCTCGGTCAAAGAAGACACCGAGTTCATCTTGGGGCATTTTATCGAAGCCTAAGAAGGGATAAGGCCAGCGCCTCCTGCAGCGTTGCGGTTTAGTCTTTCTCGATTGAAGAAGACACGAGTTCGTCTTGGGGTATTTTATCCGAAGCCTAAGAAGGGATAAGCCAGCGCCTCGCAGCGTTGCGGTTTAGTCTCGATTAAAGAAGACACCAAGGTTAGATCTTGGGGTATTTTATCCGAAGCCTAAGAGGGATAAAGCCAGCGCCTCCTGCAGCGTTGCGGTTTAGTCTTTCTCGATTGAAGAAGACACCGAGTTGATTAGGGCATTTTATCGAAGCCTAAGAAGGGATAAAGCCAGCGCCTCACCGCGTTGCGGTTTAGTCTTTCTCGATTGAAGAAGACACGAGTTGATTGGGTATTTTATCGAGAAGCCTAAGAAGGGATGAGTCGTGTAACCGCAGCGTTGCGAGTTAGTCTTCGAAAAAGAAGCCTCGTATTCAACATCGTAGCATTAAGTCTAAGAGAGTTTCATTCTTTTAGCACAGCGTTGTGTGTAGAGCGGATTTAGACAATCTACATGCTAGCCCAACTCAAGCGGTAGTTGGTAAAGGCTCATCAAACGTTGAAGGGCTGGGGTTGGCAATAACCAAAGTCGCATGCCTGCAGCGTTGCGGTTTAGTCTTTCTCGATTGAAGACACGAGTTCGATTAAGGGTATTTTATCCGAAGCCTAAGAAGGGATAAAGCCAGCGCCTCACAGCGTTGCGGTTTAGTCTTTCCGATTGAAGAAGACACGAGTTCGATTACGGGGTATTTTATCCGAAGCCTAAGAAGGGATAAAGCCAGCCTCCTGCAGCGTTGCGGTTTAGTCTTTCGATTGAAGAAGACAGTTGATTACAGGGGTATTTCGTCCGAAGCCTAAGAAGGGACGAGTCACGTAAACTGCAGCGTTGCGGGTGGTCTCTTGCGTAAAAGTCACGAAAGCCTATGTATTCGATATCATAGCAACAAGTCTAGAAGTTTCATTCTTTTAGCACAAGCGTCCTTGGAGCGGATCGATAATCCATACGCTAGCCCACTCAAGCGGTGGTTGGTAAAGGCTAATCAAACCCGTTGATGGTGAGGGTTTGCCAAAAATCCTATAAGTATTATGGTTAATTATTTAGGACGATAAAGAATCATAATAAACAATGAAAGGATGGATCTTATTCATTTGAAGCAAATATAGAAGGAGCTACAATTGTTTAAGCACATCAAGTCTATGACAAAGGATTTGTTGTTGTTGGAGAACTTCACCATTGTAAGCTGGTGGAGTTCCTCCTGTAACTTCGGCTCACGAAGGACTCCTCATCGGTGTTCGGTGTCTTAGTGGTTGCCTCCTCGAGCTCGGCCGGTTTACGCCCGACGGATCAAGTTCCCTAGGCATAGCGGTGAGGGCTTCTTCCTTGTTGGCCTTGGCGACTCAAGCTGCCCATCCTATCTTCCTCGGCATGGAGCTCTCCACGGCGGTATTATCCTCTCCCTTTTCGCCACAATATGCTCGGTCACGGATGTGGCTTAAGGGAAGAATATGTCACGGCAACAACAGCCCGAGCTGATGGTGTGATCTCTCGCATCACGGACTTGAGCGGTAAAACACGAGCATCGGCCATGCCTCTAAGCGAGCGAGTCGGTATGGCGGCTATGTATGAGAAGCCCGGCTGCGAGTAGTTCTTGGAGTCTCACGAAACTTTCCCTCCGGATGGCGAGGTCGTCAACAATGCTGAGCATTTCGGGTAACCATATCATTATCAAAGCCATCAGGGGATCAAAGGTGCAGTGATGAAAGCAGCCATGAAGGACCTTTTCGATCCACGGTGTTCACCAAAGAAAAGTATGGCGTATTTCCAAGCGGATAATAAGATGGGATGGATCTTCATCGGCATCAGCGCTCGCCCGAGATCATGGAGTGAGATGTAGGCTCTACGAAAAAGAGGACTTTAGGATTTTTAGTAAAAAAATGAAGAAACTTATTAGCTAAAGACCCTTACAGTCTCCTTGATTGGCCAGCGAGGAGACTAAGCGAGTCTACAGGCGTATCTATCCCGGGATCTTGTCAGCACTTGGTGAGTCCTCGGTGTGCTCATCTATCTCAGGTCGTGGTGGCGGTTACGGCGGCGGAAAAGGTACATTTGCACAAATGGAATGTCTCGGCTTCTTTTAATATAGTGGTATTGGCAGTCCTATAGTGTCGAAGAAAGTTCATACCTTCTTGAGGATAGTAGCTTGGTGAAATCCTCACCAAAGGTATCTCCATCTTGTGACCAAGTAGCAAGTCATCCATGGAAGTGTTGCCATATAAACCCAGTCTGAAATCTTCCATGGAAATTACGAAAAGGCATTAGGAAGGCGAATGCAATTAAGGCAAACAATAGGTAAGCTACATACCTCCTATGGTGGGTTAGCTTGCCTAGTCTCGGCTTGTGCATTTGTCTCCTGCAATCTCTAAAAGAACAAAAGCAAAGGCAATTAGTGAGGTACAAATCCGAGTCATTCCATTCTCGCATTAGCCACCGAGGAAGAGGGTATCGATAGATGTACACAGGTCCATAGGATCAGGTCCTACATCGGCCTCCTCCGCCATAGCTCCATACATTTGTTGAGTAAAACTTGGCTCGGCATGGCGAAGCTGAGCTCGAGCAAATGGTGGTGAAACAAAATCAAAGCGAGGATCATAATCCTAGAACCCCTAGCAGTAAATGTCGATCTGCAAAAGTTGAAATTCGAGATTTCATCCGCGGTGAATTATTACCTCCGTCCCGGCTGGAGCATTCTTGGTCAAGTCTATATCAAAGGACCGAGGATTCCGTTGATTCTTATGGAGCTAACCTCTTTCGTTTAACCTCTTGAGAGGGTCAAAATTCTTCCTCTTCAGTGATTTTCTGAAAATTCAATTGGATGAAAATCTAATGGAAAGGATGAAAGCGAAAGGAAAAGGAGAATACGAGTCCTTCTCATGAGCTGCGACCTCGCTTGGTCCTCTCCTAAAGTAGCGGCGTGAGGAGTTGTGGAATTCCTCCTCGGCCTCACTTTCGGTCGATAAGATTGGTAGCTTCCTCTGACTTGAAGCGGTATCTGGCGTTTGATCTGGGCGCGATGCTTCGGCTGAATCTGAGATGGCCCTCCACGGGGGCTGGTTGTTGGCTACTAATAGCCAACTACAATGAGAATGTCGACTCGGTGGCCCGATTACGAGCTCGGGAAGCTGAACCTAGCACCGGTACACCCCATGGCGCTCACAACCATGCTCGAAGGCCATCCACAAGTCCACTGATGCGGAGTTCGGGTTCCCACATAAAGTTGGTGCGTAACGAGCTGGCGAGCAAAAGCGGCGAGGAAAATAAGGCTCAATGAAGCATTCCTCACTTACTGGAAGGTGAGATACCACGGCACGATTCACTAGCCGGTTAAAATAGCCAATGTTAGTGAAGTACATTGTCTTGGCACCTCCTCGTCGACCAAGGACTCACCATATTGACGGTCGAATGAAACATCTGGAAAAGATCCACCCTTTGTGAATGCATCGTTTCTTGATCTCTGCAAAACCACGCCTTCCATCGCAATCCTCTATCAGCTTAGAAAGGTAAGCGAATCATGGAACGGGTGCGGCATCATGAGGCGATGAAGGACAACGGTCATCAAATAGGTATGGGAGCTCTACTTTCGGAGGAAGGATGCGTGATGATGGCTCGTCCTTTCTGCGGGTAAGCGCTTCGAACTATATCATGCAATCCACGGTGAATCGCGGCCACCATCACGGGAAGGAGAGTTCCTTCTTGTGAAGCGAGTTGAGCTGCCGAGATAAGGACCTCAAGGTAAAGCATCATCGATTGATATGGAACCACACTTCTTGAGGCAGTTAAAGAGATAGCACGCTAGAAGAGTTGTTGGGGGATAGGCTACGCATGCCACGAAGAGTCGCAAACTTGGTCCTGAAGGGAAGCCTTCTTTAGAAGTAGCTGAGTGTATAAGAGTTAGCCTCGGACTTCTCGATCAGTTCATTAACCTTGAAGGTGTGGTGATAGTTCACATATTTCCTCGCCCAGTTGTCCTCAAATCTTTGGAACAAGTAGTGTGAACTGCTTGACTCACTGCGATTTCCTCTTAAGCAAGAGTTCAGATTGGGCGAGCTACATGGTAATGACAAGTGAGATCATGTCTTGCTATAACGATGGTCGTTGCGGTATTTCGGTTCGATTGGAGGAAAGTACTCGATATAGCATCTTCCCCATGGGTAGACCGAAATCTGGTACATCTCATAGCAACCCCAACTTCGCCATGTTTAGTGAAAAGCGTATTGAATCACGGATTATAAAGCTCGAATAAGGTAAAGAAATGGTTGCTTGATTGGAAGGCCATACATGGTGTACGAATGTCATTTGAATCTGGGCCTTAAGCACGAAGTTCTCCATCCCATCGGTGGTGTCAGGCGACCACCGGTGCTTACTTGGCGAGTGTACCCGGTAGAAGAATCTATGGTGGGCGATGGCATCTCGCTGATTTAGGGCGATTCTTCAAAGTGGCGGGAACAAAAAGCTCATCAGTGTGTCGGCTACAACGGGTGGCCCAGATGTGCGATTCTGTTGGAACCCGGAACCGAGCTGGCGGGTAATAAACCCCAATGAATATGATCATGCTCCTGTCGGGCATGCATGACATCTGGCGTGTCCTGACATGGTGTCTAAGGTCGGTCAATGAGAGTTGGCAAGTATCGAGAGAATACAAAGGGGCCTCGTCGTCTTTGTTCAACCTCTCACTCGATAAAGGCATGTCAGGATCCTTAAGCGAGTTAGCCGAATAAAATGTCTGTCTTTACAAAGGTTGATGAGATGGTGTCCCTTCTGGCGCATGTCGGTGACCAATCGTCGGATATGGCGGGAACTCCCCTCAAATCTGAGCTGGATCGTCTCGCTGATGTCTGGTTCATCGGCCGAGATAAAATCGCGGGATCATCACACATGGAATAATAGTCACTATGGCGTCCATCGACGCGTAAGTGGAAAAGCTCGAGGAATAATCAGTGAAATCGAGAAAATACTTCGGTTAGTAAATGGCGTTGAATTCATCTTACATAGGTCAGTCCACGACCTTATAGCGAGTGCGAGCGATTTCACGTCTGCGAACGGGAGAGCGATAAATATAGTCATGAACAAAGCAACAATATATCCCGTTCTCGAGTGATGCGGTATGAAATCGCTCAGTTAACTTTATCGAGCCGGGTGATCTTTGAAGCCTCAATCCTCCGCGAAGGAGAGTCGGCTCTTCCCAATCGCCTCACAAAAGGAGGCGGCGGGGTCATAGCGAGCGTGCACAATTTGAAACCTCAATCCTCCACGAAGGAGAATCACGGCTCTTCCCGATCGCCTCAAAAGGAGAAACGGCGGGGATACAAGCATATATGTCTGAAAATATGATGGCGGTAGCCACAGAAAGAAGGAGGCGTGCATTCCGCGGCGCGTCTTGAGTTGATCGACTCCTCGAAGCGTGATCTCCGGCGACGACATCGAACGCAACAATACAACAAAAGTCGGATACATGGCCAAAAATCCAGCCGATAAGCGTCAAAGATGCACAATCCGATCTTAGAACCAGCCGAAGATCGAGCGCTTGTATGGTTTCCTGGCCCAGTACGCCCGGCGCTTCAGCTTATGGTTTTCTTAAGCGCCTGTGCCAAACCGCTGGTATTGGCGCTGTAGCGCCCGACCGCTTCGCCAGCCAGCGTCCGCTATGCGCCAGCAGCCGCCCGCCGCCTGGTCGTCTCCTGAATCTGCGACACACCGCTCACCACAAAGAAAGAAGAAAAAAGAGAGAAAAAGTACTACATTATGCATACCTTGTTGATCGAGGAAGAAAACGAGAAGCGAGAAGCGAGATGAAAACAAGAGAGAAACTGGGGGCGGCCTGGAGTCAGCAAAAAAGGTTTGTGGGTATTTATAACAATCCATGGACCCAATCCTCTTTGAATAAGGACTCTTATTTGGCAACAAGTAGGAATTCTAGTGGAGCCCAATTAGATATCAAAAGGGCCATCAGCCCTAATTAGGAGCCTAATGGAACCTCAATTGGATGCCAAAACAATGCCAAATCAGTCCGTTAAGTATTTCTCCTCTCGCTATATTTGGAAAGATTCGAAGGTTTATTGGAGGATAACACCTGTGAAGGCCCCATCGGCCGATCAGCGTCGCCTAATCCCTCTGTAGGATTACGGTATAAACTGTTTCCTAATTTGTCGAGAAGTTCAGGAAGGATATTCTCACAAGAAATATTCGAGGATAACTTCGATCGTCTTGGTTACACGGTAAATCAGCGTCGCTAATCCTACTCAACTAGGATTACAGTATAAAGCTGTTTCCTAATTTATCGAGGTTCGGAAGGATATTCTCAGAAATATTCTTAGGGATAACTTCGATCGTCTTAGTGCACCGGCCTTAAATCAGCAGCGTCGCCTAATCCTCAACTAGGATTCAGGTATAAATTGTTTCCTAATTTGAGAAGTTCGGAGGATATTCTGAAATATTCTTAGGATAACTTCGATCGTGCGGATTACTGCCAGAAGCGCCAAATCAGCAACAAATCCTACTCCAACTAGGATTACGGTATAAAACCTAAATTAGAGGAGTTCAGGAAGGATATTCTCACAAGAAATATTCTTAGGCTAATTCGATCGTCGGTGCACGGCCTTAAATCAGCGTGGCTAATCCTACTCAACTAGGATTACGGTATAAAGCTGTTTCCTAATTTGTCGAGAAGTTCAGGAAGAATATTCTCACAAGAAATATTCTTAGGGATCTTCGATCATCTTGTGAATGCATCGGCGTCAGCGTCGCCTAATCTACTCAACTAGGATTACGGTATAAACTGTTTCCTAATTTATGAGAAGTTCGGAAGAATATTTTCACAAAAATATTCTTAGGGATAACTTCGATCGTCGCGGATTGCATCGGCCTTGATCAGGCGTCGCTAATCCTACTCAACTAGGATTCGGTATAAAGCTGTTTCCTAATTTGTCGAGTTCGGAAGAATATTCTCACAAGAAATATTCTTAGGGATAACTTCGATCATCGCGAATGCATCGGCGCTTAAATCAGCGTCGCCTAATCCTACTCAACTAGGATTCGGTATAAAGCTGTTCCTAATTTGTGAAGTTCAGGAAGAATATTCTCACAAGAAATATTCTTAGGGATAACTTCGATCATGCAGTGCATCGGCGCAAATCAGCGTGCATCTAATCCTACTCAACTAGGATTACGGTATAAGCTGTTTCCTAATTTATCGAAGTTCAGGAAGAATATTTTCACAAAAATATTCTTAGGGATAACTTCGATAGTGCGGATGCATCGGCCCGTCAGCAGCGTCGCCTAATCCTACTCCAACTAGGATTACGGTATAAAGCTGTTTCCTAATTTGTAGAAGTTCCGGAAGAATATTCCAAGAAATATTAGGGATAACTGATCGATGCTTGGTTGCATCGGCCCGATCAGCGTCGTAATCCTACTCAACTAGGATTACGGTATAAACTGTTTCCTAATTTATTGAGAAGTTCCGGAATATTCTCACAAAATACTCTTAGGGATAACTTCGATCGTCGGATTGCACCGGCGCAAATCAGCAGCGTCGCCTAATCCTACTCCGACTAGGATTACAGTATAAACTATTTCTAATTTGTCGAGAAGTTCAGGAAGAATATTCTCACAAAGTATTCTTAGGAATGGAAACCGTCGCGGTCGCCCGATCAACGCGTTGCCCGATCCTACTCCGACAAGGATTACAGTATAAGCTGTTTCCAAATTTTCGACGAGGAGTTCTGGAGAATAAATCCATATTCTTAGGATGCTTCGATAACCCTTAATTTCCTCCACCATAATATCCAAGAGAGAATAATCGGCCGAGCGTGAAAGTCATGGCGACACCCGGACAGCGTGTCGGTCGAAGAAACTTCTCCCCAGTGGATAATCATATCGACAACGGTCAAAGCGTCGCTTTCGCCCGGCCGAAGGCTAGGGCGATATCTCCATGAAAGTCAGTTCTCCGGCTGTGGTTAAACCAACAACCTGCGTGATGCGGAAGAATTAGCCGATTGAGGTTATGAAATTCCATGTACTTAGCCGACCAATATGCGTAACAAGGAGTTCGCCGACATACGGAGAAGTCAAAAGTCGATGGTTAGTCAAGCGGCGACCAAACCGCAATTACAAACAAAACTCACCCACCGGCTTGAATCAAGATAACAAGCGGTCGGACAATAAATGCGGCACCGTGATCTTATCGGGAATCCTACAAAGCTGGATGATCAGAAGAATCGAAGACTTGAAGCTATCTTTGGGACCCTCGGTAGAAGTAGGAACCATCATGTCCAGCATCGGACTCATAGAGTGGTGAGGCGCTGGAGGGTATCTGTAGGCGTTGAAAAATACTTACAAGATCCCCAAAACCAACTCGTGGCGAAGTGTGAATGACAACCCATCGAATGATCGGACGTCCGAATCGTTAAAGCCTTGAACTTCGGCAGCCGTCACAAACACCGGTTTAACCGGACTTGAATAAACGATCGGATCAGGACCGTTGGCCGGAACAAACCAGAGTTAGTCCGGAACCAAATCAGGCGGAACCTAAGTCGGAGAAGGCCAGAAGTCGAAATGGGCGGGGCCTAAGCAGAAGACGAGAAAAAGCGGCAGCTGGGAAAAAGCGGCTTGGCGGCGCCTCGGCAACTTGGCGAAGTTACCTCGGCAAGTGGCGAAGTAAGCTCGGCCACAATGGTACCACCTGGCGAGGTACTTGCTCGACAGATGGCCCAGCACCTATTGTATAAATAGGGGGTCTTGATGATGGAGGGTCTTCTTAGGGGATTTTTTGGACTTAGGGACTTTGATCCGGTTTTCGGATATTCTCAAAAGCTCTTCGAGATCTACAAGCGTCGGCGCCTAGTTAGAACGCCGGCGAGCATAAACCTCGACGTCCGGATCTAGCGGAATGGCGGGTGGTCGAACTCTGAGATACCCTCTAGATTAAGCCGTCTTAATCTGGGGGATAAGCTGTGATTTCTCTAGTAGATCTCACCGCTCGGCGATCCTCTCGCCGTGAGTGTGATCCCCTCGGTAACCGTTTCCTTAGTGAAGCGAGCCTTTATCTGTAGTTCGAGGCAGGGTCTCCACGGATTGGAATTGCGGTGGTCCACCGGACACAATAAGTCCCGACACGGGCAAAGAACCCGCATAGCGAGGATCCGATATAGAGAGATCCGTGTTTGTTCACTAAGGATAAAAGTTGTAATCTTTTTGATTTTCATTATACGCCTTAAAATAAAAGGCGATATCTTTTTTGAATTTCGTTGTAGGCCAAAGAAGCTGTAAGCAAAATTCAAATCAATGACAATCAAACCGACTTTACCGTGAACAAGGGGGTTACAAGGGCGATTGGCGTACATCCGACGGTTCATATCGAACCTATCTGGGAAGTGCCAACCGTTCTCCAAGTTGAACAAGAAGGGTGTGTCGTTTATTTGGGACGACACCTGTCAGAAGGCGTTTGAAGAGATCAAATCGTATCTCACTAAACCTCCTATTCTCGTTGCACCGCAGTCGGGAAAACCATTTCTGATCTACGTCAAGGCAACGGATCACTCGTTAAGCGCCTTACTGGCGGGGCGGCGGCAATGATCCGAGCGGCGATGTATTACAGGCGAACATTAGTGGTCTTTGAGTCTCGATATCAATGGTCGGCGGTGCCTTGCATTAGTGTTAGCGATTGAAAAATCGCGGCACTATTTAGTCGGACGGGCGATTTATGTTATCTCTAGCGTAAATCCGGTCCGGATATTTATGACCGGCCGGCCTCCATGAGTTGGCGTTTGGCGAAATGGGCCTTGCTCTTGTCCCAATATGACTTGTATTTCAAACAACGAAGTCGGTCAAAGGACAAGCGATTTGTGATCTCTTGGTACCCGGCCCGAATAGCGGATGCGGTTGAGCTATATGATGATCTTCGGATGAAGTTCAAGAAGTCAACACTACATCGCACCAACAAATATGTATTTTTGTGAACCTCTCGAGCTACCAATGTGGCAAGTGCCGGATGTTCTAAGATTTCAGCAGTCGGGGTTGTCTTAGTTTCCCAGGAATCATGTCATGCCCGTGCTTATTAACTCGAACCTTGCTCTAATAGCGTGGCTGAATACAATCGCTACTTATTGGACTTAGTTTATGAAAGTTGAGGGTCGAATACCTCGAAGCATCTGGCGATTCGCAATTGATAGTTAAGCGGGTTCGTGGTGACTCTGAAGTCGGGAATCGGATCTAATCCCTATCATCGGATAGCGTTGAAATGGCGGACTCATTGAAGAGTTTTCATCAAATATATCGCGTCTCCAGCGCTTATGCGGATGCTGGCGGCGTTAGGCGTGTCGTTAACACAACCTTAGAGACCGAGCAACTAGTTCGGTCGGGACTCACCAACTCTTCATTACCATTATCTGACGAGACACAAGAAGATAAGGGGTAGTTACCAAAGAAGTACATGCAACCCAAACCAAGTTGGAGCCGAGATTGGCTTTCCTATCATCGACTCGTCTTACATGGCATTAGCGGGAAGGCGTGAGAGAAGAGTCAATCCGGCGAAGAGCTTCAAGATTCTTTTATGACACTCAAACCCGGGCGTTATGTAAATTAGAAGTGCGATGGTCTTTGCTCGATGCCTCTCAAACAAAAGCGAGGAGAGGTCGCCGGAAGCACCACGAAGGTGAATGTGGTGCACACGGCTGGTCCCAAGCTCTGATCGAATCGGGGAGAATGGGCTGCCGGCCAATAATGATTAATGGCGGTCGATGCGGCTGGAAATACCAGCGTGTCAAATTCCGCGAATTATATGCATCGACCTCTGGCGGTTGCATCCGTCGGCCACATCACGGCCATTGAGACATGGGGAATGGGCGTTGTAGGTCCCATTTTCCTCCGTCGGTCAAAGCGTCGGTTTATTCTAGCGATCACCGATTACTTCTCCAAGTGAAGCAATCCGCTAAAAGAAGTCAGGCGAGTACCGTCATCAAGTTTATCAAACACCATGTCATTTATCGACATGGTGTCAAACGGATCGTGCATGATAATGGTCCCCAATTTATCGGCAATTCCTTCATCGAGGTTTTGCGAGAAATTCAAGATACAAGATGTCGTCAGCGGCTTATAATCCGGCAAATGGATTAGCGAGGCATTCAACAAGGCGATTATCAAAATGCAGCCGAGCTTGTGAAGAATAACAAAGCGAGGCTGGGACGATAAACTTCGGAGAAGCACTCGGGCATATCGCTGTGATGCGCCATGGCTGGGCGACCCGTACTCCACGGTTTCACGGGTGCGGCGATTCTCCGTTGGAGATCGAGATCCGTCGCCGTATCGCCCTTTCAGCGAGAGATGGCGGCCAGAAGAACAACATCAAAAGCGTCTCGAAGAGCTTGAGATGTTAGATGAGAGCGCTGGAGGCTCAACAATGCATTGAGTTCTACCAAACTAGGATGTCGAGGGCTTTCAACAAGAAAGTTCGACAGAACCTTTAGAGAAGGAGATTTGGTCCTCGCGGCTCGGCGATAGATAATCCTCACTTCCAAAAGAAAGGTAAATTCGAACCTAAATGGGAGGGTCGTTTGTAATAGAAGCGGTTTACTCTAATGGTGCTTATCGCCTAATTACCCAAAGTGGCGGCCAGGAATTATCTTAGATAAATGGGAAGTTCTGAAGAAATACTACCCTTAGTATCTTGGGATAACCCGTTCAGCGGGAAGTTCCTCGTGGGATGTGTTACCCACTTTCCTTGAGGATAACCCTAGATTTATCCTCCATCATAATCTCCTCTTGATTCCTTCTATGAACAAGAGGCCCAATTAAAATCCCTTTTTTAGGAGATAGAATATAAAATTCTTCCTCTCAGAGCATCAAACCCCTGTGATAAGCGGAGGGGTTCTTTCCATCTTTATCTTAGGTAGCGCCGGTGAAGGTATCTTGTAGGGATTTTCGAACCGGGTTGTCGGTGAAGGTCACGAGTCTTTTGGTTCTCGGTGGAGATCACTCTTAGTTCCATCTTCATCTTAGGTAGCGCCCGTGAAGGTATCTTGTAGGGATTTTCAGAACCGGGTTGTCCGTGAAGGTCACGAGTCTTTTCGGTTCTCGGTGGAGATCCACTCTTAGTTCCATTTTCATCTTAGGTAGCCCGGTGAAGGTATCTTGTAGAGATTTTCGAGACGGGTTGTCCGTGAAGGTCACTGAGTCTTTTGGTTCTCGGTGGAGATCCACTCTTAGTTCCATTTTCATCTTAGGTAGCACCGGTGAAGGTATCTTGTAGGGATTTTCGAGACCAGGTTGTCCGTGAAGGTCACTGAGTCTTTTAGGTTCTCGGTGGAGATCCACTCTTAGTTCCATTTTCATCTTAGGTAGCGCCCATGAAGGTATCTTGTAGAGATTTTCGAACCGGGTTGTCCGTGAAGGTCACGAGTCTTTTCGGTTCGGGTGGAGATCCCTCTTAGTTCCATTTTCATCTTAGGTAGCGCCGGTGAAGGTATCTTGTAGAGATTTTCGGAACCGGTTGTCCGGTGAAGGTCACGAGTCTTTTAGGTTCTCGGTGGAGATCCACTCTTAGTTCCATTTTCATCTTAGGTAGCCCGTGAAGGTATCTTGTAGGATTTTCGAGACCAGGTTGTCCGTGAAGGTCACGGAGTCTTTTAGGTTCTCGGTGGAGATCCACTCTTAGTTCCATCTTCATCTTAGGTAGCGCCATTGAAGGTATCGCGGGATTTTCGGACCGGGTTGTCCGTGAAGGTCACGAGTCTTTTGGTTCTCGGTGGAGATCCCTCTTAGTTCCATCTTCATCTTAGGTAGCCCGTGAAGGTATCTTGTAGGGATTTTCGAGACGGGTTGTCGTGAAGGTCACGAGTCTTTTAGGTTCTCGGTGGAGATCCTCTTAGTTCCATTTTCATCTTAGGTAGCGCCGGTGAAGGTATCTTGTGAGATTTTCAGACCGGGTTGTCCGGTGAAGGTCACGAGTCTTTTGGTTCTCGGTGGAGATCCTCTTAGTTCCATTTTCATCTTAGGTAGCACCGGTGAAGGTATCTTGTAGGGATTTTCGAGACCAGGTTGTCCGTGAAGGTCACACGAGTCTTTTCGGTTCTCGGTGGAGATCCACTCTTAGTTCCATTTTCATCTTAGGTAGCCCGGTGAAGGTATCTTGTAGAGATTTTCGAACCAGGTTGTCGGTGAAGGTCACGAGTCTTTTGGTTCTCGGTGGAGATCCACTCTTAGTTCCATTTTCATCTTAGGTAGCGCCCATGAAGGTATCTTGTGAGATTTTCGAACCAGGTTGTCCGGTGAAGGTCACACGAGTCTTTTAGGTTCTCGGTGGAGATCCCTCTTAGTTCCATTTTCATCTTAGGTAGCGCCGGTGAAGGTATCTTGTAGAGATTTTCGGACCAGGTTGTCCGTGAAGGTCACACGAGTCTTTTAGGTTCTCAGTGGAGATCCACTCTTAGTTCCATCTTCATCTTAGGTAGCGCCCATTGAAGGTATCTTGGGAGATTTTCGGACCGGGTTGTCCGTGAAGGTCACGAGTCTTTTAGGTCCTGGTGGAGATCACTCTTAGTTCCCCTCTTATCTTAGGTAGCCCGTGAAGGTATCTTGTAGAGATTTTCAGATTAGGTAGTCCGTGAAGGTCACACAGTCTTTTCAATTCCTCGGTAGGAACCTGGCATTAAGCCTCATCAGGAAATAGAACACATTCTTCCTTTCCCACCTCAATCAATCTTAATCGGTTCAGTCATTCTCCGGTCAAAGAGGACACCAGGATCATCTTGGGGCATTTTATCCGGCCTAAGAAGGGATAAAGTCAGCGCCTCACCGCAGCGTTGCGGTTTAGTCTTTCTCAGATTGAAGAAGACACGAGTTGATTACGGGTATTTTATCCGGCCTAAGAAGGGATAAAGCCAGCGCCTCACCACAGCGTTGCGGTTTAGTCTTTCTCCGATTGAAGAAGACACCAAAGTTGATTACGGGGCATTTTATCCGAAGCCTAAGAAGGGATAAAGCCAGCGCCTCACCGCAGCGTTGCGGTTTAGTCTTTTCGATTGAAGAAGACACGAGTTGATTACGGGTATTTCATCCGAAGCCTAAGAAGGGATGAGTCTACGTGTAACAGCGTTGCGGGTTAGTCTTCCGTGAAAAAGATGAAGCCTACGTATTCAACATCGTAGCATTAAGTCTCGAGAGTTTCATTCTTTTAGCACAACGTTGTGTGTAGAACGGTTTAGATAATCTACATGCTAGCCCAACTCAAGCGGTAGTTGGTAAAGGCTCATCAAACCCGTTGAGGGGTTGGCCAATAACCTAAAGTCAGCCTCTGCGGCGTTGCGGTTTAGTCTTTCTCCGATTGAAGAAGACACGAGTTGATTACGGGTATTTTATCCGAAGCCTAAGAAGGGATAAAGCCAGCGCCTCCTGCAGCGTTGCGGTTTAGTCTTTCTCCGATTGAAGAAGACACGAGTTCGATTAAGGGTATTTTATCCGAGAAGCCTAAGAAGGGATAAAGCCAGCGCCTCTGGCGTTGCGGTTTAGTCTTTCTCCGATTGAAGAAGACACGAGTTCGATTCGGGGTATTTTATCCGAAGCCTAAGAAGGGATAAAGCCAGCGCCTCCTGCAGCGTTGCGGTTTAGTCTTTCTCGATTGAAGAAGACACGAGTTGATTAAGGGCATTTTATCCGAAGCCTAAGAAGGGATAAAGTCAGCGCCTCACCGCAGCGTTGCGGTTTAGTCTTTCTCCAATTGAAGAAGACACGAGTTCGATTCGGGCATTTTATCCGAAGCCTAAGAAGGGATAAAGCCAGCGCCTCACCGTTGCGGTTTAGTCTTTTCGATTGAAGACACCGAGTTCGATTCGGGGTATTTCATCCGAAGCCTAAGAAGGGATGAGTCTACGTGTAACAGCGTTCGGGTTAGTCTTCGAGTGAAAAAGGCGAAGCCTCGTATTCAACATCGTAGCATTAAGTCCGAGAGTTTCATTCTTTTAGCACAACGTTGTGTGTAGAACGGATTTAGATAATCTACATGCTAGCCCAACTCAAGCGGTAGTTGGTAAAGGCTCATCAAACCCGCTGAGGGTGGGGTTGGCCAATAACCCTAAAGTCAACGCCACACGCTGTTTCCGTTTAGTCTTTCTCCCATTGAAGAAGACACCGAGTTCGACCGGGTATTTCATCCAAGCCTAAGAAGGATAAAGCCAACGCCTCACGCAGCGTTGCGGTTTAGTCTTTCTCCCATTGAAGAAGACACCGAGTTCGACTCGGGTATTTTATCCGAAGCCTAAGAAGGGATAAAGCCAACGCCACAAGCGTTGCCGGTTTAGTCTTTCTCCGATTGAAGAAGACACGAGTTCGATTACGGGTATTTTATCCCGAAGCCTAAGAAGGGATAAAGCCAACGCCACACGCTGTCGGTTTAGTCTTTCTCCGATTGAAGAAGACACCGAGTTCGATTCGGGCATTTTATCCCGAAGCCTAAGAAGGATAAAGCCAACGCCACACGCTGCCGGTTTAGTCTTTCTCCAATTGAAGAAGACACCGAGTTCGACGGGCATTTTATCCCGGCCTAAGAAGGGATAAAGCCAACGCCACACGCTGTTTCGGTTTAGTCTTTTTCCGATTGAAGAAGACACCAGTTCGACTCGGGTATTTCATCCCAAGCCTAAGAAGGGATGAGTCTACGGTAACACGCGTCGTTAGTCTTCCCGTGAAAAAGATGAAGCCTCGTATTCAACATCGTAGCATTAAGTCCGAGAGAGTTTCATTCTTTACCACAGCGTTGTGTGTAGAACGGATTTAGATAATCTACATGCTAGCCCAACTCAAGCGGTAGTTGGTAAAGGCTCATCAAACCCGCTGAGGGTCGGGGTTGGCCAATAACCTTAAAGTCAGCGCCTCACCGCAGCGTTGCGGTTTAGTCTTTTCGATTGAAGAAGACACGAGTTCGATTCGGGGCATTTTATCCGAAGCCTAAGAAGGGATAAAGCCAGCGCCTCCTGCAGCGTTGCGGTTTAGTCTTTTAGATTGAAGAAGACACGAGTTCGATTCGGGGTATTTCATCCCGGCCTAAGAAGGGATTAAGCCAGCGCCTCACCGCAGCGTTGCGGGTGGTCTCTTGCCCGTAAAAGAGTACGGCCTATGTATTCAATATCATAGCAACAAGTCTAGAAGAGTTTCATTCTTTTAGCACAACGCCACGCGCGGAACGGATCCCGATAATCCGCGACGCTAGCCCAACTCAAGCGGTAGTTGGCAAAGGCTCATCAAACCCGCTGAGGGTCGGGGTTGGCTAATAACCCTAAAGTCAGCGCCTCACCGCAGCGTTGCGGTTTAGTCTTTTAGATTGAAGAAGACACGAGTTCGATTCAGGGTATTTTATCCGAAGCCTAAGAAGGATAAAGCCAGCGCCTCACAGCGTTGCGGTTTAGTCTTTTAGATTGAAGAAGACACCGTGAGTTCGATTCGGGGTATTTCATCCGAAGCCTAAGAAGGGATTAAGCCAACGCCACACGCTGCTGTCGGGTGGTCTCTTGCCGTAAAAGTCTGAAGCCTATGTATTCAATATCATAGCAACAAGTCTAGAAGAGTTTCATTCTTTTAGCATAACGCCACGCGCGAACGGATCCCGATAATCCGCGACGCTAGCCCAACTCAAGCGGTGGTTGGTAAAGGCTAATCAAACCCGTTGATGGTGAGGGTTTGCCAAAATCCTATAAGTATTATGGTTAATTATTTCACTAAGTAAAAGAATCATAATAAATAGTGAAAGGGATGGATCTTATTCATTTGAAGCAAATATAGAAGGAGCTACAATTATCGAGACAATTGATTCAAGCAAAGTTATGATAATACATCTAAATAAAAATCGTGAATGACCGGCCGAACAAAGAGAACGAAAAGTCTCGCGACACATCGGACTTCATTGGCACAATCCAAGAATGTGAAGGAAGCAAGGTCGACCTTGGCGGCGGCTAATTTTTCCTCTGGATCGCTCGAACCCGAGCCTTGGCTTCCTTCTCAAGTTCCTCTTGAATTAGCGACAATAGCGGCGCATGTTCCGGCGCATCGCCTCGAGGACTTGCTTCTCACGTTCAGTGACATCCTGGACTCTGGTGCACTCACGCGTGAAATTCTTCAACGTCTTCTCCCCTTGAACAGTCCTGATTCCTGTACGTTCGACATGGGTGTGGTACAAGTTTATCTTACGCTGCAAGCGACGCTGTCGCTCATATGAGTTCGAAAATATGATCTCTTGCTCTGATATTTTCCTCTCGCGAAAAACGCGTTCACGAGAAGCCTTGATCCGAGCTTCGTCGATGAGTCGTATCACCTCATCGCATGATTCAAAAAAGGCTAAATCCTCCACACGGTATGCAAGAGTTAGCCAGCTAGTGAGCTTTTGCTCACAACGATTAGCTAGCTGAGGGCCACCAACACGCTGAATTTCCTCCAAGATACTCAATATGAATGGGCAGAAGACCATAAAAGTCGCCCATCTAACCTCGATAATAGAGATCGCCTGCTTCAAACCATTCTCCAACAGCTGAAGGAGACCCATCACAGAACTGGAGTCAGGAACGGCAGATTTTTGGCCCGGGGCAATCTCGGCAATAGGTTGAATCCGTGGAAGTGGTCCGTCAAGATTAACCTGGGGCCTCCACCCGCGCCCTATACTCGAAGGGTCGGGAAATCCTGGTTTCGGCCAAGGCTGTAAGGGAGGCGGTGGAGCGGATGATGGAAGCGATCCCTCAAACTCGTCATCCGAAATTATGATAGTAGGCTCAGGCTTAGTTTTCTATAGGTGTTTAGCCTCAGCTGATTCCTTCCTCGGTGGAAAAAGGCCTTCTCCCGGATGACCTTGAGAATCGAGACTTGACATTGGGAGCCTTCGAAGTAGACGAATAATCATCGGAGCATCCGCCTACCACAAGAGAACAAAGGGTTAACAGATCATTTAGGAGGAATATCTTGAAAAAGGAAACAGTATAAGGCGTAGAACTCTTCTCAGAAACCCATGAGATCGAGTCCGACCTTATAGCGAATACGGCGATTTCACCGTGCGAATACGGGAGAGCGATAAATATAGTCGCATGAACAAAGCAACAATATATCCCGCTCTATGCAGAGTACGGTATGAAATCGCCCCGCTAATAACATCGAGGCGGGTGATCTTTGAAGCCTCAATCCTCACGAAGGAGAATCTCGGCTCTTCCCAATCGCCTCACAAAGGAGAGCGGCGGGGTCATACGAGTACAATCAAGGCGTCGATCCTCCACGAAGGAGAATCTCGGCTCTTCCCAATCGCCCACAAAGGAGAACGGCGGGTCATAACGAGTGTACATGTGAAAGGATGAGGCAAAATCTGCAGCGTCAATCCCCGCAAAGGAGGATTTCGGCTCTTCCCAATCGTCTCACAAAGGAGAGCGAAGCGGGGATACAACGCATATATATAACGCTGGCGCACCACCGAAAGAAGGAGGCGTGCATTCCGTGCCGTGCGTCGCGAGTTGATCGACTCCTCGGAGCGCGTGATCTTCCTGACGACATCAGAAGCTGCAAAAAACACGACGAAAAGTTAGATATGCAGTCGAAAAAAATCAGCGAATTCGGCAACAGAAGCCCGTTTGGTCCGGTCGTGGCTCGCGGACCACGACCGAGACACCAGCGGGTGCCCCGGCTCAACCAGGACCGACCGCTTGGTGGCCTTCGCCGCCCGACATCTCGGCCTTCGCTTCTTTGGCGCTTCGGCACCAGCGCCTGCGGCGAGGCGCGAGTCGCGAGCGCCCTTGTGTAGCGGTTTCTTAGCGCCAGCCCAGTATACCTTAGCGGCGGCCGCTGAGCCTTGCGCGCGCGTGTGCAACCCAGCGGCCGCCGCTTTAACTTAGCCGCTGGCGCCGCCGCTGGCGCCGCCGTCGCCCTCCGGCGCGTGCGCTGCGCTGAAGAAAAAATTTACAAAACCCTCGTGCACATACCTCGTTGATGGGAGGAGGCGAGGCGGCCGAAGAAAACAAGACGAAAGCACAAGAAAGGGGGCCGCCTAGGTCAAGAAAAAGAGGATTTGTGGGTATTTATAACAATCCCACATAGACCCAATCCTCTTTGAATAAGGAGTCCTATTTGGCAAGAAGTAGGAATTCTAATTGGAGCCCAAATCAATTCTAATTAGGACTCTAATCAGCCCCTAATTAGGAGTCCTAATTGGAACCTTATCAGGATATCAAAACAATGCCAAATCGGTCCGTTAATTGGTTCCTACTCCCTCCGCTATATTTGGAAAGATTACGAAGATTTATTGGCGAGGATAACACCCATGGATTGCATTGGCCTTGATCAGCGTCGCCCAATCCTACTCAACTAGGATTACAGTATAAGCTGTTTCCTAAATTGTAGAAGTTCAGGAAGAATATTCTCACAAGAAATATTCTTCGGGATAACTTCGATCGTCGCGGATGCATCGGCCGATCAGCAGCGTCGCCTAATCCTACTCAACTAGGATTACGGTATAAGCTGTTTCCAAATTTTCGACGAGGAGTTCTGGAGAATAAATCCATATTCTTAAGGATAACTTCGATAACCCTTAATTTCCTCCAACCATAATATCCAAGAGAGGAATAATCGGCGTGAAAGTCGCGGCGACAGGACAATATGTCGGCCGAAGAAACTTCACCCACCGTGGATAATCATATCCCAACAACGGTCAAAGCGTCGCTTTCGCCCGTGAAGGCTAGGGCGATGGTTGAAAGCCAAATGGTCTCTGTTTCAACAAAGAATCCTCGGAGGATATCTCCATGAAAAGATCAGTCCTCGGCTGTGGTTAAACCAACAACACCGCGTGATGATGGAAGAAATAGCCGATCGGGGTTATGAAATTCCATGTACTCGACACAACCAACATGTAAGCCAACAAGGAGTTCGCCGACATACGGATAAGTCAAAAGTCCAGATGGTTAGTCAAACAACGACCAACCGACACGAAGTTACAAACAAAACTCACCCACCAGCTTGAATCAAGATAACAAGCGGTCGGACAATAAATGCGGCACCGTGATCTTATCGGGAATCCTACAAAGAAGCTGGATGATCTGAAAGAATCGAAGACTTGAAGCTATCTTTTAGGACCCTCACCCGGTGGCAGGGAACCATCATGTCCAAAGCATCCTGCACTCATCAAGAATCGACCGAGACGCTTTGGAGAGGGTATCTGTAGGCATAAAAATTGCTTATCGATGCGAGCGAAACTTCGTGACGGTGGGTTGGCAACCAGCGATCCATTCGACAAACCGGCGTCGCAAAGCGGCGTCCGCATAAAGCAGCGTGAAGCGGTCGGCGAGCACATGAAGTGAGTCGGCAAGGCGTCTGAGCCAATGAGACGACGCGTCGAAGTTGACTAAACTCAAGCGTTGGCGAGGCGGAATCAACCGTGCTTAGTCCGTCAATGCAAGCGGGCGGCTGCGGTAGAGTGCTGCCGCGCCCGATGGCCGGCGTCGCGGCGTGAGGCACGCCGCGTGATCGATCTGGTTGAGCGGGGCACCGCTGGTGCTCGGTCGCGGGTCCGCGAGCCACGACCGACCAAGCGAGCTTCGTTGCGAATTCGCTGATTTTTATTTGCATATCTAACTTTTCGCCGTGGTTTTTTGCGACCGATGTCGCCAGAAGATCACGCCCGAGGAGTCGATCAACTTCGCCGCGACGCGTGAATGCGCCTCCTTCTTTCGGTGGTGCGCCAGCGTTATATATATGCGTTGTATCCCCGCTTCGCTCTCCTTTGTGAGACGATTGGGAAGAGCCGAAATCCTCCTTTGCGGGGATTGACGCTGCAGATTTTGCCTCATCCTTTCACATGTACACTCGTTATGACCCCGCTTCGTTCTCCTTTGTGGGGCGATTGGGAAGAGCCGAGATTCTCCTTCGTGAGGATCGACGCTTCAGATTGTGTACTCTCGTTATGACCCCGCTTCGTTCTCCTTTGTGAGGCGATTGGGAAGAGCCGAGATTCTCCTTCGTGAGGATTGAGGCTTCAAAGATCACCCGTCTCGATGTTATTAACGGGAGCGATTTCATACCGTACTCTTACTCTGTAGAACGGGATATATTGTTGCTTTGTTCATGCGACTATATTTATCGTTCTCCGGGTATTCGGTACGGGTGAAATCGTCGTACCCGTTATAAGGTCGTGACTCGATCTCATGGGTTTCTGAGAAGAGTTCTACGCCTTATACTGTTTCCTTTTTCAAGATATTCCTCCTAAATGATCTGTTAACCCTTTGTTCTCTTGTGGTAGGCGGATGCTCGATGATTATTTGTCTGCCGAAGGCTCCCAATGTCAAGTCTCGATTCTCAAGGTCATCAGGAGAAGGCCTTTTTCCACAGAAGGCGAAGCGGCCGTAACACTCGCATGAAGAAACCATGGCTGAGCCTACTATCATAATTTCGGATGGCGAGTTTGAGGATCGCTTCCATCATCCGCTCCACCGCCTCCCTTACGCCTTTGGCCGAAACCAGATTTCCGACCCTTCGAGTATAGGGCGCGTGGAGGCCCTGTGTTAATCTTGACGGACCACTTCCACGGATTCAACCTATTGCGAGATTGCCGGGCCAAAATCTGCGTTCGACTCGGTTACGTGATGGGTCTCCTTCAGCTGTTGGAGAATGGTTTGAAGCAGGCGATCTCTATTATCGAGGTTAGATGGGCGACTTTTATGGTCTTCTGCCCATTCATATTGAGTATCTTGGAGGAAATTCAGCGTGTTGGTGGCCCTCAGCTAGCTAATCGTTGTGAGCAAAAGCTCACTAGCTGGCTAACTCTTGCATACCGTGTGGAGGATTTAGCCTTTTTTGAATCATGCGATGAGGTGATACGACTCATCGACGAAGCTCGGATCAAGGCTTCTCGTGAACGCGTTTTTCGCGAGAGGAAAATATCAGAGCAAGACGTATCTACTTGCCCAACGAATCAATCCTCATGTAGTTCACCCAAATGGCCGCCAACGGCCTCAACAATCGCGAATGTGCAACAAGTCTCTGCAATGATCAAACTTGTTGCTTGGAACCACCTTTGTGAGCATATCTGCCGGATTATCCTTCGTGTGGACCTTCA
Source organism: Asparagus setaceus (assembly GCA_012295165.1). Taxonomy (NCBI): domain Eukaryota; kingdom Viridiplantae; phylum Streptophyta; class Magnoliopsida; order Asparagales; family Asparagaceae; genus Asparagus; species Asparagus setaceus. The sequence continues at coordinate 75,997,032 of CM022701.1, forward strand.
CAATCTCCACATCACCATCTTCAAGAACATCAAGAACGAAGTGATAACGAACGTCAATGTGCTTCGTCCTCGCATGAAGAACCTGGTTCTTCACCAAATATATAGCATTCATGCTATCACAATGAATGGTGACGGACCGTTGTGATATACCAAGTTCCTCCAAAAGTCCTCGAAGCCAAATCCCCTCCTTCACAGCCTCCGTAATAGCCATATACTCTGCCTCCGTCGTAGACAAAGCAACCGTAGACTGCAAGGTGCATCTCCAACACACCGGCGCACGGGTCAAAGTGAACACATACCCCGTCAGAGACCGGCATTTATCCAAATTCCCGGCATAATCTGAATCAACATAACCAATGCACAACTGCCCACATGTAGTGTCCCGCTCATACACCAAACCAACATTGAGCGTACCTCGAATGTACCTCAAAATCTATTTCACGGCGTTCCAATGACCCACTCCTAGATCGTGCATGTATCTCGAAACCATGCTCACCGCCTGTGACAAATCTGGTCTCGTACAAACCATTGCGTACATCAAGCTTCCAACTGCGCTCGCATATGGAGTCTTCGACATCAACTCGATCTTCAGCGATTATTGGTGAAAGGTCAGCTGAAAGCTTCAAATGGGCTCCTAATGGTACACTGACTGGCTTCGTATCCATGCTGACATGGAACCGCTGTAGAACCTTCTTCAAATAAGCCATCTATGTCAAATAAATTTTGCCCGTATTTTTGCCTCTGCCGATCTCCATCCCTAAAATACGCTTAGCCTCACCCAAATCCTTCATCTCGAACTCCTTTGAAAGCTGTGCCTTCAATTCATTTATAGCAGATCTGGAAATGGAGGCAACCAACATGTCATCGACAGATAGTAACAAATAGATATACGTACCTCCTTTCAACTTGTGAAAATATACGCAATGATCAAACTGGCTCCGAGTGTACGAATGACCAAGCATAAAACCATCGAATCGCCTATACCACTGTCGAGGAGACTGCTTCAAACCATATAGCGATTTCTTTAGTCTGCAAACTAACTTTTCTTTCCCTGCAGCTCGGAATCTGAATAGCTGAGTCATATAGATTTCTTCATCAAGATCACCATGAAGAAATGTTGTCTTCACATCTAACTAATCTAATTCCAATCCATACCGTGCCACCAAAGCTAGCAAAATCCGAATCGACGAATGCTTCACCACCGGAGAGAAGACCTCATTATAATCAATACCTTCCTCCTGTGCATAGCCCTTCGCAACCAACCTAGCTTTGAACCTCAATGGAGTGCCTTCAATGCCCTCCTTCTTAGTGTATACCCACTTGCAACTAATTGCCTTCCGTCCCTTTGGAAGCTCAACAAGCTCCCATGTATCGTTCTTGTGAAGAGACTCAATCTTTCCTCGCATAGCTACCGCCACAATCAGCCTCCGAGCTCTGCTTTCGGCCTCTGAATGTAGTAGGTATCATCTCATCGATACTCTCCACCGAAGTGCATATGCAACTGTGTCGGCATACCGTCTTTGGCATCGTATGTTTCTCCTCGTCTCCGAACGCAATAGAATCCACGAACTGGCCGTGGGTCCACGATCCGCACATCGTACTCATATCCTCCGTGTCACCGTCGTGCTTTCGCTGGCGTCGGCTCGGTCGGCACTCTCGGATATTATACCATCTGGACAATGTGGAGCTGCATCGATCTCCACCACCTGCGATATCTCCTTCGTCGGGTCGCTCTCCACCTGATAAGAGTTGGGAAGCTTCAAGATAGAAGCCTCATCGAATGTGACGTCTCTACTCAGCACAATCTTCTTATCAACTGGATCCCATAGCTTGTATCCTTTGACACCACGCTTGAATCCTACAAATATGGCCTTCCTAGCTCGCGGTTCCAATTTATCTATTCTCACATGATAAAATGTAGGGCACCCAAATACCTTGAGCTGGTCATAATCTCGTGCTGGCTCTCCTGACCACTTCTCCATAGGGGTCTTTCCCTCAATAGCAGATGAAGGCAGCCTGTTGATGAGGTGGCTCGCATATGTAAGTGCCTCAGCCCAAAAGATCTTTTCCAAATCACTATGTGCCAATAAACATCGGACCTTCTCCAGCAAAGATCGATTCAATCTCTCTACCACCAGATTTTGCTGCGGTGTATGACTAACCGTGAAGTGTCTCTCTATGCCCTCGTCTCGACATAGCTGCTGAAAGGGGTCTAAAGTATACTCACCACCGTTGTCCGGATCATAGCGTCTTGATCTTTCTCGGTCTGCAGTTCTAATCTCTTCTTCCACTCCACGAATATATCTAGGACTTCACTCTTCTTCATCATGGTGTACACCCAACATCGCCTAGAATAGTCATCAATAAATGTGACGAACCAATGTCTACCACCAAGTGATGCCGTCTTGGTGGGACCCCAAACGTCTGTGTGCACGTAGTCCAGAACACCCCTCGTCTGATGGATGGCTGTTCCGAATTTTACCTTTGTCTGCTTGCCAAGAACACAGTGCTCACAGAACTCAAATTTTCCACTCTTGGCACCCTTTAATAGCCCCTGCTTGCACAACGCCTGCAGTGATTTTTTACCTGTGTGCCCTAATCTATAGTGCCAAATCCTGCTCGTGTCCGCCTCTAAAACAACTGAAGCAACGTGGCCAATCTCAGTGCTCCTATTCTAATAGTATAAATTTCAATTGCGGACTCCCTTCATCACCACCAAAGATCCTTTAGTAACCTTCGCTACACCGTTTTTGAAAGTCACCTTGAATCCCTTCGCCTCCAAAGCTCCAACTGAGATAAGATTTTTCTTCAGCTGAGGAACAAATCTCACCTCCTTCAACTCACGGACTACTCCATCATGCATCCTAATCCGCACAGTACCTATCCCACAAATGCCACAGGATTGATCATTTTCCATGACAATAACACCCCCGTCGACTTTATCAAAAGATGCAAAACAGTCTCGCCTAGGGGTCACATGATAAGTAGCGCCGGAATCAAGTATCCAATCTGATGCTTCCACATGGTTCACCTCCGGAGTAATCAATAGAGAATAGCACGAATCATCGGAATCATCGCCTTTAGCAATATTCACCTCATTGGCCTTCGGGCCCTTTTTCTTGCCATTTTCTTTCTCCTTGAGCTTTGGACAATCTCTCTTCTAATGTCCCTGCTCTTTGCAAAATGCACATTGATTCTTTGATAACTGGTGGCGGCTTCTTGACTTTGACCTCCCTCTATTACCACCTTTCGGATATGGGCTTCTACCTCTAAATGGAAGCAAGGCCGCGAAGTACTTTCGCGGAAGTCTCCTTGTCCTTCCTCCTCAAATCATGGTTGGTTAATGCATTAGTGACTTCACTATAGCTGATAGAAGTACGTCCGTTCAATAAAGTGAGTACAATGGTGTCATACTCCTCATCCGGTAAGGAGCCCAATAAAATAATTGCCTTGTACTCATCCGTTATCTTCTCATCAATATTTGCCAAGTCGGACAACAACTTAGTATAGTTGTTCACATGAGCCGCTAGTGAGGTGCCCCCAAACATCTGAAACTTGAAGAGTCTTCGCAGCAAGTGCAACTTGTTCTCAACACTCTTCGTGAGATACTTATTATTGAGAATTTTCCACATCTTCATTGCAGACGTCACCCCAATCACATCATATTTCAGCTCCTGTTCCAAACAGGACCTGATCACCCCACACGCGTTCCTATTCATCTTCTCCCATACCTCCTCTTCATATTTAGGTGGCCTCTCTTGGATCATGATGGTCTCCTCTAAATTTTGAGCATTGAGCGCATCCTGTACGTCGCTCATCCACAAATCAAAATTAATTTTGCCGTCGTACTTCACCACATTAATTTTGGTGTTTTGAAAATCAACTTGCATTTGCATTGTACTTGCCATTGACTTACTGCTTTCACCTTCTTCTTCCATTGCAAACTAACTCTAAATTATAGAGAAAGAACAACTTTGATAGGATTAAAGAATCACCCAACTGAACCCTAGATCGGATTCCAAATAGATTTCCTAACCACACGAAAAAAGCGAAATCTCCAACGGTAACTCCTAATGCTATCTCCACCGAAGCCGAAAACTCCAAGAACTAAGCTTCACACAAGAATCTTCCTCCACCAAACCCCAAAACTCTAGATCTAAAACCTGGGGCCCTGATACCACTTGTTGTGCGCAGCGGAAAATTTCGGCAGCACCTCCGGTGCACAAAGTGCACAACAAGAGAGCTAGATCACAATAAGAATTCCCGTCTCACCAAGTAAACAAGAATCTGAAGCAAATATCTCAACAAAGTGGGATATTTACTCTTTCTCTCATCAGTTCTAGGACTGACCTGTTGAGGGAACCTAAAAGCTATTACAAATCACACAAATAGCTATTACAAACCAAATCAATAGCAAGACACACGAATTTTACGTGGTTCGGCAAGTTGCCTACGTCCACGGGGCAAGGAGGGGGGAGATCTACTATTTGAGAGAAAGAAAATACAAATAGGGTACAAATCTCACACTAAAACTCTAGAACAAATCTCTCTAAACCCTCACAAATATCTCCCTCAAAAGGATGCTCAAAACCCTAAAAAAGGTTGCTCAAACAAAGGATGACGGCTGTTCTAAAAAACCCTCTCTCTCAAAACCCTAGCCACTGCCCAAAACCCTATTTATACAGTGCAAGACCGCGTTCAAAACGCGTGAAGGAATCTCGTGGTGGCCCCCACGAGAACGCGTTCTCGTGAACGCGTGGGATGGTCCCCACACGAGCACGAATTTCTCGTGCTCGTGATGGGATGTGGTCCCCACGGTTCACGTGAACCCACAATCGTCGACGTCTTCCAAGGCGTCAGATTCACCTGGTATGCTACGTACAAGAAAGCACTGCCGACCAATCCCCGTCGCGACAATGTCAAGAACGCAATTCCGACCGCCTACGAATCGAACTACTTTGAACTGACGTTTCATAAGAAGTACAGGGATCTCGCAATTAAGTCCTACTTGCCGTTCGTGATGGAGGAAGCGAAGCGTATCAGAGAGGAGGAGTCGAAGACTGTGAAATTGTATACGAATTCGTATGGAGCGTGGAAGTCGGTGAACTTTAGGCACCCTGCGACGTTCGAGTCGATGGCGATGGAAGAGGAGATGAAGAGGGAGGTGATGGAGGATTTGGAGAGGTTTGTGAAGAGGAAGGAGTATTATAAGTGGGTGGGTAAAGCTTGGAAGAGAGGGTATTTGTTGTATGGGCCTCCGGGGACTGGGAAGTCGAGCTTGATCGCCGCGATGGCCAACTATTTGAGGTTCGGTTCTACGATTTGGAGTTGACCGACGTCGTGGACAACAGCGAACTGCGGGCGTTGTTGGTCGAGACTTCGAACAAGTCGATTCTTGTCGTGGAAGACATTGATTGCACGGTGGAACTTGTCTCTCGGCGGGAGAGGTACAGTGGAGCAAGAGGCAAGAAGGATGATGAAAAGGTGAGTTTAAATAAATTTATTCCTTTTTATAACCCTCAACCCTTATCAATATTTCGGAGTTGTGACGGTGACAAAGTCAATAAATTATGTAAAACTTTTATCATGGTTGAGCCACTTATTTTAAGTTGTTATGTGCTCTCCGAGTGGCAACTTGTGACAAGTTTACTCTAGTCTATTTCATGTCACATACTAGTATAGGTGAGTATATCTGTTATAAATAAATAAAAAAAGAAGTATATTTGAGTAAATTGGTGTATGGTGCATGCAGCTGACACTTTCAGGACTACTTAACTTTGCCGACGGCCTATAGTCAAGCTTGACGCAGCATTGCTTCGGCCTGGACGGATGGACATGCACATTTACATGGGCTACTGCACTTTCTCAGCGTTTCGAGTGCTGGCCTCAAACTACCAACGCATCGACCATCACCCATTATTTACAGAGATCGAAGGGTTGCTCAGGGACGACGTGGAAGTGACACCAGCCGAGGAGGCAGAAAAAATGATGAAGAGTGATGATGCCGAGATTGCGTTGAACGGGCTCATCAAAATGCTTGAAACGAAGAGGAAGAAAAAGGCCATTAAGAAGAAGAAGAAGGCTGAGGAAGCATCGAGGCTTGAGATGGAGAAGAACAAGGAGGCCGATCAAGTATCTGAGGAAAGTGAAGATGAATGACTAAAACTGTTAAGAGATTTAGTTCTCAAAATCCATTATCTTAATGCAGAGTGTAGGAGACTGTGGTAGATTTCTTAATCTAGCGGATTGTAGACTTAATATATAGTTAGAGATATTTACAACAGATGTTGGATTGTTGCTGTCCTGGATTGTTATAGCATAGGATTCTTTTTAAATGTAGTTGCAAATCTTATTTCAATTGTATAAATTTTCGGTTTTGAAATATAAAAGATAAATTTATGAGGTTACCTTGCAGCCTGACAATGCACGCTTTCGGTGTCAAAACTACTTGGGTTGTAGTGAGCAGTAATGTTTATAATTCTAACATATTCTTGCATATTGCCCTTTTATGAGTTGACACCTCGCCCCACACATCGGTGTTCATAGCCAGTAGGAGCTGGACATGGTTTGCAATGTTACCCTGTCATAGGATACTTTTGGTGTACCAAAACTTGGGGGGGACCTTTTATTGGATTTCAATTTAGGGTGTTATTCGTTTTGGACTAAAATTTGGATTTAAATTTAAGGTGTTATTGGTTTAGGACTAGGTTTCAGATTTAAATTTAATGTGTTATTCGTTTAGGACTAGGATTTGGATTTCAATTTAACGTGTTATTTGTTTAGGACTAATATTTGGATTTGAATTTAATGTGTTATTGGTTGTTTAGGATTGTTATTAGGACTGAGATTTCAAAATCCACACTCCATTATAACTCTATAGTTTTTAATGAAAACTTTTAATAGAAAGTCCAAGTTAAAATTTATGGATTCGATATTACTATGTGGATTTTCTCTCTCCTCTTCTTTTACTTATTTAAATATTTAATATATTTCAAATTAAATATATTTAATTTTATAATATTCCATATTTTTATACTAACATTGAATGTATTTAATTTTAAAATATTTTTAATCAAATTTATTTAATTCATTTAAAATGAACTATATTTAATACTACATATAATCACTAAGATATCAGTTAAGTTCACGAGTTAACTCACCAAGCAACCACTTAAAGAGACTTGAGATGAATTTAACAACATAGGGCTTCTGATGCAGGACGATCGTGAGCACTTGATCAGCTTCTTGATTTAGTTTTCACCAGATCGTGCCATGCTGCTAGCTTACCTTTACGCTCTGAAAGAAATGATTATTAACTCAGGAGATTGGAATAGGGAGGAGTCCATCCACAACAATAGAACTACATGCGTTCTAATTAGCCTATATTACATGTCGTTTGTTGTGCTTGTAGACCCCTTACTCTATTATTGCTAGAATTGCAGCTGCATTGATTTCGATAGATTAGGATCATGCTTGGAGATTTGTGGATGACTTGAGATCCGATATCAGAAATCTTGTTTCAGGGTTTAGGCATGAAGACCTATATTCATAGAGTGTTGTCGGCTTAGGAGGATGTTTGAGGATTATTTTTTTTTTTTGGTCTTTGACCACTGAGTATCCCCACAGCGTTGCCACGTGGGACTAATCTCAGCTCGGGGTTCGTGGTCGCCTCGCCCGGATCGATTTTGACAAAGACTAGGTTGAACACGAGACCTTTGGTCTCGCTTTGCCCTGTACCAGCGCAATGGCCTTACACCTTTGCAGATATGAAAAAGGAACGTATCGAGGGATGCAGAGAAGAGAACAACTGTATCAATGGGGAAGATTGTAGACCCGGCCCATAAGATGTGGCCACACTGAATTAGAAAATTTTCCATAGCCCACATCGGACCTGGCCCATCAGATGGTGTGACGCGAGCAAGCTGCAGCCCAGGCCCAATTGATACCCTTTGACTCCATCTTGATTTCCAAGTAATCTGAGCCTACTCTCAGATACGATGCACAACTTCTAAGCCTTTTTTTCTTATGTTAGGTTGCTTGTTCAGATAGATTGCCTACTAAGCATAACCTCTAGTGTTTTTGGATTATTGATGAGGATATATGTTGTTTTCGGTCAAAAAGATTCATAAAATATTAAGACAATGAAACAATCGTTCTCTTTTATTAATCTCTCTACTAGAGGAAAACAACAAAAAATTAATAATACTGTACTTTTTAGTTACACCGGAGATTTTGGGAAGATGTTAGCAAAGACTAGACAAATAACTTTTTAATAAGTATTTATACCTATTCCTATTATTTTTGTTTGGGATTCTTATTTATCTATACTTGAAAGATCTTGGTCTTAAAGTTTGTTGAATTCTTTATATGATAACATGGTAATGGAAAGTGAAAGCGGTCAGTCTATTACTGCTCTTACTCATCATAACACTATTAAATATTATTTTCAAAGATTATTTGAAGAGTATGTAGCTAGACGTGGTGTATCATCTCAACCTACAACTTCTATGAGCTCTAGATGGAGCAAAGGTAAAGGTTTTGATAGGCAATCGACGATAGAGAGTCTAACTGGTATTGGTAGTAGTAGTGGATCGGGATCATCATCAAGGAAAGTTTCTGAAATTGAACAATATTTTGCTACACCTTTAGTTAAACCCCAGAATAATGAGAATTTTGATATTTCACAATGGTGGGAAGTATATAGAACGGTTTCATATCATCTGCTTTCCATCATGGCTCGTGATTTACTAACAAAGTGTGTTTTATCAGAAGCCAATCCTTCAAAGACATCGTGATTCTTGATTGACAACTACAGAACATCACTGGATTCATCTACCGTACAAGCAATAATGTGCTTACAAGATTGGTGGAGGTACGAGAAGAGAACTCAAGGCATCGACCGGATAGCTAGTATTAAAGATAGACTTAATGAGTTGATGATAGGAGATAAAGAGTAGAAAGTTATTTGTAATTTTTAGTTTTTATCTTTTTGAATGGAAAGAGTTGCAAATGATAGTGATATAGATGGATAGGTGCCAACCCAGTTAGGTTGTACTTATCTATTGTGATGCGACAATTTCCAAAAATCTTGTAATTCTTAGTGATTAATAATAAAGAATTTAATTTTGATAGTTTTAATTTCTATGAAATTTACAAATTGTATGATTATATAAGTGATTAATATTTAATAATAAGACTGAATTTCTTTGTTAAAATTTCGCATCTTTTAATTACTTCTGAAGTTGTTATTTTTTAATCAAGAAATATAATTTTTTCGTTTTTTGGTAAAAAATGAAAAAAAAACAAGTTAAAAAAACCGAGCCAGCCTGGTGCTCCGCCCACCCCCACTCGGACTCGGACCTGATTCTTAAACATATTTAACAGACAACTATTTTTAAAATTGTACCTGCTTTTCCAGTTAAATCTCTTTTTATAAAATATCAAATGTCATAGTATATGCTTTTTTAATTTTTAATAACTTCATATTCTTATTTATTTATAAAATACCAAATATCATCTTTTACTATTCACGTTTTTGTGATATATCTTTATGTATGAAGATATCTACCTCTTATTCTTACTCCTCCCACTATTCTCGGCAACCAATATATGTGAGGGCGACAATGACGAGGCTAGAGATTTCCTATGCATATCTCGTTTAAAACACCGCTCTTCGCTATTAAAGTTTTTGGGGTTTTGTGATAAAAACAAAATATTGGGGGTTTCATGGAAAATGTTTCAAACTATCCTGGGTTTGTATTTGACGAAATTTCTTTTTACATGCCTATTGAAACTGCTTCTACTATTAAGAGTGTGCTTTAGAAGCAACATGAAAATAATTTTAAAAGCAACGTTTGCTTTTTCATAGTTTATATATTGCATATACCATTTATCTTTTAACAATGATCATTAAGTACAGTTCTACTAAACCTTAGCTGTTTTTAAAGCAGTTATTGATATTTGATTACCAAACAACTATTTTCAGCATGTTATATAAGTTGCTTCCATAAGTTATTTTTATAAGCAGATGATTATAAGCTCCAAAGAAAACCGATCTTGAGTACTATATATTAGATTTTATAGAGTTTAATTTATAGAATTAAACATAATAAATGAATAATGACACCAATGAAAATATCACATGTAAACAGACACCAAGATTAAATGTGGTTTGGCAAATTATGCCTATGTCATGGGGCAATCTAGAGAGAAATATTATACTATGAATTAAGAGTACAAATTCTCAAAGCTACACTCAAACTTGAGGATTAAATCACAAAAGAAAACAGTGTTACCTCCACCTCAACACAAATCCCCAATACCTGTAGAAAAACCAATATCATACCCTTGATGTTATCGTTATTTTGAAGAAAATAGTTTTTGAATCACTGCAATCGGACAACCGAGTGATCTAAACCTCAAATTTTCTCTTCTCTATTTTCTTTCTCTCCCTGCCTTGGAATCTGCGCACAAGAAATAGTAGTGCACTCGCTTCTCTGTTTTGATCTCACAAAAGTGATCACAAGGTGAGGGCTTTCACGTGCCCACAAAGAAATCAACTTAATTTCTTTTTTAAGCAAACCTTTCCTTTAGAACCCAAGTTTATTTCAATAACTATTAGGCTCTAAATCCTCTTTGAATTAGGATTCCAGCTGTGGGGTGGACTCAACCCCACTCATTGGTTGGACCAAATCATGGCCTACAGCCTAACAATCTTCCCCTCCAGCCCAATGAGGGAGGCACGCCAATCTGTGACTCATCAATGGAAGGTCATGTGGGGCAATTGCTGACACAACTTAGTTTTCTCTCTAGAAACACTCATTGTCAAAAAATATGTTGTATTCTCATTAGTATGAACCTTCTGTAACTTTAGCTGCTCTTTTTTAACAGCTTCTCGAAGCCAATGATATTTTACATCGGCGTGTTTTGTCTAGGAGTGGAATGTAGAATTTTTTACTCAAATGAAGAGCACTCTGACTATCAATAAAAACCTTATATTCATCTTGCTGTACGCCTAACTACTACAAAAATCTTCTCAACCAAACTATCTCTTTACTGGCTTCTACAGCTGTAATATATTCTGCCTCTATTGTACATAAAGCAATACATTTCTGCGACCTAGACTACTAAGATACAGCTTTCCTTACAAAAGTGAACAACCAACATGACATACACTTCCTGTGATCGAGATCACTTGTTATATCGTCATCTGCATAACCTTGTAGTATTAGCTTGGAACCTCCAAAACTCAAACAGAGCTCGAAACTGTCTTTCAAATACTTCAAGATCCATTTGCAGCTTCCCAGTGTACATTCTTTAGATTAGAAAGAAACCTACTCACAACGCCAATTGCATAAGTTATATCTGACCCAGTGCAAATTATGGCATACATCAAAGTCCCTACAGCTGAAGAGTAAGGAATATTTTCCATGTCAATCTTCTGCTCGTCTGCAATTGGACATGATTCTTACTAAATTTCAAGTGACCTACAAGAAGAGTACTAACTGTCTTGACACCTTTTATGTTAAATCTATCAAGTAGTCATTCAACATATTTCTCCTATGATAACCACAACTTCCTGGCTTTCCTATCACGAACAATCCTCATACTAAGAATCCGATGTGCTAAACCAAATCGGCTAACATCTAAAAATCTCCTATAATATACACCAGAATATGAAACTATCCTCTGATAGCCACGAATCAACATGAAAGAGTCAAATTTTTTGTACCACTGCTTAGGTCCTACTTCAAACCATCGAGGCTCTTCTTCAACCAACAAACCATGTGTTCTTTTTCCCTTCATCTTAAAACCCTCTAGCTGCTCCATGTATATCTCATCTTTCAAATCGCCATGCAAGAATACAATCTTCACATCAAACTGTTCAATCTTGAGGTCTAAACTAGCTAATAACCCCGAGATCACTCTAATAGATGTCATCTTCACAACTGTTGATGCTCGAAATCTAACAGTCAACTCGGTCAAAGCTGGTTTGAGGTTTATAATGATGATGATGAGGATTCGTTTTCTTTCTCCGAATCGCTTGGCTGGAGGAGAGGTGATGCGTCATGCACAAAGGAAGAAACTGCTAGTGGTTGGAGTTGGGTTCTCCGGTTCTGAGCTCGGCCGATCTCCCCCCTGCACAAGTAGAAAGCTCGTCAGAGGGCGGGGCTTGGTCTCCCCCGTTGTACCTCCGACGATCAAGTCAGCAAGTGAGCTTGAGTGGAGAAGAAGATGAACAGTAGGAGTTCTCTAATGGAGTGTGCAGGGAGAAAATGGCGTACCTTGAGTTTTGGAATAGTTTCTCCATTTGTAGGAATAAGAGAGGGGCAATTTGGTCACTTCAGCACTAGTTTTACACATGTCAGCTTATGTGTGGAGAGAGTCACCAATGATTTAATGTGGATGCGATTGATGAGGCATGGGTAATGGGTTATAACGGCCATGTGGCTAGCACAGTGACGGGTTGACAGTGCCATTAATTGTGATGATGACTTGTCGTTGGCATGGGACTCGAGGTCAACTATCACAGCAGGTAGGTACTGTAGCTATCGGCTATTGTAGCAGGACGACTAACACCCGCCTTTCACGTCGGTTTACTGTAGCAACCAAGTCGGCTATCGAATGCCGAGGCTATTGTAGCAGCTGCCCGATCAGAAAGCAGACGACTCTTCCCCTCTTGGCCATCAGCTATCGAGTCGGCTACTATAGTAGGACGACTAACACCGCGTTTCGCGTCGTCTTACTGTAGCAACCGAGTGCCGAATGATGGAGGAAGCTCGACTACGACCGCCTTTCGGGTCGGTCTACTATAGCAATCTAGCCGGCTACTGTAGCACTATGTACTGTAGCAGGACGACTAACACCGCGTTTCGCATCGCCTTATTGTAGCAGGCGAGTCGATCTACTGTAGCAACCGAGTCGGCTACTGTAGCACTATGTACTGTAGCATGACGACAAACAACGAGTTTCGCATCGTCTTACCGTAGCACCTGAGTGGGTACTATAGCATACGGTTACTGTAGTAACCGAATACTTGTTAGAGCAGAGAGATCCCCTTTGGTCCTGAATTCACCTGTTTTGGCGTGAAATTAGACTTGTGTTGATTTTCATATATGGATTAATAAAAAATCTTTTGGGCTAACAACAACAACCGGTGCGAAAATCTCATCAAAGTCAATACCCAAAGCCTTTCACCACTAGGGGTGGAAACGAACCGAATCGAAATGAATACCATGGTATTCATATTCGTATTCGATTAATTTTCACGAATTCGAAGTCGAACTCGAATTCATGTCGAATAGGGAAAGGGTGTTCAAATTTGGTTCGTTAATTAGACGAATATTTGTCAAATGTTCACGAATATCTCAATAGCACACTTGTTAAGTCACAAGATTATCAACCATGAGGTGTTGACTTCAAACTCTATGTTTGAAGTCTTTTCTTATTTATTTTCTATAATATTTTACTTAATTGTTATTATGGTATTTCAATATAAGAATTATTATAGTGTGCATTTATAAATTATTAATATAACACTTATAAATAGCAATAATTATAAAATTATGCACACGTAAAAGATAACACAATATAATAATCTAGAAGTAGAAAAACATAAACGAATATTTAATAATCAAACGAATCGAATATACCTCTGGTCAAATTTTATTCGTTTATGCACCGAATACTAAAAAGTATTCATTTATTATTAAATGAATTACCGAATCAAATATGACCGAATATCTGGACGAATAATAACCGAACTGTTTATTAATTATTTGGTTCGTTTCCACCCCTATTCACCACTAATGGCTTTGTATATTTGAATCTCTTTGGAGCCATCCTTCTTCAACTTGAGCACCCATTTATTCTTCAAATCTTATCTATCCTTCGGCAACTCTACTAACTCATAAGTATCATTTTTCTAGAGAGAATTCATCTCTTCCTGCACAGCCCGAAAACATCTGTCCTTGTCTTTATGAGTCTATGTCTCCTGAAAGTTCTCTAGCTCCCCCTCTTCTGTCACAAAGAATACTCTGAGGGAGGATATCTCAAGAATGGTCTGTGCTCTCTAGCTGATCTCCTAACCTGTGGGTCTACAATCTCTTGTTGCTGGTGATATTTTCCCTGCTAAAGAGTCTCCTACTCATCCTCCTGATCATTATCTCACTACTCTGGTATATGACCATTATCATCAACACCATCATCTTTTACCTACTCTGTATCTGTAGGATAAAACTGTACTAGAGACTAATCGTGTGTCATATCTAGAATCACACTAGCAACACTATTTGATTGCTCTGCTTTGTCGAGATCTACAATAGTTTGGTCCTCATGAAAGACCACATCTGTTTGTCTGATAATTCTTCTCTTCTTTGGATCCCATAGCTTGTAGCCAAACTCATCTTCTCTATAACCAAGAAAGATGTAAGGAACCGCCCTATCATCAAGTTTCTATTTTTGCTCTTTTGAAATATGTGGAAATACCTTGCAATCAAACTTCTTCAGATGAAAGTAGGAAATATCTTTTCGCAATCAAATCCTCTCTGGAATATCAAACCCAAATGAACTAAAAGAGGCCTGTTATTTAGGTAACATGCAGTGCGAACAGCTTCAACCCAGAATCTCTTTGGTAACTTCATCATCTTCAACATGCATCTAACTTTCTCTATAATTATCCTATTATACCTCTCTACAACTCCATTGTGTTGCAGTGTGCCGGGTTCTATCCTCTGATGTTGAATACCATGCTTGGAGCACTAATCTCTAAATTCAATGAAAGTGTATTCTCCTTCATTATCAGTAAGCAGAAATTTCAATTTCTTTCCTAGCTAGCATTCCATCATGACATGAAACTGCTAAAAGACTATAAACACCTGATCATTTATTCTCAACATGAAGATCCACATCTTCTAGATGCATCGTCAATAAACGTGACAAAATACTTGTTGTCACCCAAGGACTCCATATCGATAGGACCACAGACATCAGAATAAATCAAATCTAGAATATGATCTTTCCTTTTAGAAGGCTTACTAAAAGAAATTGTATGTTATTTACCAAATAAATAATAATCACATGGGGTAAATGATGATCCTTTGGCAAAGAGAATGAGAGACTTCTTTGACAATATCTACAGCCCCTTCTCGCTCATGTTACCAAGCCCCCTGTGCCACAAACAGAGAGAGTAACCATCTTCAGCCACGCTCAAAGAATCATATGCCTTCGCGTGAGTCTTGTATAAATTATAGCATATACTTCTCTAGCCACCACAAGAGAGCCTTTGGTGATTTTGCATTTTCCTCTATCAAAGAAAATGCTATATCCCATTCAGTCTAAAGTAAGATCGGAAAGCAAGTTGAGCCATAAATTGAGAACATGCGACACATTCTTCAAGATCAATGTACATCTGATATGTATATGCAAGTGCATATCACCAAGTCTCATAATCTTTGAGTAGCTAGTACTGCCCATCTACACATTGCCAAATTCACCTGCTCTATACGATGTGAAAATGTCCCGATAGGAGGTAGCATGACATGTTGCTCATGTATCCACTATCCCCTCGGAATTCTGATTTGTAACATACATGCAATAGTCTTTCCCGAAATTTAGAATAACATCAGTCTCAAACAAGGTAGCAGTAATGTTACTATTTACATTCTTCTTCTCATTTTTATTTTTATTTTTATTCTGAGCTTGCTCTTTCTTCCATACCCAATAGTTCTTTTTTATATGACAGATTTTCCACAATAGAAGCAACCTCTTCCTTTTGACTTTGATCTGTTCTTGGATGCGCCACAACCTCTAGACTGACCCATGTACCTGCTTCTGCTCCTATCCTGGTAGACTTCCTTCGAGTCTCCTCATTGAATAAACTGCTAGTAACCATACTTATCAATAACACACCATTTGGAACTGCGTTGTTGACCGTCACTACCAATATTTCCTAACTGTCTAGCAAAGAACCCAATATCAATAAAGTCTGTAACTCATCATTGAGAGTCATCTTCATAGTAGCTAATTGATTAACTAAACTCTTAAACTTATTCAAGTGCTCTCCTATGCTGCTCCCTTCCTTGAACTTCAAGTTCACCAATTCGCATAATGAACGTCTTATTCCCCGCAGTCTCAGCTTGTATAGATCCTCAAGCTTCTCCCAAAAAGACTTCGCATTAATCTCACGTGATATATGGTGAAATACACTAACATCGATCCACATCCGAATATAACTAATATCTAACATCTTTTCAAGCTTGGTTTCATCTCCCTCTATAGGATAATATAAATCCTTGCAATAGAGAATATCTTCTCTCTTGGACTTCCATACTTGCTAATTGAAACCGGTCAATTTTATCATTGTGTGAAAACTCTCCATCTTATCCATCCCAAGATACGCCCCAACCAGGACTTTGATACCTCTTGTTAGGATTTTATGGAGTTTAATCTGCGGAATTAAACACAAAAAATAAATAACTTCACCAATAAAAATATTACACGCAAGGAAACACTAAGATTTGACATAGTTTATCAAATCATGCTTACATGCATAGGGCAATCGAGAGAAAAATATTGCACTATGAATTAAGAGTACAAATCCTCAAAGTCATACTCAAACTTAAGGATTAAATCGCAGCAATCTCTACGGCACCAAAACTCTAAAACTAGTCTAAATGCAAATTCCCAGTACTTGTGAAGAAACTAACAGGGTACTCTTAATAGCGTCGTCATTTTGAAGCAGATGACTTTTCATTCATTGCAATCGGACAACCGACCACTCTCAAGTCTCAATTTTCTCTTCTCCCTTCTCTCTCTTCCCCTGCCTTGGAATCTGCACCCAATAAATAATAGTGCACTCGATTCTCCGTTTCGGTCCCAAAAAAGTGAGCTCTCACGTGCCCACAAAGAATTAAATTATTTCTTTTTATAAACAAAACTTTCCTTTAGACCCCAGGCCTAATTCAATTGCTATGAGGCCCTGAATCCTCTTTGAATTAGGATTCCTGCTGCCGGGTGGACTCGACCACAATCATGGGCTGGACCAAATCATAGGCCCACAGCCCAACATTCCACTCCAACCAATTTTCGGGGTTGAGATGTATTTATGAATCCTAGTTGAACAAGTATTCTAGACTTTAAATTCAACAATAATTCTATTTGTAATTCCTAATTTAATCATGGTTTCACAATTTAACCAGAATTCTATTCATAAGTCTAGTTTGACCACGACTCTATTTGTGACTCCCGCTTTAACCAAGATTTGATTCCTAGTTGAATCAGGATACAATTGTATCTATAATACATCTTAATAAAGAGGCAAAAACATGTAGTTTGTCTTGATGTCTTAAGTTTGAGAAAAAAAAAAGTTCTGCAAAAAGGCATGATGATCTCCAATCTTACCTCGTTAGCAGCCTCCATCTACTTCCTCAGAACCGTGATACCCTCTCAACTCCAATCTTACCTCTCCTACTTGATCTATTCCCTCATCGCCCGCTTCTCCTCGCAGTTCACCGTCACCATCGACAAATTCGATGGCAAATTCCGAGAGCCAATGTACAAGTCCGCACAAACCTATCTCGCAACCAAACACGACCCATCCATCCACAGCGTCAAAGTGTCCAAACCTGACAAAGGCGACGACGAAACCGACGATCTCCTCACCACAATCGGCCGTGGCGAAGAAATCGTCGATGTCTTCCAAGGCGTCAAATTCACGTGGTATTCTACATGCAAGGAATCACTCCCCACCAATCCCCGTGTACTCAAGAAAGCGCAGTCGACCGCCTACCAATTGAACTACCTTGAGTTAAAGTTTCATAAGAAGTACAGGGATCTCGCGATCAAGACTTACTTGCCTTTCGTGATGTCTGACGCGAAGCGTATCAGAGAGGAGTCAAAGACGGTGAAACTGTATACGAATACTTATGGTGAGTGGACTTCGGTGAACTTTAGACACCCTGCGAGATTTGAGTCGATGGCGATGGAGGAGGAGATGAAGAGGGAGGTGATGGAGGATTTGGAGAGGTTCGTGAAGAGGAAAGAGTACTATAAGAGGGTTGGTAAAGCTTGGAAGAGGGGGTATTTGTTGTTTGGGCCTCCGGGGACTGGGAAGTCGAGCTTGATCGCCGCAATGGCCAACTATTTGAGGTTTGATGTCTATGATTTGGAACTGACGGATGTCAGAGACAACAGTGAATTGCGATCATTGTTGGTCGAGACTTCGAACAGGTCTATTCTTGTTGTTGAAGACTGTTAGATATCATCATGAGCCACCCTATTGATTATCAGCCACCCTATTGATTAGATATTGTAGCCACCCTATAGCCACTCTATATATGTACAGCCTTCTACTAGTGTGGGCTACTGGTTATGGGTTGTCGGGTGTGTGTGTGTGTATAAGCTAAGGAACATGTAAATCAGATCAATGAATAACAAAGCTCTCCTTTATACCAATAAACATGGTATCAGAGAGATTCCTTTAAAACCCTCCAAAATCCTAGTGGTTCCTTCAAATTAACCACTCGATTCTTGACTCACCTCAGATCCGTGTCTCCTCTTGCCTCCGCATCGCCTCAGATAACGGCAGACGCAGCCACCACCGCTGCTGACGACGACGCCTCTTCGCCCACCCACCAACGCCGCTTCGCTGCCGCTCAGTCCTCGTCAGCCCTTGACATCATATCGACCTCTACTTGTCTTCAATCGGGCAATCCCGCACCCATTCTTCCTCGCTACCTGCGCGCAGCCAAGAACTGTGCCTCCGGCGAGAGCTCCACCTTCGAGATGACTAGCGCGCCACAAGAACAGCGAGAATCCGATCCCGATAAACCGCCGCCGCCGGAATCAAGATCTCCATCAAGAGATCGGAGAGGATCGCCGCTCCCATTGCAAACCCTAAAGAGAAGATGTTAGAAACAGGGCAAATCAAGAGAAATGTGCAATTTTATTCATTAGAATTGGGGTCTATATATACAAGAGGAGTGGTCTCATTCTTCTACTCTATCCGATGTGGGACTAAATAAAAGGGGTCTATTCCTATCTAATATAAAAAAATAACTCTCAACACTCCTCCTCAAGATGGGCGAAAGATATCTATTAAGCCCATCTTGTCACACCCTCTAGCTAGGTCTACTGAGCTAAGTCCTTTAGTCAAGCAGTCTGCAGTCTGATCCTTAATTGGAACATGGCCTAACTCCAGTAGCCCACTGTTCAGCTTCTCTTTGATGAAGAACCTGTCAATCTCGATGTGCTTGGTTCTGTCATGCTGCACTGGGTTGTTGGCAATGCTGATAGCTGACTTGTTATCGCACCACAACCTAATCTTAGCCCCTTGATCTAGCTTTAGCTCCATCAACATGCTTTTCAGCCACATCAACTCCGCAACCCCCACGGCCATTGCTCTGTACTCTGCTTCAGCTATTGATCTTACCACCACAGATTGCTTCTTGCTTTTCCAAGAGACTAAGTTTCCTCCTATAAATATGCAGTACCCTGAGGTAGACCTACTATCATCTCCGCAGCTAGCCCAATCTGAGTCACAGTAGCCCTCAATGTTCACATGGTCACTCCTCCTGAATATCAGCCCTTTGCCAGGGACACCCTTCAGATACTTCAGGATCTGATATACTGCATCCATATGACCCTTCCTCGGGTCATGCATGTAGCGGCTCACCACGCTCACCGCAAATGAAATGTCTGGACGTGTGTGACTCAGATAGATCAACCTACCAACTAGCCTCTGATATCTCTCACGATCAACTGGTTCTCCTGCCTCAGCAATCAGCTTGAACCTCTAATCAATCGGTGTAGTAGCAGGTTTGCACCCTAACATTCCTGTCTTTGCAAGAAGATCCAGTGCATACTTCCTCTGGGAGAGAACAATCCCCTCGGCTCCATGAGCTACCTCTATTCCAAGAAAGTATCGAAGTTGACCCAGATCCTTCACTTTAAATTCTTTGCTCAATCTCACCTTGAGCTGGGCAATCTCTTTCTCATCATCTCCTGTGATGATCATGTCATCTACATACACTGTAAGCATAGTGATGTGGCCCCCACTTCTTCAAAAGAACACAGTATGGTCGGCATTGATCTGCTTGTATTTCATACCAACCATAGCCCTCCTGAACCTGTCGAACCATGCTCGGGGAGACTACTTTAGCCCATACAGAGACTTCTTCAGCCTGCAGACTTTACCCATGTTCGCGGTAAAAGTTGTTTTGTTATTCATTGTTGTTGAACTCGTTTACAGCTTCTTAGGCCTACAACAAAATTCAAACAAAGAGAAAAATACCTTTATTTATTTCAGGCGTACAATGAAAACAAAAGATTACAACTTCTTCCTGTATGAACAAACGCTCGGATCTCTATTATACGGGATCCTCGCCAGTGGGTTCTTTGCCCGTGTCGGGACTTGAATCGTCCGTGGACCACCGCAATTCGATCCGTGGAAACCCGGTTCGAACTACAGACGGAAGGGCTCGCTTCACGAAGGAAACGAAACGCCTAAGGGGATCACACTCACGAAGGAGAGGATCGCTTTGGGGATCACACTCACGAAGGAGAGGATCACGGAGCGGTGAGATCTACTAGGAGAAATCCTGGCTATTCGTAGCCGACCGAATTCGCTTACCTCGCGATTGTAGATCGGCGTCGGTGAACTTCGTGCTCGCCGGTGCTCCGAGGCGTGCGTCGACGGCTCGTAGATCTCGCGAGAGCTCTCTCACAAATATCAGAAAATCCAACCTCCAAAATCTCCGAAATCTCCCCGAATCCCCCCTCAACTGAGGAAGACCCCCCCTATTTATAAGATCGGGGTACGCGGTTTCTACCACTTGTCGAAGTTATTCGGCTGTTGCCGAGAGGTGGCTCGGCCATGGTGGCCGAGCCACCTCGCCACTCTGGCCGAGGTCCTAGGTTCGCCATTTTTTCGCCGCTACCGCTTTTTCTCGGTCTTCCGAGCTTAGGTTCTGCCTATTCTGACTCTTGGTCTTTGATTCCGTCTGTATATGGTTCCGGGACTAACTTTTGGTTTGCTCCGGTTCAACAGTTCTGAAATCCGATCGTCTGTTCAAGTCCGGTTTAAACCGTGCTTGTGACGCTGTGGGTTTGCCGTCGGGTTCGTGTCTCAACGATTCGACGTCCATATTATCCGATGGGTTGTCATTCGCCGACTTCCCGCCACGAGTTGGTTTCGGGGATCTTGTAAGTATTTTTCAACGCCTACAGATACCCCCTCCAAAGTGTTTCAGTCTCGTTCTTTTATAGGCGAGCCTGGAATACTTTGGACATGATGGTTCCCGGCCTTCAATCGGCAGAGGGTCCCACAAGTTAGCTTCAAATCTTTGATTCTTTCAGATCATCCAGTGCTTTGTAGGATTTCTGATAAAGTCACGGTGCTGCATTTATTGTCTGACCGCTTGTTGAAATCTTGATTCGAAGCTGGTGTGCGAGTTTTGTTTGTAACTCGTGTTGGTTGGTTGTTGTTTAACTAACCATCAGACTTTTGGACTTCTCCGTATATCGGCGAACTCCTTGTTGGCTACACGCTATCGGTGTCGAATACGTGGAATTTCATAACCTTCAATCGGCTAATCATCACGTGGCCGTTGGTTTGACCGCACACAGGAAAAATCTTTTCATGGAAATATCCTCCGGGATTCCTTGTCGAAACAGGAGGCAATTTGGGATTTCCGAGACGCGTTGACCGGCGTCGTTATGACCCTCAAATTTTATTGGCGATGATCGAGTTATCCCCAGGAATACTTTTTATGGAATCCGGGAACTCCTCGTCAAAACAGGAAATAGTTTAAACTCGTATACCTTTTCGGAGTATCACAGTGGGAGGAAATTGAGGGTTATCGAGTTATCCTTAAGAATATGGGTTTATTCTCCAGGAACTTCTCGTTGAATAGTTTATACTCATATTCCTAATTGGAGTAGGATTAGGCGACGCGTTGATTAGCGTCGATGCAATCCGCACGATCGAGTTATCCCTAAGAATATTTTTTATGAAAATATTCTTCCGGGAACTTCTCGACAAATTAGGAAACAGTTTATACTCGTATTCCTGATTGGAGTAGGATTAGGCGACGCGTTGATTAGCGTCGATGCAATCCGCACGATCGAGTTATCCCTAAGAATATTTTTTATGGAAATATTCTTCCGGGAACTTCTCGACAAATTAGGAAACAGTTTATACTCATATTCCTGATTGGAGTAGGATTAGGCGACGCGTTGATTTGCGTCGATGCAATCCGCACGATCGAGTTATCCCTAAGAATATTTTTTATGGAAATATTCTTCCGGGAACTTCTCGACAAATTAGGAAACAGTTTATACTCGTATTCCTGATTGGAGTAGGATTAGGCGACGCGTTGATTTGCGTCGATGCAATCCGCACGATCGAGTTATCCCTAAGAATATTTTTTATGGAAATATTCTTCCGGGAACTTCTCGACAAATTAGGAAACAGTTTATACTCGTATTCCTGATTGGAGTAGGATTAGGCGACGCGTTGATTAGCGTCGATGCAATCCGCACGATCGAGTTATCCCTAAGAATATTTTTTATGGAAATATTCTTCCGGGAACTTCTCGACAAATTAGGAAACAGTTTATACTCGTATTCCTGATTGGAGTAGGATTAGGCGACGCGTTGATTAGCGTCGAGGGCCTTCGTGAGGTGTTATCCTGCCGAATAAATCTTCAGAATCTTTCCAAATATAGCGGAGGGAGTAGGAGTCAATCAACGGACTGATTTGGCACTACTTTGACATCCGGATAAGGTTCCAATTAGGACTCCTAATTAGGGGCTGATTAGAGTCCTAATTAGAATTGATTTGGGCCCATTAGGAGTTGTTATAAATACCCATGCTCCTCCTTTTGCCTCTGACCTAGGCCGGCCCCCCCTTTGGCTCTTTTTTCTCTTGTTTTCATCTCGTCTCTCGCCGTCTCGTCTCTCTCAGACAACGAGGTACACGCACGAGTATTTTACAACGCCTATTTCTTTTTCTTCTTCTCTCTTTTTTTTCTTTTTTTTTTGTGTGCGGAGTCTGCAGCGGACCGGGAGAGAAAAGGACGAGCCTGGCGAGCTGCACCGGCGGCGCATGTTTCGGCCTCGACTTGCTTGGCCTTCGGTCTCGGCCGAGCGCTTGGCGCGCTCGGTCTCGGTTGAGCCGGGGCACCCGTTGGTGCCTCGGTCATGGCCGGCGGGCCACGACCTGACCAACGGGTCTCTTGTGCTAAATTTGATGATTTTTCAACTGCATATCTGATTTTATTTGTTTTCTTTTGCAGTTTCCGATGTCGTCGCGAAGATCTCATGTTCCAAGGGGTCGATCAACTCGCGCGCCGCGTGAATGCACGCCTCCTTCTTTCGGTGGTGCGCCAGCTTTATCATCTTCTCGTATATATATACGTTGTATCCCCGCTTCGCTCTCCTTTGTGAGGCGATTGGGAAGAGCCGAAATCCTCCTTTGTGGGGACCGACGCTTCAGATTCTGTTTCATCTTCCCGTGTGTACACTCGTTACGACCCCGCTTCGTTCTCCTTTGTGAGGCGATTGGGAAGAGCTGAGATTCTCCTTCGTGGGGATTGACGCTTCACAGATTGGTTTTGCTTGGTCATCACCGATAATCACATTTTAATGACATTTTAATAACCTCATTATCTATTTTATATCAATAAATATGTTACTAATAACATGTTTTATCTTATTTTGCAGAATAATAGAGTATTAATGAATAAAAGCTCAAATGACTCAAATTCTCTGAATTTCTACCAATTGTTGAAGCCCAAATCTGAAGACAAACGAAGGCCCAAGATACCAAGGGAACCCAAGAAGAATTCGTGCAAAAATATCAAGAAAAGACAAAATCGGTGGAACCAATCGGTTGACCAATCGGTTGGCCAACCGGTTGGCTAACCGATCGGCCAACCGATTGGTCGGCAGCAGATTCAATTTAGGAAAGATTTTCTTCCTTTTGGCCAAGTTTGATCCAATGGTTCACATCAACTCCGTTGGGGTATAAATAGGGTAGTATCCGAGGGTTTTGAGGTGTGAAATATTTTGTAAAACTCCTTTGGAGAGAAAGGGTTGCTCTTATTTTAGAGTACCTTTCATTGTAATAATTTTTCCTCAATAAATAAATATTTTCTCCCTTCAATCCCATCTTCTTCTTCTTGTTCAAGGACCTAAAGGAGGATGAGTTGATGATGATGAGTTGCGTGTTTTTCTTTATTTCTCTTTCTTTCTTGTTATTTATTAGCTTTTGTAGTTTAGATTTAATTGCTTTGTAGTTTAGATTTAATAGCTTTTGTAGTTTAGATTTAATTGCTTTGTAGTTTAGATTTAATAGCTTTTGTAGTTTAGATTTAATTGCTTTGTAGTTAGATTAGTTTAGAATTTTTCTTTTCTTTTTATTTTCTTTTTCTATTTGTTTGAATTTCCCAAGATGTTGAACTAAACTCTTGTGGGGATCTAGGTTGCATGAAACTAGTCTAATCTCTTTTGTGTTTATGAATCATCTCTTATGCTTAAAAAATCATGTTTAGGTTAATCAACTAGAGAACTAATCGATAGAAGAAGAATTTGATAGTTTATACTTTCCTTAAGTGGTTTGATAGGCTATGCTTATGAATTCTAGGATTATTATCTTGTTATTACTCTCTTCATGAGTGTGAATTTCAATTAGGTGATAATTTGATAGGTTATGCTTTCCTTAAGTGGTTTGATATCTTATGCTTAATAAATCTAATATGAGATGTGGTAAAAGAGAATTTTTCATAGATTATAATTTGAGTTAGCTAGTGGATTCAATTCTAGATTCCTTCATCTCTCCTATTGAATTCTCATCTTTTAATTGTGATTCCTTTCACACACAATCCAATCCACTCTCTCATCACTTCATCATGCTTTCATACTATCTTGAATAAAACCCTAATTGTCACATAATTTGAGAACCGAACTTGAATCAAACACTTCCTATTTCCGCTCCTCGTGGGATCGACAATCTTAAATACTATAACTTGACAATGGTTGTGCACTTGCGACTATAAAAGGTAAACACTGCTTTTGCCCATCAAGTTTTTGGCCGCTGTCGGGAACGGTGTTAAGTAGGAATTTTTTTAGTTCTTTAACTTGTGTGTTTGTCTATTGTGAATGACAAAAGGAGCTTGAAGGCAAGGAGTTGAAGATTCGAATTGAAGGTTGCCTCCAACGAGGCTTTGCATTGCTTTTATGCAGTAACTCTTCTTTCTAGTATTTTTAATTCCACCTTATGTAGTTCATCACATTAGAGACAATTAGGTTAATATAAAAAAAAAAAAAACTGACTTTCTTTCTTGTCGACCATAATTAAAAAAAAATTTCTTTCTCATCCTTTTAGTTGCTTTTAATTTCTAGGGTCGCATTGCATATAATAGTAGGAATTCACCAAAGTGATTTGAGCATTTTGAATTGACACTCACCTGAAAATATCTTTAAGGGCAAAACCCATTAATCAAGATAAGGTGAGGGATTTCATCACCCTTTCCTTCACCAAAAATCACCGATTCCTCACTACACAAACCCAAGCCTCCTAAAAGAATTAGACGCTGGCCCCTAAGGATTCGAGCTCAATAAGGAACAAGAAATTCTTGAGTGAACTGGTCTAAGTTTATTTGGATTAATTGTGTCTAAGGCAAGGTTTAGGTTATGTAGTTACCGCAAGGAACGAGGTACTTAATTGATCTTTGATCTCCTCTAGTACTATCCTTACCGCTAATTACTCAATGAACCGGATTTCTTCACTTAGGAGTTTTGGTTAGAGCCGGTCTAGCTGAAGTTTAGGCTTAACCCTAGAGTTAGGGTGATTGAAAAGTGATTGCCTTGATTTGTTAATTTTTCTTTTCTTCTTCCCTCTTCTTCTCTTTTCACCATCTCACTAACTTTTTCATTTTTTTATTAAAAAAAAAACTCTTGATTTTGGTTTATGCAAACTTGGGTTAGGGACAATACAAATCGCTTAGTTCGCCTCGATTCAACTTCTCAACCAAACGAAATGGCCAATCCTCCCGCTCTTCAAGATATCTCTACCCAACTAGGAATGCTATCCCTTCATGCATTAAGCTTCCCGAAGCAAATGGAACTAATTTCGAACTCCGACCACATTTCATCAACATGCTTCCAAAATTCTTAGGAACAGAAACTGAAGACGCATATATTTTCATCTCTGAATTTGTGGAAGTATGCCTCATGATTAAAATGAAAGACCTAACTGAGGATGCAATTAAGCTTCGATTTATTCCCTTCACTCTTAAGGACAAAGCAAAAAAATGGCTATACAGCTTACCCACAGATTCGATTTCAACTTGGGATGATTTTGTAAAAGTTTTTCTAAAAAAATTCTTCCCAATTCACAAAACGGTCAAGCTCAGAAACAGCATTCAAAATTTTAGGATTGTCCCGGGTGAGCCATTCTGGAAGTATTTCGATAGGTTTAAGGATCTCCTCATCCAATGTCCTCACCATGGTCTGGAAAAATGGCGATTGTGCCAAATCATTTACTTAAGGATTGGACTATCCCGCAAAACTTCCTAGAGTCTATGTGTCAAGGGGATTTTATGAAGAAAAATGCCGATGAAGCGTGGGATTTCTTAGAGAGTCTGTCAGAAAAAACCATGCAATGGGAACACTGTGATGACCAGGGTGCATCGGTTCCTCAAGCCAAATCTAGTGGTCCTTCCGTAGGAACTAATATAGCCGCCAAGCAAAGATGGCGACGATCATGCGTAGGCTAGAAGCTCAAATCAAAGAACGCCCCGCCAAGTCAATCAAATCTCGCCAGTTGTCACAATTGTCGGCCCCCATCTCATGTTGCCGATGAATGCCCTCTTTTAGGATCTAATCACCACTAGATCGTTAACGCCGATTCCAAAGATCCTAGAAATGATCCTTTTGCCCCAACCTACAATCCCTGCCATGAATCATCCCAACTTTGCGTGGAACCAAGGAAGTTACCCCAAATCAAAACGCCAATCCCACCTCAAACCAACAAATTCTTAGGGGAAACACGATTCCGCTCAATCCACCAAACAATTTCCATCACTCAAATCTACCTTTTTCAAATTTCCTCCTCATCAACCGACTAATCTTTCTAACCCGTGATCGTGAAAACGCCTTGGTGTCATAGAAAAGGGTTTAGAAGCCATGATCAAAACCACCACCAACCCGTTGACTCAATCATCCAACACTCTAAATTCCTTCATGCAAACAACCAACCAAGCGATCAACTCAACACTCAAGCCATCGCCAGATAGAAACCCAACTAGGGCAGCTAGCAAACGCCGTGGAGTGAAAGAGAGAAAGGAACATTTCCAAGTCAACTCAGTAGTCAACCCTAACAACATTGGTTCAAACCCAAATCACCCATCTCGTAAATGCAATCCATACGCTGAGATCCGGGAAACAGATAGATAACCAAGTCAACACCTTCACTCAAACTTCGCCTCCCATCCAACACACTCCTTCCGATGACCAAGACGCCGAATCAAACCGAAGTCTAACCTGATAGGAATACACCCGCTGCACCCTTTCCAGATAGACTTAGACATAGGAAAACTCTCCCCAAGTAGAGAAAATCCTAGAAACTTTCAAACAAAGTCAAGATCAACATCCCTCTCTTAGATGCAATGGAACAAATTCCCTCTTATGCAAAATTCTTAAAAGATTTATGCACTAAGAAAAGAATCACAAATATTCCAAAGAAAGTCTTTCTTGTCGCTAATATCGCTGACATGCTCTCAAAGCCCACCCCTTTGAAATATAAGGATCCGTGTTGTCCTACTATCCCGTATAATAGGAAACACCGCCATTGATAGGGCATTACTAGACCTAGGAGCTAGTGTAAACCTTCTTCCCTTTTCAGCTTATCGCCAGCCTAGGTGTAGGAGAACTTAAACCCACAAGATGTACCCTACAATTAGCCGATAGATCCTGAAGATTCCCAAGGGAGAGGTAGAGGATGTTTTGATTAAGGTTGAGAATTCATTTTCCCCGCTGATTTCATCGCCCTAGAGATGCACTCGCTCCCAATCTCAAGGGTCAAATCCCAGCCATCCTAGGAAGACCATTCTTAGCAACCTCAAATGCTTTAATCAATTGTAGAACTGGTCTTATGAAACTATCTTTGGAAACATGATCACGATCTTAATATTTTCAACTTAGGAAGACAACCCTCGGATCCATCCGATCAACCCTTAGAGGTCAACTTCATTCGTGGTATTTCCAAGGAGCAACAAGAAGAGGAGTGTAGTTCGACATCCGCTTTTCTCGACCTAGTCATGGAGGAAACTTTCGACGACGATATAGGACTAGATTCACCAATCAATCATGTCTCTGAAATCAGCTGGCAACGCGAGCCATTAGAAATTGAGCCTCGAACTCAACTTCGCCCTTCCATCGAGGAACCCCCTAAGTTAGAGCTCAAACCATTACCCGAAAATCTTGACTATGCCTACTTAGGGGAGAATGAGAGTCCGTCATCATCATCTCTTCAAAATTGACACCTGTTCAGAAGGAAGCCCTCTTAGCAGTCTTAAGAGAGAATAGGGAAGCCATTGGTTGGACCATGGCTGATATCAAGGGGATTAGTCCAACCATTGTTCAACACCGAATCCACTTGATTGATGATGCCAAACCTACTAGAGATCCTCAACGAGGTTAAACCCAAGAATGAAAGAGGTCATAGGAAAGACATTCTCGAATGTCTCGATCATGGGATCATTTATCCCATTTCAGATAGTTCCCGGTAAGTCCGGTCCAAGTAGTTCGAAAAATCGGGATCACCGTGATCCAAAATAATGCTAATGAACTAATTCCCACTGAATCCAAACCGTTGGCGAAGTCCGCATTGACTATAGAAAACTCAACTTAGCTACCCGAAAGATCACTTCCGCCTTTCATAGACCAAATGTTAGAACGCCTAGCAGACATGAGTTCTATTGTTTCTTGGATGGATATTCGTGTTATAATCGATCCCCATTGCCCCGTAAGATCGAGAAAACCACTTTCACATGCCCATACTGAACCTTTGCATATCGCCGCGATGCCTTTTGGGTTGTGTAATGCACCGCCACATTCCAACGCCGCATGATTAGTATCTTCTCCGACATGGTAGAACGCTTTCTAGAAATTTTCATGGACTACTTTTCCATCTTTGGCGACACATTCTCTAATGTTTGAATCATCTTCGACCGTCCTATTACGATGTAGGAGAAAAATCGACTCTTAATTGGGAGAAATGTCATTTCATGGTCAAACAGGCATTGTCTTAGGTCATGTCATTTCCAATAGGGTATCGGTTGACAAAGCTAAGGTAGATCTTATTTCAACCTTCCTCCAAAAATGTTAAGGATGTCGATCATTTCTTGGTCATGCCGGTTTCTATAGACGCTTCATCAAAAATTTTAGCAACATTGCTAGACCTTTGACCAATCTCTTAGCTAAGGATACCATTCAATTCTCACTTGAATGCCTCAAAGCTTTTGATTATCCTAAAAAGAACTAACCACGTTCCATCATTCATGCACCGATTGACCTTACCCTTCAATTAATGTGTGATGCATCCGATTCGCAATTGGTGCCGTTCTAGGACAACGTATTGATGGAAAATCGCATGTAATCTACTATGCCAAGAGGACACTAAACGATGCTCAACAAAATTACTCACATCGAAAAAGAATTTTAGTCGCCGCCTTTGCCTTAGAAAAATTCGTGTCCTATCTCATCGGTCTTTGACCAAAGTATTCACAGATCACGCCGCACTTAAGTATCTTTTGACCAAGAAGGATGCTAAAGCACGGCTCATTAGATGGATTCTCCTACTCGTGAGTTTGACATTCAGATCCTTGACAAAAAGGCATAGAAAACCCCGTGGCGCATCATCTCTAGACTTCCAAATGCACCAACATCAAATGTCCCAATCAATGAACTTTTTCCAGACTAACAACTCCTACAAATCCAACTGCTCCATGGTTTGCGATATTGTCAATTACTTAGTCACTTAAACAGCCCTCTCATTGGTCTAAACAGATAGATCTCGCTTTCTCTCCCGTAAAATACTTCTACCGGGATGATCCATATCCTGCTTAAGCATCGCCCCGACGATTTTTAGGAGGTGTATTCCAAATGAAGAAACTAGGAGTGTTCTATCTTTTGCCACGAGCAAGCATGTGGGGCCACTTTGGCTCAAGAAAACAAATTAAAAAATTCTTCAAGCAGGGCTATATCGCCAACCGTGTTCAAAGATTCCTATGAGTTTTGCAAAACCTCAGAACTGCTGTCACTCTTAGGTAAAATCACTAGAAGAAATATGATGCCCTTACAACCCATTTTAACTGTTGAACTTTTTGATTTGTGGGGTATAGATTTCATGGGACCTTTTCCAAATTCCTTCTAATATGTACATTCTAGTGGTCGCCGAGTATATGTCGAAATGGGTTGAAGCGGTTGCGCAAGACTAATGATAACAAGGTTGTTGTTGGGTTTCAAGGAGAATATTTTTTCACGATTTGGTGTGCCCCGAGCAATAATTAGCGATAATGGTACACATTTCGCGAACCGCTCCTTTGAGGCATTAATGAGAAAGTACTGATCACACACAAACCGCCAACTCCTTATCACCCTCAAACCAAGGGTCAAGTAGAGGTCACAAATAGGCGTGATCAAACAAATTCTAAAAACAAGCCACAACAAAGGATTGGTCCTTAAACTCAGCGATGCTCTATGGGCATATCGAACGCCTTTAAAACTCGCTAGAAATGTCACCGCATGCACTTGTTTTGGAAAGGCCTGCCATTTACCGCTTGAGTTAGAACACCGAGCAATGTGGGCAATTAAACAACTTAACCTTGATTTAGACTTCAGGTGAAAATGAGAATGCTTCAATTAAATGAGTTAGAGGAAATTAAACGATGCATATATAAATTCAAAATTTATAAAGAGAAAACCAAGGTTTTTCACGACAATTCAATATTACTGAGAAACTTCACACCAGACAAAAAGTTTTACTTTACAACTCAAGATTACACATTTTTCCGGTAAATTAAGATCAATGATGGTCGACCGCTTATTGTCACTCAAGTTTTCTCACATGGGCTATCGAGATTAAAGATCCTAAAATGATCATGTTTTCAAAGTGAATGGTCAACGCTTAAAACCCTTTTAGAATCTTCTACACTTGAGAGGAGGAGGTGTTTGTTCTCCATGAGCCACACTATCTCAGAAAAAAAAAAAAATAAAAATAAAAATAAAAAAAAAAAAAAATTGTAAATCACTGTGCATAATACGAAAAAAAATAAAAATAAAAATAAAAATAAAAATAAAAATAAAAATAAAAAAAAATAAAAATAAAAATAAAAATAAAAATAAAAATAAAAAATTTGGTTTCGCCTCCACCTCGCATTAATGTAAATGCGCTTCATTTTTTTCTGTTCCAGTCATCCTAACATCCTAGTGCTTCCACTCTTCTACATGTTATTTCTCAGATTTACATTGAGGACAATGCAAATTTTAGGTGTGGGGTGGGACTTAGTCAAATTTCTCTCAGATTTTAGTCATTTTTCATTTTTCATTTTTCATTTTCTTTTCTTATTCAATTTTTTTTCATTTTCTTTTCTTAAAAAAAAAAAAAAATTTGTCACTTGCCAACTTAATAGAGTTGATTAATAGTCTTCTAACTCGAAGTTAGTTATACACTCAAGTTTACCTTTTATGATAATTTTAAATAAATTCCGAAGAAAGATTTTCAAAGTGGTATACTTTACTAAAGTTTAACTTGATGTTAATCGAGTGATGAAATTTTTATGCGTTTAACTTAGAGTTGAAAATGATTCTTTATGTTGCATTAATCCAAATATTTTTCTAACATATATACATATACACATATATATATTATACTAACTTAACAAAAGAGTGCTAAAATGGGCACCAAATAAATTTCTCTTAAAATCATTGGTAGTTCTTTGTTACTAAGCCTAAGTTGACTGAGTAATCAAGCCCGAGGAGTATTTTTATGCTTAATGACCTAAGCCCAATTGGGTTGGGATTCATTGGCCCAAAACTCGCTAAATGGTCACTTAGAAAGCCCGATTAAAAGAACAAGACTACCAAAAAAAAAAAAAAAAACTAACCATGTTTTTATATATATGGAGATAATGGTATATGTTCTTGATTTTTCAAAATGGGTTAAGAGACTTGAACATTGTTTGAAACAAAGAGTTAGCATGTTTCCTTCAAAACTTTTGAATTAAATCTTTGAGAAAAACTTGGTTTTGTATCACTACAATGGAAGGATTTTCTTAAGAAGTTTATTTTGAAATCATGATAAAAACGCTTTGAGTATTAACCGACTTTTGGAATTTTTGAGTTATTCAATTAGCTTCTTTAAATTGGCAAGTTGATGAATTTTGTGGGTATATTCATCGCAAACCCTCACGAGACTACAACTCGGCCCACTAGGGTAACCTAGGGGTTTAAAGGCTTGTTGTATGCTTAAATACAACCGCATTCCTCGCGAAAGTGAGTTAGGATTTTTCTTTCTTTCTTTTCATTTTTCTTCCTTGCTAGAGGACTAGCAAAAGTTTAGGTGTGGGGTATTTGATAATCACATTTTAATGACATTTTAATAACCTCATTATCTATTTTATATCAATAAATATGTTACTAATAACATGTTTTATCTTATTTTGCGTAATAATAGAGTATTAATGAATAAAAGCTCAAATGACTCAAATTCTCTCAATTTCTACCAATTGTTGAAGCCCAAATCAAGACAAACGAAGGCCCAAGATACCAAGGGAACCCAAGAAGAATTCGTGCAAAAATATCAAGAAAAGACAAAATCCGGTGAACTAATCTGGCTACAACCGGCATAATGGCTAAGGTCCGACGCCAACCGATTGGTCAGCAGATTCAATTTAGGAAAGATTTTCTTCCTTTTGGCCAAGTTTGATCCAATGGTTCACATCAACTCCGTTGGGGTATAAATAGGGTAGTATCCGAGGGTTTAGAGGTGTGAAATATTTTGTAAAACTCCTTTGGAGAGAAAGGGTTGCTCTTGTTTTAGAGTACCTTTCATTGTAATAATTTTTCCTCAATAAATAAATATTTTCTCCCTTCAATCCCATCTTCTTCTTCTTGTTCAAGGACCTAAAGGAGGATGAGTTGATGATGATGAGTTGCGTGTTTTTCTTTATTTCTCTTTCTTTCTTGTTATTTATTAGCTTTTGTAGTTTAGATTTAATTGCTTTGTAGTTTAGATTTAATAGCTTTTGTAGTTTAGATTTAATTGCTTTGTAGTTTAGATTTAATAGCTTTTGTAGTTTAGATTTAATTGCTTTGTAGTTAGATTAGTTTAGAATTTTTCTTTCTTTTTATTTTCTTTCTTTTTCTATTTGTTTGAATTTCCCAAGATGTTGAACTAAACTCTTGTGGGGATCTAGGTTGCATGAAACTAGTCTAATCTCTTTTGTGTTTATGAATCATCTCTCTTATGCTTAAAAAATCATGTTTAGATTAATCAACTAGAGAACTAATCGATAGAAGAAGAATTTGATAGTTTATACTTTCCTTAAGTGGTTTGATAGGCTATGCTTATGAATTCTAGGATTATTATCTTGTTATTACTCTTCATGAGTGTGAATTTCAATTAGGTGATAATTTGATAGGTTATGCTTTCCTTAAGTGGTTTGATATCTTATGCTTAATAAATCTAATATGAGATGTGGTAAAAGAGAATTTTTCATAGATTATAATTTGAGTTAGCTAGTGGATTCAATTCTAGATTCCTTCATCTCTCCTATTGAATTCTCATCTTTTTAATTGTGATTCCTTTCACACACAATCCAATCCACTCTCTCATCACTTCATCATGCTTTCATACTATCTTGAATAAAACCCTAATTGTCACGCATAATTTGAGAACTGAACTTGAATCAAACACTTCCTATTTCCCGTTCCTCGTGGGATCGACAATCTTAAATACTATAACTTGACAATGGTTGTGCACTTGCGACTATAAAAGGTAAACACTCGTTTTTGCCCATCAATCACCCGTCTCGATATCTTTAACGGGAGCGATTTCATACCGTACCCCTGCTCTGTAGAACGGGATATATTGCCGCTTTGTTTACGCGACTATATTTATCGTTCTCCGGGTATTCGATACGGATGAAATCGTCATACCCGTTATAAGGTCGTGACTCAATCTATGTAAGATGAATTCAACGCCTTTTACTAACTGAATATTTTCTGATTTCAGTTGATTATTCCTCGGGAGCTTTTCCGACTTACACGGTTGATGGACGCCATAGTGACTATTATTCCACGTGTGACGACCCCGCGATTTTTATCTCGCCTCGATTTGCACGATGCGTCGCCGGTCGATTGAGGCGTAGCGAGGGAGTTCCGCCTTCTCGGACTATTAGTCACCGATGCGCCACTTGTAAAGACACCACCCATCAACCTTTGCGAAAAATAGATTATCCGTCGGCGACGCTTAAGGATCCGGATACAGCTTTTATCGAGAGTGAGCGGTGGTTGAACACAGACGACGGAGGTCCTTTGTATATTCCCCGGATACCTCGTCAGCTCTCATTGACCGACCTTAGACACCATGCCGTGCCACCGCATGTCTTGGCTGCCCACCGAGGAGCATGATCACATCCATTGCGGGTTTATTACCCGCCAGCCTGGGCCTGTGCTCCAACAGAATCGTGTCATTGGCCTTCATCCCTAATTGTAGGGTTGGACACACCGCCTGTGATGAGCTTTTATCACCGCCTCAACTTTGAAGAACCGCTATGTTAGCGAGATGCCGCCATCCACCATAGATTTTACTACTGGTTCACTCATCGTAAACATTGGTGGGTCGCCGACCAACTACGCCCTCAACCGATGGAGAACCTCGTGCTTGCGGCCTGTATTCAGCGATTCGTGCCACCATGTATGGCCTTCCAATCAGCGCTAACCATTTCTTCACCTTATTCGAGCTCTATAATTCAGATTCGAATACGTTTTATACTAAACACGGCGAGTTGGGGCTGGCTTTACATGAGATGTACCGTATTTCAGGTCTACCCATGGGGAAGATGTCAGACGAGTACTTCCCTTCAATCGAGGAGGCGAGCGGTGAAGAAACACACACCCGACCGTTACAAGACTTTATGGGATCTCACTTGTCATTATTATATAGCTTTGGCCCAATCTGAACCTTGCGCCAAAAGGAAATTGCAAGTGAGTCTGAAGCAGTTCGCCCTTTATCTGTTCCAGCATTTGGAGGACAAATCTGGCGAGGAAATATGTGAACTGTCACCGTTCACTCCTTCGAAGGTTAATGAACTGATCGAGAGGTCCGAGGCTAACTCCTATAAACCGGCTTCTTCTGAGATGGTTTTCCTCCAGGGACCAAATTTGCAATCTTTCTGTGGCATGCGGTGAAGCCTATCCAGCCAACAACTCTTCTAACCGGCTACCTTACAATCTGGCTAAAGAAATGTGTGGTTCCATATCAATCGGATGATGCTTTACCTTTGGAGGTCCTTTATCCTGCAGTTCAGCTGGCCCACAAGAAGGAACTCTCTCTCCTTCCGGTAATGGTGGCTGATATTCACCGTGGATTGCGGCATATTGTCCGGGCGTTTACTCAGAAAAAGGATGAGCCTTCATCACATATTTCTTCCGCCCGAGTAGAGCTCCCATATACCTATTTGATGGCTTGGTACTCTTTTATGGGCAAGAGAACACCCGGCAACGCGTGTTACACGTAGACTCATCCCTTCTTAGGCTTCGGGATAAAATACCCTTAATCAAACTCGTGTCTTCTTCAATCGGAAAAACTCGCCCGGCAGCGTGTGAAGCGTTGGCTTTATCCCTTCTTAGGCTTCGGGATAAAATACCCTTAATCAAACTCGTGTCTTCTTCAATCGAAAAAGAAGGAAGCAGCGTGTTGTTAGCGTCGACTTTAGGGTTATTAGCAACCGACCCTCAACGGGTTTGATGAGCCTTTACCAACTACCGCTTGAGTTGGGCTAGCATGTAGATTATCTAAATCCATTCTATACACAACGTTGTGCTAAAAGAATGAAACTCTCTTAGACTTAATGCTAAGATGTTGAATCACGTGAAGCTTCGTCTTTTCCGGGAAGACTAACCGGCGACGATGTTAGGCCGACCTATCCCCGCTAGGATTCGGTGATCAAATTCCCCAAGAGGAATCTTGGATTAAGGAGTTTTGATTGATAGGATTAAATTGGTGAGAGAGGAGGAACTTTATGTTCTATTTCTCGAATGAAACCAATAGCGGTGACGACTCCCGCGATTTTTATCTCGCCGATTTGCACCCTGTGACGCCATCTGAGTCGATTCGTGACCGTGCTTGAGGGGAGTTCCGCCTTCTCGGACTATTAGTCACCGATGCGCCACTTGTAAAGACACCACCCATCAACCTTTGCGAAAAATAGATTATCCGCTCGGCGACTCGCTTAAGGATCCGGATACGCCTTTTATCGAGAGTGAGCGTGGTTGAACACGACGACGGAGGTCCTTTGTATATTCCCTGATACCTCGCCTCTCATTGACCGACCTTAGACACCATGCCGTGCCACCGCATGTCTTGGCTGCCCGACCGAGGAGCATGATCACATCCATTGCGGGTTTATTACCCGCCAGCCAGCCTGTGCTCCAACAGAATCGTGTCATTGGCCTTCATCCCTAATTGTAGGGTTGGACACACCGCCTGCGATGAGCTTTTATCACCGCCAACTTTGAAGAACCGCCGCTATGTTAGCGAGATGCCGCCATCCAGCCATAGATTTTACTACTGGTTCACTCATCGTAAACATTGGTGGGTCACCGACCAACTACGCCCTCAACCGATGGAGAACTTCGCGCTTATGCCCGTGATTCACCGATTCGGCCACCATGTATGGCCTTCCAATCAGCTAACCATTTCTTCACCTTATTCGAGCTCTATAATTCAGATTCAATACGCTTTATACTAAACACGGCGAAGTCAATGGCTTTACATGAGATGTACCAGATTTCGTGTCTACCCATGGGAAGATGTCAGACGAGTACTTCCTTCCAATCAGAACCGAGCCTACCAAGAAACACACACCACCATTACAAGACTTTATGGGATCTCACTTGTCATTATTATATAGCTTTGGCCCAATCTGAACCTTGCGCCAAAAGGAAATTGCAAGTGAGTCTCAAGCGCTCGCTCTTTATCCGCTCCAAAGATTTGGAGGACAACTGGCGAGGAAATATGTGAACTGTCACCGTTCACTCCTTCGAAGGTTAATGAACTGATCGAGAGGTCCGAGGCTAACTCCTATACGCTCAGCTACGCTACAGATGGTTTTCCTCCAGGGACCAAATTTGCAATCTTTCTGTGGCATGCGGTGAAGCCTATCCAGCCAACAACTCTTCTAACCGGCTACCTTACAATCTGGCTAAAGAAATGTGTGGTTCCATATCAATCGGATGATGCTTTACCTTTGGAGGTCCTTTATCCCGCAGCTCACCGCCCACAAGAAGGAACTCTCCTTCCGTAATGGTGGTCGATATTCACCGTGGATTGCGATATTGTCCCAAGCATCGTAAAAAGGATGAGCCTTCATCACATATTTCTTCCGCCCGAGTAGAGCTCCCATATACCTATTTGATGGCTTGGTACTCTTTTATGGGCAAGAGAACACCCGCAACGCTGCGGTTACACGTAGACTCATCCCTTCTTAGGCCGGGATAAAATACCCCGTAATCAAACTCGTGTCTTCTTCAATCGGAAAGACTAAGCCGACAGCGTGTGAAGCGTTGGCTTTATCCTTCTTAGGCTTCGGATAAAATACCCCGTAATCAAACTCGTGTCTTCTTCAATCGAAAAGACTAAACCGCAACGCTGCGGTGAGGCGCTGGCTTTATCCCTTCTTAGGCTTCGGATAAAATACCCTTAATCAAACTCGTGTCTTCTTCAATCAAAAGACTAAACCGCAACGCTGTTAGGCGCCGACTTTAGGTTATTGGCCAACCCCACCCTCAACGGGTTTGATGAGCCTTTACCAACCACCGCTTGAGTTGGGCTAGCATGTAGATTATCTAAATCCATTCTATACACAACGCTGTGCTAAAAGAATGAAACTCTTAGACTTAATGCTAAGATGTTGAATACGTAGGCTTCGCCTTTTCACTCGAAGACTAACCCGCGACGATGTTAGGCCGACCTATCCCCGCTTAGGATTCGTGATCAAATTCCCCAAGAGGAATCTTGGATTAAGGAGTTTTGATTGATAGGATTAAATTGGTGAGAGAGGAGGAACTTTATGTTCTATTTCTCGTATCGAAACCACAGCAGGGCCCGCTATAGAATCAAGAGGGTTCAGACGCCCTTCACGGACGACTTGATCCAAAACAATCTCGGCAAGATATCTTCACCGGCGCTACCTAAGATGCAAGTTCCAAGCTTACCTTCACCGGCGCTACCCGAAAAGGGATGGAACTGAGGGTGGATCTCCACTGAGAACCGAAGGACTCGTAACCTTCAGCGACAACCTAGTCCGAAAATCTCACAAGATACCTTCACCGGCGCTACCTAGAATGAAAGATGGGACTAAGAGTGGGATCTCCACCGAGAACCGAAGAGACTCAGTGACCTTCAAAGGACAACCTAGCCTCGAAACCCTACAAGATACCTTCACCGGCGCTACCTAGAGAGGGATGGAACTAAGAGTGGGATCTCCACTCGAGAACCGAAGAGACTCAGTGACCTTCAGCGACAACCTAGCCTCGAAACCCTACAAGATACCTTCAATGGGCGCTACCTAAGATGAAAATGAAACTAAAAGTGGGATCTCCACTTCGAGAACCGAAGAGACTCGTGACCTTCACGGACAACTTGGTCTAAAAATCCCTACAAGATACCTTCACGGCGCTACCTAAGATAAAAGATGGAACTAAAAGTGGGATCTCCACTTCGAGAACCGAAGAGACTCGTGACCTTCACGGACAACTTGGTCTAAAAATCCCTAAGATACCTTCACCGGCGCTACCTAAGATGAAAATGGAACTAAAAGTGGGATCTCCACTCGAGAACCGAAAGACTCAGCGACCTTCACGGACAACCTAGTCTGAAAATCCCTACAAGATACCTTCACCGGCTACCTAAGATGAAGCAAGGAGAGAACTCTTCTGTTTATCACAAAAGGGATCTTATGCTTGGAGAGGAAGAATTTTATATTCTACCTCCGACGTGAAAGAAATTTTGAGTGGGCCTCTTGTTCATAGAAGGAATCAAGAGGAGATTTTGGTAATTTGTAGACCTACCATCAAGGAATTTGATCGGTGGGGGAAATTATGATGGAGGACAAATCTAGGGTTATCCTCAAGAAAAGTGGGTGAAACATCCCACGAGGAACTTCCGTCGGCTGGTTATCCCAAAGATACTAAGGGTAGTATTTCTTCAGAACTTTCCATTTATCTAAGATTAATTGCCTGGCCGCCATTTTGGGTAATTAGGCGATACGCACCATTAGAGTAGACCGCTTTATTACAAACGGACCTCCCATTTAGGTTCGAATTTACCTTTCTTCTTGGAAGTGAGGATTATCGGTCGCCGA
This sequence comes from Asparagus setaceus, assembly GCA_012295165.1. Lineage (NCBI taxonomy): Eukaryota > Viridiplantae > Streptophyta > Magnoliopsida > Asparagales > Asparagaceae > Asparagus > Asparagus setaceus. The sequence continues at coordinate 76,036,682 of CM022701.1, forward strand.
AAGCAATGAGGACCAAGTCTCCTTCTTTGAAACTCCGTTGTCGTACTTTCTTGTTGAAAGCTCGACATCCTAGCTTGGTAGAACTCAATGCATTGTTGAGCTTCCAGCGCTTTTCATCCAACATCTCGAAGCTCTTCGAGACGCTTCGATGTTGTTCTTCAATCGCCATCTCCGCTGTAAGGGCGATGGCGACGAACTGGATTTCCAATGGGAGAACCGCTTCACACCCGTAGACCGTAGAATACGCGGTCTCTCCAGCATGCGCGCGTAGACGGTTGTGCGATATGCCCAGAAAGTGCTTCTCCGAAGTTTATCATCCCAATCTCGCTTTGTTATTTTTCACAAGTTTCACAAAATTTTGATGATTGTCTTGTTGAACGCCTAATCCATTTGCAGCCTAGATTATAGGTCGCTGACGAGACGCCTTGTATTTTGAATTTCTCGCAAAACCCGATGAAGGAATTGCCGATGAATTGGGACCGCTGTCATGCACGATCCGCCTTGGAACACCGTGGCTCAGATGACATGGTGTTTGATAAATTTAATGACTGCATCGCTTTACTTCTTTTAACGGGATTGCTTCACCTACTTGGAGAAGTAGTCGGTGATCGCTAGAATAAACCGACGCTTTGATCGACGGAGGAAAAATGGGACCTACAACGCCCATTCCCCATGTCTCAATGGCCGTGATGTGGTCAAGGATGCAACCGCCTCGAGGTCGATGCATATAATTCGTGAATTTGACACACGTGGCATTTCCGAAGCGTACGCCATCGCTGCTATTAATCATTGTTGGCCAAAAGTAGCCCATTCTCCGATTCGATCAGAGCTTGGGACCAGCCGGTAAGACCACATTCACCTTCGTGGTGCTTCCCGGCGACCTCTTCGCCTCTTTGTTTGAGAGGCATCGAGCAAAAGACCATCGCACTTCTACGATATAACATATGGGTCTCGTGTCGAGAAGAATCTTGAGCTCTTCACGGATTGACTCTCTCCTTCACGCCTTCTCGCGTAATACCATGTAAGACATAATCGATGATAGAAAAGCCAATCTCAGGCTCCAATTTGGTTTGGGTTGCATGTACCCTTTGGTAACTACCCCTTATCTTCTTGTACCTCATCATATATTGGTACTAATAGTTGGTGAGTCCCGACCGTAATTAGTTGTTCGTGTCGGTTGTGCTGCTGATACCGCACGCGCCAATGCATCCGCATAAGCATTCTCGGGCGGAATATATTCGATGAAGAATTCTTCAAATGAGTCCGCCATTTCAACGACTATCCGATGATAGGGGACTGATCGTGGTTCCTAACTTCAGAGTCACCACGGACCGCTTAACTATCAATTGCTAATCGTCAGACGCCGAGATACTCACCCCAGCTCCTTGGCGAAACTAAGTCCAATAAGTAGCGCATTGTATTCGCCACGCTATTAGAGCAAGGTGCGGAGTGAATAAGCACGGGCATGACATGATTCCCGGAAATCAAGACAACTCCACCCCGCCGAGATTTTAGAACATCCGGGGCACTTGCCACATTAGTGGCCCGAGAAGCTTCACAAAATACAACCGCCATATTTGTTGGTGCGATAGTGTTGACTTCGACTTCATCCGAAGATCATCATATAGCTCAATCACCCCGCTGTCGGTCAAGTACCAAGAGATCGCAAATCGCTTGTCCTTTGACCGACTTTTGTTGTTTGAAGTGCAAGTCATATCGGGACAAGAGCAAGGCCTATTTCGCCAAACGCCAACTCATTGAGGCCGGCCAATATGAATATTCGACCGATTTACGCTAGAGATAACATAAATCGCCCGTCCGACTAAATAGTGCCGATTTTCAATCGCTAACACTAATGCAAGGCATTGCTTCTCACCATTGGGTATCGAGACCCCGCGACCACTAATGTTCGCCGTAATACACTACTGCTCGCGGACCGCCGCCGCCCCGCGCAGTAAGGTGCTTAACGAGTGATCCGTCGCTTTGACGAAATCAAACGGTTTTCCATCGCTGTGCAACAAGAACAGAGGTTTAGCGAGATACGATTTGATCTCTTCAACGCTCGACAAAGGCCGACCCAAATAAACGACACGCTCTTCTTGTTCAACATAGAGAACGGTTGGCACTTCCTGATAGGTTCGATATGAACCGCCGGATGTACGCCAATCGCCTTTGTAACCCCCGAAGTTCTCTCAAATTTCTGAGGTTGCAACTCTTGAATCGCCTTCACTTTGTCGATCGACATGGATGCCCTTATTAGTGACAACAAAGCCGGGAACTTGCCACCGACATCCCAAGGAAGGATTTGGTGATTCATCTTTAGTCGATGGGTTCGCATGAGCTCAATACCGCTCTAAGATCTTTGATGTGATCTCCTTTGTCACGCTTTCACCACCAAGTCGCCGACGAGCATTCGACCATTTTCCGAGATGATCCCGAAAATCTTAGTCATTGCTCACGATATGTGGCCGCATTTTGAGGCCGAACGGCATGACCGTAGCAATATATACCGATGGGCTTCAACGCCGGTGCTTGGCATCATCGGGTGCATCTTGATCCGATTGTAACCCGAGAAACCATCCATGAATGACATTCTTCAAATCCACACGCATTGTCGACTATGACATCGTGATTGGAAGAGGAAAGTCATCTTTCGCAAGCGCCGCTCGATCTCAGAATCGCATACGCATCCTAATCGAACCATTCTTCTTCGCGGACCGACTATATTCGCCACCCAATCCGGATGTTGAATTTCCTTGATGAATCCCGATTCTATGAGTTTCTTCACTTCGCCAACGCATTGCTCGCAAGATTTGTGGACTAAACCGCCTTTGCGTTGCTTGACAGTTTGACATCCACCTTGATGTTGAGGCGATGTGTCGCCACATTAGGGTCGAAGTCCCGCATGTCCTCGTAGCTCCGTGCTAATACATCGATATGTTCGCGTAAAAGTCGGTTTGTTATTCATTGTTTGAACTCGCTTACGTTTCTTTGGCCTACAACAAAATTCAAAAGAAATGCCTTTTATTTTAAGGCGCATAATGAAAACGAAAAGTACAACTTCTTCCCGAGGAATAAACGCCGGATCCGCTTATCGGATCCTCGCCAGTGGGTTCTTCGCCTGCGTCGGACTTGAATCGCCCGTGGACCACCGCACTGCCTGTGGAAACCCTGCTCGAACTACAGACGGAAGGGGCTCGCTTCACAAAGGAAACGGTTACCGAGGGGATCACACTCACGAAGGAGAGGATCGCCTTCGGGATCACACTCACGAAGGAGAGGATCACGAGCGGGTGAGATCTACTAGGAGAAATCACACATATCCCCGAGATTAAGACGGCTTAATCTAGAGGGTATCCAGAGTTCGACCCGGATTCGCTTTTGCTATATAGATCGATGTAGACCGAGTTCTGCATCACGGTGCTCGGATCTGGTAACAAAGGCTCAGAGATCTCGCGAGGGTTCTTCCACAAATCCAAACTCCCCGAAAATCACCGAAATCCCCAAAATCGAAAAGTCCAAATTAAGTCCCGCTAAAACCCGCCATAGAAGACCCCCTATTTATACAAATCGGGTGGTGGTTCTACCATTCTGTCGAAGCCACTCGGCAATTGTCGGGTGGCTCGGCCATGATGGCCGGAGCCACCTCGCTTGCCGAGGCGCCACGCCTCGCCGCTTTGCCTCGCTTTTTTCCGCCGCTTTCCCGCTTCGCCTCTCTGCTTGTTCCGGCTCAGATTTGATTCCGACTAATTCTTGTCGTTCGCTCGTTCAACGGTCTTAAAACCGACGTCTGCTCAAGTCCGTTTAAACCGGGTTGTGACGCCCGGGTTTGCCGTCGGCTCGCGCCTTTAACGATTCGACGCCCAGATCATTCGATGGGTTGTCATACCGACCTTCGCCACGAAGTTGGTATCGGGATCTTGTAAGTATTTTTAACGCCACAGATACCCTCCAAAGTGTTTCGCCTCGCTTCTTTATAAGAACCGAATACTTTGACATGATGGTTCCCGCCTTCACGGCAGAGGGTCCCAAAAGTTAGCTTCAAGTCTTCGATTCTTTCGCACCATCCAGCTTCTTTGTAGGATTTCGATAAGATCACTGCTACATTTATTGTCCGACCGCTTGTTAAAATCTTGATTCAAGCCGGTGGGTGAGTTTTGTTTGTAACTCGGCCTACCGGTTGTTGTTTGACTAACCATCGACTTTTGACTTCTCCAGATGTTGGCTTAACCATGTCACACGCTATCGGGTCGAATACATGGAATTTCATAACCCTCAATCGCTAATTCTTCCATCATCACGTGTTGTTGGTTTAACTACGCCGAGGACAAATCTTTTCATGGAGATATCCTCCGAGGATTCCTTGTTGAAACAGAGACCATTTGGCTTTCAACCATCGCCCTAGCCTTCACGCATGAAAGGACGCTTTGACCGTTGTTGGGATATGATTATCCACATGGGAGAAGTTTCTTCGAGACTAGTCACGCTTGTCCTGTCAACATGACTTTCACTGCCGATTATTCCTCTCGATATTATGGTGGAGGAAATTAAGGGTTATCGAAGTTATCCTTAAGAATATGGGTTTATTCTCCGTGAACTCCTCGCTGAAAATTTGGAAACAGCTTTATACCGTATTCCCATTGAGTAGGATTAGCGATGCTGATCGGCGCCGATGTAATCCAAGACGATCGAAGTTATCCCTAAGAATATTTCTTGTGAGAATATTCTTCCTGAACTTCTACAAATTAGGAAACAGCTTATACTCAGAATCCTAGTTGAGTAGGATTGGCGACGCTGATCGGCCGATGCAATCCGCGACGATCGAAGTTATCCCTAAGAATATTTCTTGTGAGAATATTCTTCCGAACTTCTACAAATTAGGAAACAGTTTATACTGTAATCCTAGTTGGAGTAGGATTGGGCGACGCTGATCGGCCGATGCAATCCGCGACGATCGAAGTTATCCCTAAGAATATTTTGTGAGAATATTCTTCCGAACTCGACAAATTAGGAAACAGCTTTATACCTGAATCCTAGTTGAGTAGGATTGGCGACGCTGATCGGCCGATGCATCCAAGACGATCGAAGTTATCCCTAAGAATATTTCTTGTGAGAATATTCTTCCAGAACTTCTCACAAATTCGAAACAGCTTATACTGTAATCCTAGTTGAGTAGGATTGGGCGACGCTGATTTAAGGCCGCGTAATCCAGACGATCGAAGTTATCCCTAAGAATATTTCTTGTGAGAATATTCTTCCGAACTTCTACAAATTAGGAAACAGTTTATACTGTAATCCTAGTTGAGTAGGATTGCCGCTGATCTGGGCCGATGGGCCTTCGCCAGGTGTTATCTCACGTAATCTTCCAAATTTGGCGGAGGGAGTAGGAGCCAATCAACGGACTGATTTGGCACTATTTTAACATCCTAAGGCTCTAATTAGGACTTCTAATTAGGGACTGATTTGATTCCTTTTGGCTATCCAATTGGGCTCCACTAGAATTCCTACTTGTTGCCAAATAGAGTCCTTGTTCAAAGAGGATTGGGTCCATATGGGGTTGTTATAAATACCCATAAATCACTTTTTCATGACCTAGGCCGCCCTCTCAGCTTTCTCTTGTTTTCTCCTTCACCGCCTCGCCTCCCGATCAACGAGGTATGTGCACGAGGGTATTGTAAATTTTTCTTCTTTCTTCTTCTTTTTGTTCTTCTTTGTGCGGCAGCGCCATGAACCGCGAGGGGAGAAGGATCGCCGACGATGGTGGCGATCGGGCAATACGGCTGCCAAGACGACAAGGGCCATGGCCGCAGACGAAATACGACCGCGAACCTGGCCACCAACGCCTGTCAGTAGGGCCAGGTACCGCGCGTGAAATGCATACCGGCGCTCGGCTACTGGCTACGCCTGCGCCGACGTTAGGGCCGGGCCATGCGCGCGCGGGCGCTTCGCAATGGCTGGGCGCTACTGAGGCGCGCCCCAATGGGCGCTACGCCAGCGGGCATGGGGCGTCCGCAAGGCCTATCGGTGCTCAAACGATTGATTGTAGCTTTTTGACACTTTATTTGCTGATTTTCAACCGTATCTGACTCTATTTGTCTTTTTGTAGTTTCCGGCGTCGCGCTGCTTCTCATGTTCCGAGGAGTCAACTCGCAGACGCCGCGTGAATGCACGCCCTTCTTTCGTGGTGCGCCAAAGATTATCATATTCTCGCATATATGCTTGTATCCCCGCCTCCTTCGCAGAGGCAATTGGGAAGAGCCGAATCCTCCTTTGTGGGGACCGACGCTTCAGATTGTGTTTACTCGCACACCTCGCTTTGTTCTCCTTTGTGAGGCGATTGGGAAGAGCCAAATTCTCCTTCGTGGAGGATTGAGGCTTCACGATCACCCGCCTCGATATCTTTAACAGAGCAATTTCATACCGCACTTTGCCCCGTGGAACGGGATATATTGCCGCTTTGTTTACGCTGATCGTATTTATCGCTCTCCCGTATTCGATACGGATGAAATCGCCATACCCGCTATAAGATGAATTCAACGCCTTTACTAACTCAATATTTTCTCGATTTCAGTTGATTATTCCTCGAGCTTTTCCGACTTACGCGTTGATGGACGCCATAGTGACTATTATTCCACGGTGATGATCCCGCTGATTTTTATCTCATCTCGATTTGCACCCTACATCACGAGACGATTCAGTCAGATTTGAAGGAGTTCCCGTGATTCTCCGACGATTGGTCACCGATGCGCCACTCATAAAGACACCAGCTCAACAACCTTTGGCGAAAATAGATTATCCGTTCGGGCACTCGCTAAGGATCCGGATACGTTTTGTCGAGAGCAGCGTGGTTGAACCAAGACGACGGAGGTCCTTTATATATTCCCTCTACCTCACCATTGGATCATTGACATTTCGCACCACACCGCGTGACACGCCGATGCCCCGGCCCGAATCGGAGAGCGATCATATTCATTGCGGATTTATTACCCAGCAGCCTTCCCGTTCCAACAGAATCGGCCATCACCACTGGTTGTGCTGACACGCTCGCGATGAGCTCTTTGTTCCCGCCGACTCAAGAATCGCCTGCCATTAGCTAGAGATGCCGCCATCTAGTCATAGATTTTACGGCCGGGTTCACTCATCGTAAACATTGGTGGGTCGCCGACCAATTACGCCCTCAATCGATGGGATGGAGAACTTCGCTTGTGGATCAGATTCACGATTCGTACACCATGTATGGTTTTCCAATCAGCCAACCATTTCTTCGCCTTTATTTGAGCTCTACAATCCGCATTCAAATACATTTTTCACTTAAACACGGCGAAGTTGGCCGGCTCTACATGAGATGTATCAATTTCCGATTTACCCATGGGGAAGATGTCAGACGAGTATTTCCTTCCAATCGAACCGAAGTCAAGAAGAAACACACACCGATCGCCACAAGATTTTGTGGGATCTCACTTGTCATTATCATATAGCTCGCCCAATCAACCTTGCGCCAAAAGGAAATCGCAAGTGAGTCCAAGCAATTTGCCAATTACTTGTTCCAAAGATTTGGAGGACAAATCATGAGGAAATATGTGAACTGCCACCGCCACTCCTTCAAGATTAATGAACTGATCGAGAGGTCCGAGGCTAACTCTTATACGCCAGCCTACGCCAAGATGGTTTTCCCCGTGGACCAAGTTTGCAACCTTTCAGGGCATGCGGTAAAGCCTATCCAACCGACAACTCTTCTAGCCTGCTATCTTGCAACTGCTAAAGAAGTGTGTGGTTCCATATCAACTGATGATGCTTTACCTTTGAGGTCCTTTATCCCGCAGCTCAGCCTTGCCCACAAGAAGGAACTCTCCTTCCGTAATGGTGGCCAATATTCACCGTGGATTGCGCATATAGTCCGAAAGCATCGAGAGAAAGACGAGCCATCATCACGCATTCCTTCCGTCCGGTAGAGCTCCCATATACCTATTTGATGGCTTGGTCGTCTTCATCGCCCGACATGATGTCGGCACCGGTTCCACAGATTCGCCTACTCCTTTCTTGCGTTGGTAGAGGATTGCGATGGAAGGGCGGCTTTACAGAGATTAAGAAACGATGCATTCATAAAGGGTGGATCTTTTCCGATGTTTTCCTCGATTCTCCGGGTCAATATGGTGAGTCCTTGGTCGACGAGGAGGTGCCAAGACACAGCCAGACTTCACTTGACATTGGTCGTTTAACCGGCTAGTGAACATCGTGCCGTGGTATCTCACTTTCCGTAAAGGAAGAATGCTTCATTGAGCCTTATTTTCCTCGCTGCTTTGCTCGGGCCGGGTTACCACCAACTTTATGTTGGGAACCCGAACCGACAGCCTGCACTCGTGGTGGACTTGTAGATGGCCTTCGAGCATGGTTGTGGAGCTGCCATGGGATGCACCGTGCTAGATTCGCCTCCCCGAAGCTCAGATCGGCCTACCGGAGTCGACATTCCTCCATTGTAGTTGGCTATTAGTAGCTAACGAAAGGCCCCCCGTGGAGGGCTATCTCAGATCTGTGGCCAAGCATCGCGCAGCCGACACTCAGACACTCCGCAGATGCCGCCAAGCTCGAGGAAGCATCGCCAATCCCATCCGCCAATTGAGATCGAGGAGGAGTTCCACAACTCAAGCCGCTGACTTTAGGAGAGGACCAAGCGAGGTCGCAGCCTTTATGAGGAGAACCTCGATTTCTCCTTTTCCCCTTCGCTTTCATCCTTTCCATTGATTTCTATTCAACCTAATTTTCGTGAAAATCATGGAGAAGAAGAATTTCAACCCTCTCAAGGGTTAAACGAAGAGGTTAGCCCATAAGAATCGCTGAATCCTCGGTCCCTTGATATAGACTTGACCAAGAATGATCCAATCAAGGACGGAGGTATCAATTCACCGTGATGTAATCTGGAAGTTTTCTTTGGAGACCGACATTTCTCCGCTTGCATGTGGGTTTTAGGATTATGATCCCGCTTTGATTTTCCTCACTACAATTCCCGGCTGCCTAGCTCGCTTCATGCCGAGCCAAGTTTTACTCAACAAATGTATGGAGCTATGGCGGAGGAGGCCGATGTAGGACCCGATTCGTGAATCCGTGTACATCTAACATTGATAATTCCTCTTCCGATGGCGATGCGCAGAATTGAATGACTTGGAATTGCATTCCCACTAATTGCCTCTTCACTTTTTGTTCTTTTAGAGGGATTGCAGGAGACAAATGCACGAACCGAGACTAAGCAAGCTAACCCTACTGCAGGAGGTAAGTAGCTTTACCTATTGTTGGTCTTAGTTGCATTCGCCTTCTTAATGCCTTCTTTTTCAGACTTCTCCATGGAAGATTTCGTGGAAGCTGGTTTGTACGGCAATACTTCCATGGATGACCTGCTACGCACTTGGTCACAGGATGGCAATGCATTCGGTGAAGATTTACCTGAAGCTACCATCCCTGAAGAAGGTATGAAGTTTCTCTTCGACACTATAGGACCACCGCCCGCCAATACCACTATAATTAAAAGAGGCCGAGACGCCTTTGTGTAGTGGCAAGGACTCCTCTTCCGCCGCTTCTAATCGCCTACCACAAATAATCGCTGAGATAGATGAGCACACCGAGGGCTCACGCGTTGACAAAGATCCCAAATGATAGATACTCGTAGACTCACTAGTCTCAAACTACAATCAAGGAGACGGTAAGAGTCCTTAGCCAAATAAGTTTTTGCCAATTTTTGACCAAGATTCTAAAGTCCTCTTTTCTTTCGTAGAGCCTACATCTCGACTCCATGATCCGGCAAGAGCGCTGATGCCGGATGAAGATCCATCCCATCTTATTATCCGCTTGAAGTACGCCATTCTTTCTTTGGTGAACACGGTGATCGAAAAGGTTCTTCATGGCGGCTTTCTTCATCGCCTGTGCCACCGCTGATCCCCTGATGGCCTTGATACGGATATGGGTTATCCCGAAATGCCAGTTATTGTTGACGCACTCGCCATCCGAGGGAAAGCTTCAGAGATCAAGAACCGCGACAGCCGGAGCTTCCTCATATGTAGCCGCCATATCGACTCGCTAGAGGCATGGCGCCGATGCTCGTGGTTTTACCGGGCTCGAGGTCCGATGCAGAGACCGCACCATCAGCTCTGAGCTGTTGTTGCCGAAACATATTCTTCCCTAAGCCATATCCGCATGACACCGGCGAAAAGCGGAGAGGATAGTACCGCCGTGGGAGAGCTCCATGCCGAGGAAGATAAGATGAGTATTTTGGAGCTGGCCAAGGCCAATAAGGAAGAAGCCCTCGCCGCCGCGTCTAAGGAACTCGACCTATCAAAGCAGAAACTGGTTGAGCTTGAGGAGGCAACCACGAAGACACTGAACACCGATGAGGAGTCCTTCAGAGCCGAGTTGCAGGGAGAACTCCACCAGGCTTATAATGATGAAGTATCTAAGCTTGAACAACAAATCTTTTGTCATAGACTTGATGTTTAAACAGTTGTAGCTCCTTCTATATTTGCTTCTAATGAATAAGATTTATTCCTTTCATTGTTTATTATGATTCTTTTACTGGCCGTAAATAATTAACCATAATACTTATAGGATTTTGGCAAACCTCACCATCAACGGGTTTGATTAGCCTTTACCAACTACCGCTTGAGTTGGGCTAGCGTATGGATTATCCGATCCGCTCAAGACGCGGATTTGTGCTAGAAGAATGAAACTCTTCTAGACTTGTTGCTATGATATTGAATACATAGGCTCGGTAATTTTTACCGCAAGAGATCAGCCCCGACAACGCTGTTACGAGACTCATCCCTTCTTAGGCTTCGGATAAAATACCCCGTAATCAAACTCGTGTCTTCTTCAATCGAAAAGACTAAACCGCAACGCTGTGAGGCGCCGGCTTTAGGTTATTGGCCAACCCCAAATTCTCAACGGGTTTGATGAGCCTTTACCAACTACCGCTTGAGTTGGGCTAGCATGTAGATTATCTAAACCGCTTCTACACACAACGCTGTGCTAAAAGAATGAAACTCTCTTAGACTTAATGCTACGATGTTGAATAATGAGGCTTCGCCTTTTCACTGAAAACTAACCCTACGACGCTGCAGCAGGCCGCCTATCCCTCGCTTAGGATTCGGATCAAATTCCCGTAATCAAACTCGTGTCTTCTTCAATCGGAGAAAGACTAAACCGCAATGCGGTGAGGCGTTGGCTTTATCCCTTCTTAGGCTTCGGATAAAATATACCGTAATCAAACTCGTGTCTTCTTCAATCGGAGAAAGACTAAACCGCAACGCTGGGCAGGAGGCTGGCTTTATCCCTTCTTAGGCTTCGGATAAAATACCCTTAATCAAACTCGTGTCTTCAATCGAGAAAGACTAAACCGCAACGCTGCAGAGGCGCTGGCTTTATCCCTTCTTAGGCCGGATAAAATACCCCAAGAAGAATCTTGGATTAAGGAGTTTTGATTGATAGGATTAAATTGGTGAGAGAGGAGGAACTTTATGTTCTATTTCTCTAATGAACCCATAGCAGGGGCTCACAGGAATCGAAAAGACTCGTGTGACCTTCAGCGACAACCCGTCTGAAAATCCCAAGATACCTTCACGCTACCTAAGATGAAAGTTCCAAGCTTACCTTCACCGGCGCTACCTAAGATGAAAGATGGAACTAAGAGGGATCTCCACGAGAACCGAAGAGACTCGTGTGACCTTCAGCGACAACCCGGTCTCGAAAATCCCTACAAGATACCTTCAGCTACCTAGGAGAGAGATGGAACTAAGAGTGGATCTCCACTGAGAACCGAAGAGACTCGTGACCTTCAGCGACAACCCGGTCCGAGAATCCCTGCATACCTTCACCGGCGCTACCTAGGAGAGAGATGGAACTAATAGTGGGATCTCCACCGAGAACCAAGAGACTAAGGTGACCTTCAAAGGACAACCCGGTCTGAAATCCCTACAAGATACCTTCACGGCTACCTAGAGAGAGGTGGAACTAAGAGGGATTCCACCGAGAACCGAAGAGACTCGTGACCTTCAAAGGACAACCCGGTCCGAAAATCCCTACAAGATACCTTCACCGGCGCTACCTAGAGAGAGATGGAACTAAGAGTGGATCTCCACCGAGAACCGAAGACTCGTGACCTTCACCGGACAACCCGGTCTCGAAAATCCCACAAGATACCTTCACCGGTGCTACCTAGAGAGAGATGGAACTAATAGTGGGATCTCCACCCTAACCAAAGAGACTAAGGTGACCTTCAAAGGACAACCTGGTCTCGAAAATCCCTACAAGATACCTTCACGCTACCTAGAGAGAGGTGGAACTAAGAGTGATCTCCACTGAGAACCAAGAGACTGTGTGACCTTCAAAGCGACAACCCGGTCCGAAAATCCCTACGATACCTTCACGGCTACCTAGAGAGAGATGGAACTAAGAGGGATTCCACCGAGAACCGAAGAAACTCGTGACCTTCAAAGGACAACCTGGTCTCGAAAATCCCTACAAGATACCTTCACGGCTACCTAGAGAGAGGTGGAACTAAGAGGGATCTCCACCGAGAACCGAAGAGACTCGTGACCTTCAGCGACAACCCGGTCTGAAAATCCCAAGATACCTTCAGCTACCTAGGAGAGAGATGGAACTAAGAGGATCTCCACTGAGAACCGAAGAGACTCAGTGACCTTCAAAGGACAACCCGGTCTCGAAAGCCCTACAAGATACCTTCACGGCCACCTCGAGAGGGATGGATGTAACCCTTCCGCTTATCACTTAAAGGGATCTTACGCTTGAGAGGAAGAATTTTATATTCTATCTCCCAAGGAGAGGGATTTTGAGTGGGCCTCTTGTTCATAGAAGGAATCAAGAGGGGATTTTGGTAATGTACCGTAAAATTTGTAGACCTACCACAAGGAATTTGATCGGTGGGGAAATTATGATGGAGGACAAATCTAGGGTTATCCTCAAGAAAAGTGGGTGAAACATCCCACGAGGAACTTCCCCGCCGAACGGGTTATCCCGAAGGTACTAAGGGTAGTATTTCTTCAGAACTTCCCATTTATCTAAGATTAATTGCCTGGCCGCCATTTTGTGTTATTAGGGCGATACGCACCATTAGAGTAGACCGCTTCTATTACAAACGACCTCCCATTTAGGTTCAATTTACCTTTCTTTTTGAAGTGAGGATTATTGGTCGCCGAAAATGAGGACCAAATCTCCTTCTTTGAAACTCCGCTGTCGCACTTTCTTGTTGAAAGCTCGACATCCTAGCTTGGTAGAACTCAATGCATTGTTGAGCTTCCAGCGCTTTTCATCCAACATCTCGAAGCTCTTCGAGACGCTTCGATGTCGTTTTTCAATCGCCATCTCCGCTGTAAGGGCGATGCGGAGTGACGGAATCGATTTCCAATGGGAGAATCGCTTCACACCCGTAGACCGTAGAATACGGGTCTCTCCAGCTGACGCATGCATTTGCCAGCGATATGCCCGTAGTGCTTCTCCGAAGTTTATCATCCCAATCTCGCTTTGTTATTTTTCACAAGTCTCAGAGAATTTTGATGATTGTCTTGTTGAACGCCTAATCCATTTGCACCGGATTATAGGCCGCCGATGAGACGCCTTGTATCTTGAATTTCTCGCAAAACCCGATGAAGGAATTGCCGATGAATTGGGGACCGCTGTCATGCACGATCCGCCTTGGAACACCGCTCGGTAGATGACATGGTGTTTGATAAATTTGACGATGTTACTCGCCTTTACTTCTTTTAGCGGATTGCTTCACCCACTTGGAGAAGTAGTCGGTGATCGCTAGAATAAACCGACGCTTTGACCGACGGAGGAAAATGGGACCTACAACGCCCATTCCCCATGTCTCAATGGCCGTGATGTGGCCGGGATGCAACCGCCCGAGGTCGATGCATATAATTCGCGGAATTTGACACGCTGCGGCATTTCCGAAATGCATCGATCAAGGCTATTGATCATTGTGGGCCAAAAGTAGCCCATTCTCCCCATTCGATCAGAGCTTGGGACCAGCCGTGTGCACCACATTCACCTTCATGTGCTTCCTCGAAGGACCTCCTCTCTTTGTTTGAGAGGCATCGGAGTAAAGGCCATCGCACTCCGCGATATAACATCCGGTCTCGTGTCGTAGAAGAATCTTGAGCTCTTCACGGATTGACTTCTCCTTCACGCCTTCCGCGTATACCATGTAAGACGTAATCGATGATAGGAAAGCCAATCTCGGCTCCAATTTGGTTTGGGTTGCATGTACCTCTTTGGTAACTACCCTTTGTCTTCTTGTACCCCATCATATATCGGTACAAAAGTCGATGAGTCCCGACCGTAACTAGTTGCTCGGTCTCGAAGGTTGTGCCGATACGCTAACGCGCCAATGCATCCGCATGAGCGCTCAAGGCGCTGGATATATTCGATGAAGAACTCTTCAACGAAGTCCGCCATTTCGATTGCTATCCGATGATAGGGGACCGATCGTGGTTCCTAACTTCAGAATCACCACGGACCGCTTAACTATCGGCTTAATCGCCGACGCCGAGATATTCGACCCCAGCCTTGATAAACTAAGTCCAATAAGTAACGCGTTGTATTCGCTACATTATTGGAACAAGGTTCGGTGAGTGAATAAGCACGGGGCATGACATGATTCCCTGGGAAATCAAGACAACTCCGACTCCAAATGAGATTTTAGAACATCCAGGTGCTTGCCACATTGGTGGCCCGAGAAGTTCACAAAATACAATCGCCATATTTGTTGGTGCGATAGTGTTGACTTCCAACTTCGTCCGAAGATCATCATATAGCTCAATCAAGGCCCATTGTCGGGTTGGCGTACCAAGAGATCGCAAATCGCTTGTCCTTTGACCGATTTTTGTTGTTTAAAGTGCAAGTCATATTGGGACAAGAGCAAGGCCCATTTCGCCAAACGCCAACTCATTGAGGCCGGCTGGGTCATAAATATTCGACCGGATTTACGTTAGAGATAACATAAATCGCCCGTCCGACTAAATAGTGCCGCATTTTTCAATCGCTAACACTAATGCAAGGCACCGCCACCATTGGGTATCGAGACTCACCACTAATGTTCGCCTGTAATACATCGCCGCTCGCGGACCACCGCCGCCGCCTTGCGCGAGTAAGGCGCTCAACGAATGGTCAGTCGCTTTGATGTAAATCAAGAACGGCTTTCCCGACTGCGGTGCGACAAGAACAGGAGGTTTAGAGAGATAAGATTTGATCTCTTCAACGCCGACAAAGGCCGCCCCAAATAAACGACACTCTTCTTGTTCAACTTAGAGAACGGTTGGCACTTCCTGATAGGTTCGATATGAACCGCCGGATGTACGCCAATCGCCTCTTGTAACCCCCGAAGTTCTCTCGATTCCTGAGGTTGCAACTCTTGAATCGCCTTCACTTTGTCGATCAACATGGATTCCTTTATTGGTGACGACGGCCAAGGAATTTGCCACCGACATCCCAAGGAAGGATTTGGTGGTTCATCTTTAGTCGATGAGTCCGCATGAGCTCAATACCGCTCTAAGATCTTTAATGTGATCTCCTCTCACACGCTTTTACGACTAAGTCGCCGACGAGCATTCGACCGCTTTCCCGAGATGGTCCCGAAAATTTTCGCCATCGCCACGGTATGCGGGCGCCAAAGATTTTTCAGCCGAACGGCATGACCGTAGCAATATATACCGATGGGCTCAACGCCGTGTGTTTGGCATCATCGGGTGCATCTTGATCCGATTGTAACCCGAGAAACCATCCATGAACGACATTCTTTCAAATCCACATGTATTGTCGACTATGACATCGGTGATTGGAAGAGGGAAGTCGCCTTTGGGCAAGCAGCCGCTCGATCTTTGTAGCGCATATGCATCCTAATCGAACCATTCTTCTTCGCGGATCGACTATATTCGCCACCCAACCGGATGTTGAATTTCCTTGATGAATCCCGATTCTATGAGTTTCTTCACTTCGCCAACGATTGCCTGCAATATTTGTGGATCTAAACCGCCTTTGCCGTTGCTTGACAGTTTGACATCCGCTTTGATGTTGAGGCGATGTGTCGCCACATTAGGGTCGAAGTCCCGCATGTCCTCGTAGCTCCGTGCTAATACATCGATATACTCCCCGATTAAGGCAATCAACTTTTCCTTCTCTTCCGAGGGAAGAGTATTGCTGATGTTTATGAGCTTAGGATGCTCTTCGTCACCCATATTAACCTCGACTACCTCGCCCTTAGTGGGGGCTCTTTGTTCAACCTATCCCCAAACCGCTTCGAAGTTGATGGATCCATGGGTCTTCCCATGTTGGCATGTCTTCATCACTTTCAACAAGAGCAGATCGATCAGAGCCATATTTGACATCAAAGCCTTGAAGGCTTCTCCGAGGTCGGTGTCTAATCCCAAGTCAAGAATCGCACTAATGTCCGCCTCCTCATTAGGTGGATTATTATCAATCACCATGAGCATTCATCTTCTCGAGGAGGATTCATATCTCAATCCCCTTCTAAATGCATAGTAGTTATCCGCTTCCTCTTGGGACATATGTCGCTTAGGAGGGACTCGAGGACCTCGCCCAAAACATAGACCTTCCCTTGTGTCAAGTTGTACCCCCACTTCTTCATGATACCTGTTTCGACTATATCCGAATGTGTGGAGGATAGGCCCGTTGTCATCTTCATCTTCTTCTAAGAAATGATTAGGCGATGGAACTGCATCTCCTTTTCCGTAAACCAAGTCTTTTTCACTACTTGATCTTCGTGGGATGACGAGTGTTGTCCCAAAGGAGTCTCGGAACTGCTTTTGTGTAAAGCAAAATGACTGAATTGGTAGGTGCAACTCCGGATTGTTGTATAAACCTGTCATCACATCATTCAAAGACAAAGGATACTCTAAATCGTCATTTATTGATTCATCGGCAATTTGCCAATTACAATGTTCATCTGACGATTCTTCATCGTCAAGATTGATTACAAGGGGTACAATGTCATTTAAAACAAAACCACCACTATAACCAAGCCCGCTTCGTGACGCCTTTCACCGTCGCGCCTTGGGCCGATGATTCGCCGACTCATTACCGAGAGGAGAGAATCGCGAAATAATTCTCCATCCCCTTAAACGTTGTTTGTCCGCCACCACCGCCTTGACTCATTATTCGTGTCTACATACTTGAGACACCGATGAAGAGTAGATGGGACTATAACGCTATCAGGATCTAAGGTCACTCCAACAATAAGTTATAGGAAGTCTCGCCAATCACATAGCAGTGACTTCGACTTCAAGTCCCCATTTGGCACTTTATCCGATTTTACCAAGCGCCGAGACTACCGTGTTAAACCAGATCACCGCGGCTCGCTGACGCTTAGCTTGCCGGCAGGGATTCCAAGGTGATACATGAGGCTAGGGCATGATGCTCACAGCCGAACCCGGATCGACTTGGATCCTGCTAACTTCACTAGAGCCAATATACCCGTGAAGTATAGCGCCTATCGTGTTTGAATTCCTTGTCCGCATATCCTCCTTTGTAAAAGTGATGCAGGGAAGTGTTTAGCCGCAAGGTTGCATTGTTGGGCCGACTCTTCCGACTCGGCTTAACTCGGTGAGGAAGACCTCTCAATCGGCGAGGGCTTCTTGAAGAGCTTTCTTGTCTCTTTGACAACCGCAAAGAACTCAGAAGGGTGATCCTTGCGGGAATATTAGCCAATTGGGCCATAACGCCGGCCGAGCATGGGTGTTGAGCTTCCCGTTTGTCTCTTTAATCGGGTGATTGAACCAGACCGCCGAGCCGAACTTCTTGTACGCTTCACAGGACTTCTTTGGCAGCCCACTGCCGCTGGCGCTCATGAGTGAGGGGAGTCGCTGGCACCCCCGCCTGACAGCTGCCTGGCATTAGGGTCGGGACTTCCGTACTTGTATTTGTACTCGTGGTCCGCCTCCTAGTGGCGCGGCTTCGTGTTCTTCTGACACCGAATGTTACCACCGCTCGCCATCTCCTCCGCACTGGCGAAGTAGCATAGCATGCCTTTCCCTTCCGCTTTGACTTTTCTTCAATGAAGAAGAGGCTACCCATTGCTCATCTTCAAGCGTGTCCGGTGGATCCACAGACTTCACCATTTGGGGTCAGATAATGATACAAGTCCTTTCGGCGTTGTTGGTGTGGGTCGCCATTCACCGCCTTCATTGCGACTTTGACCACCGGTTTGGGTTCAAACCACGCCAATGGCACCGACTCCAAAGCTTATGGACACCGTGATTTGTTCGACCTTCTTTTCTTTGACGGTTTCATAGTGATGACCCCTACGCCAATTAAAGCTTGATTTTATCCTTAAGGTCAAACAGATTTAGTGGTGATGAACCGCCTGCGGATACGCCGCAGATTTTGGGTCGTTTCGTCTCATTGCTTCCTCTTGATTCTGAATCGAGGGAGCTTGATCTTGTTATTTTCGACAAGATATTTGAAGAGACCGGAATCTCGCCGCCCCTAAAGGAATAGGACTTCGAATCTTGATCCGAGGCCTTCGCTTCGCGCCCCGTTGCCACGTTGATTGTGCCTGCGGCGCTTCTCGCTGGCTAGCCGCCTACGCTGGGTTGAAGTTGAACGCTTGTTCGCGAACCGCCTTGGCTCGCTTCTTTCCTTTGCCACGTGGGACAAAGTTACGCTTGAGCTTCGGGCTGGCCGGGCCGCTTTTTCCTTTTGAGGAATCTTTCAGCTTGCTCTCCACGAACCTTCAAATCCTTCCACGCTATAGATGGTGCCGCCCCCATTGCTCTAGCACGCCTATCGACAAGTTGTTATGGCAGGTCCGAGGATGAACTCCTCCGTTATTGATCCCGACAGCTTCATTGCCTTGTTCCTAATCTTTTGACAAAGATATCCACGGTTTCTCCGCCCTTCGCTTCGCCGAGTAATGTCCCGACGATACTTCGTATCGCCGCCGAAGAAATTGGTGAGGAAGCTAGACTCCATGTCGCCCCACCGCGGAATGCTCCCCGCTTGAGACGGCGGTACCAATCGGCAGCCCACGGCGGGTGCCAACGAATGACCGAACCATCGTGGGCTCAGCACGGAATAACTCCGAGGTGCGACTTGAAATAAATCAAGTGTCATTGGGGAACCCTTCCCCACAAACGGTGTGAAGTTTATTAAGTTAAACTTAGACGGTACGAATTGATTCCCACTCCCTGTATGGGCAAGGAATACTGTTTTCTTCACCTCTTGAGCGAAATCGCGAGTTAATTTTGCTCTCGAGGTCTTTGATCTTCTCGCCTCATGAGCACCATATCTACATTATGCCCAGCCAAGGCGTTCAGAGGGTTATCATCCTCTTGTGCCTCCTCCTCGGTCTCAATCGCCATTATCTTGGTCGACGCCGATGCGCCGACTCGATTCTCCTCGATGTTTTGTCAAGGCTTGATCTGTTGGTCATGCATTTCTCTCATCGCCCGCATGGCCAAATCCATCTCTAGCTTGAAGTTTTCCCGTTGTTTAGCCAACGCCGCCTAGCATTTTAGCCACTTGATCTGACCGATCATAAGCGCTTCTTGGGGCTCCTTCGCTAGATACAAGATGATCGAGGCGATTATGAGCCGATATCCGACGATCATCCTCCGCGGGTATCCCTTTCGAAGTTTGTCGATCCGACCGCCGATAGTCCCGACCGCAAACGAAGTTAACCGCTATGAGCGCGCCGATGGCCCGTGACGACGTTCTTTGCCGGTCATGTTATTAGTGACCTCTCGCAATTCATCCTCTCGATGTCATCCTTCATGGAGTCGCCTTTGACCTAGGTCTCGCTGTTGGTGCTAAGCCTCGAAGACCGATACCCTTCGAGTTTCTTGACAAAGAATTACACCGAGAGCACCGCTTTGATGAGCTTAGAGCACAAACATGACTGCGGACGAGCCGAGAGCTCTTTCGAGCCTTCTTCGCACTCCCCAAGACGGTAGTATAACTCATCGGCATGAGTGCCGGATCAACCTACTATGTGTTGGCACGATCTTCTGCATAACGCCCTCATCGCCGATGAAAACGCCTCCTTCCGAGGACGGGTCAATTCATCGAACTTCCGAAGTGACTCGCCTAGACTTTCGCCGATGTGGGCCAAGTCTCACGACTCTGACTTCGATTTTCAATCCGATAGAGGGACCGCAGGAGTCTTCTTGTCCTTGTTGAGCGGTGCGACCTCCTACATGAGGAGTGACCCGTGATTCTCTCGAGGACCCGCACGATCCTTGATAGTCGGTTTGGTGGTGGTGGCGGTTGGCTTCGCCATCGATTCGCATGCGCACGCTTTGACTTTGAGGCCGCCGACTTGGACTTTGGCGCTGAATTTGTAACGCCTGTAGCCTTCGGCTTAAGTGCCGGACAGAACCGAGTGTTGGCAATCTTAGCTTCGGCCGCGGTCACCGGGTTGGAGCACCGTTAGTCTTGGGCCTCCAAACCCGTGGTATGTCGGCGCTTCTTTACCACCTCCTTCTTCAATTCACGAGCTTGTTGCACCAAAGCTCGCGGCTCGCAAGAAGGAGGCGCTGGCGCTTCCGGATACGCCTCAAGCGCGGAGCGGTTCCGCTGACACGGACCCACTCGCTGGTTGACGGCTTGATGGGCTGCCGATCCCTTGAGGCCGGAGCCTCCGCGAAGTTCGATCTTAGATCCGCCAGAAGCGACCCCATCCATGGATTGCACGCTTTGGCATGTTTGCGCCGCCATGCTTTGTCGCCGCCTTTGGCGGCTCGCTGGAGAGTGCGGGCACGCCGTTAGCGCTCATCTCGCCGCTGTAGTTGGAACTTCGGCACCAGGGGATTTTTCGCCACCGCGGCAATGGGTTGGACTCGCCGCCCCGGGCTCTACATCGGAGGCCCATCGGGTTCTCCTTGCACGAGACCTTCTTGGAGCGGCGGGGAACTGATCTCGAAGAGGGTGAGGACAGTACTCCTCGAACTTCTCCGGTCGAACTCAACTCGACCTCTTCCTCCACCGGATGGGAATCCGCCGCCGCACGACGCACTCGACTGAAGGCCGGTGGCTCCACCGTGGTCGCCAGCCTTGTTCGCGTAAAAGTCGGTTTGTTATTCATTATCGCTTGAACTCGCTTATAGCTTCTTTGGCCTACAACAAAATTCAAAAGAAATGCCTTTATTTTAAGGCGCATAATGAAAACGAAAAGTACAACTTCTTCCCCGAGGAACAAACGCCGGATCCGCTTATCGGATCCTCGCCAGGTGGGTTCTTCGCCTGCGTCGGACTTGAATCGTCCGTGGACCACCGCAATTCGATCCGTGGAAACCCGGTTCGAACTACAGACGGAAGGCTCGCTTCACTAAGAAAACGGCTACCGAGGGGATCACACTCACGGCGAGAGGATCGCCGGGATCACACTCACGAAGGAGAGGATCGCCGAGCGGTGAGATCTACTAGGAGAAATCACAGCTTATTCTCAGAGTCAACCGACTTCGCTACCCTCGCTATTGAAGATCTCACGCCGATCGAACTCGTGTCGCTGCTTGGAATCGTAGGCCGACGGCTCAGATCTCGCAATAATTCTTCGTAAAATCGAAGTCCACTCAAATCCCCCTGCCGATCTCTCAATAAAATCCCCTGATGCCGAAGACCCCCTATTTATACAAGTCGGGTGGTGGTTCGCCACTTGGCCGAGGTGCCGCCTCGCCATTTTGCGCCGCTTTCCATTTTTTCTGGCCCTCGGCTTGGGTTCCGCTCAGATTTGATTCCGACTAATTTTGGTTCGCTCCGCTCAACGGTCCTCAACTGATCGCTCGCTCAAGTCCGCTTAAACCGCTTGTGACGCTGTGGGTTTGCCGTCGGTTCAAGGCTTTAATGATTCGACGTCCAGATCATTCGATGGGTTGTCATTCACCGACTTCGCCACGAAGTTGGTATCGGGATCTTGTAAGTATTTTTCAACGCCTACACGATATACTCCCTGATTAGGGTGATCAACTCTTCCTTTTCTTCCGAGGGAAGAGTATTGCTGATGTTTATGAGCTTAGGATGCTCTTCGTCACCCATATTAACCTCGACTACCTCGCCCTTAGTGGGGGTTCTTTGTTCAATCTATCCCCAAACCGCCCTCGAAGTTGATGGATCCATGGGTCTTCCCATGTTGGCATATCTTCATCATCCTCAATAGTAGTAGGGTCAATCAAGCCATATTTGACATCAAAGCCTTAAAAGCTTCTCCGATGCCGTGTCGGAATCCCAAGCCAAGAATCGACGAATGCCCGCTCTCATCGGGTGGATTATCATCAATCACCATGAGCATTCATCTTCCGAGGAGGATTCGTGATCCCAATCCCCGCCTAAATGCATAGTAGTTATCCCGCTTCCTCTTGGGACATATGTCGCTGGGAGGGACTCGAGGACCTCGCCCAAAACATAGACCTTCCTTGTGTCAGTTGTACCCCCACTTCTTCATGATACCTGTTTCGACTATATCTCAATGTGTGGAGGATAGGCCCATTGTCATCTTCATCTTCTTCTAAGAAATGATTCGTTGGAACCGTGATCTCCTTTCCTCGTAAACCAAGTCTTTTCACTACTTGATCTGGATGACGAAAAGTTGTCCCAAAGGAGTCTCAAACTATTTTTGTGTAAAGCAAGATGACCAAGTTGGTAAGTGCAACTCGATTGTTGTATAAACCTCGCATCACATCATTCAAAGATAAAGGTTACTCTAAATCGCCATTTATTGATTCATCGCAATTTGCCAATACAATGTTCATCCGACATTCATCGCCAAGACCGACATAAGGGGTACAATGTCATTTAAAATAAAACCACCACTATAACCAAGCCCGCTTCAGACGCCTTCTTCACCGCCGTCTGCTCGGGGCCGATGATTCGTGTTCGCATCATTACCGTGAGGAGAGAATCGGAAATAATTCTCCATCCCCTTAAACGGTTGTTTGTCCCACACCACCGCCTTGACTCATTATTCGTGGTCTACATATTTGAGACACCGATGAAGAGTAGATGGGACTATAACGCTATCAGGATCCAAGGTCGCAATCCAACAATAAGTTATAGGAAGTCTCTCACAATCACATAGCAGTGACTTCGACCTTAAGTCTCCCATTTGGCACTTTATCCGATTTTACCAAGCGCCGTGACCACCGGTGTTAAACCAGATCACCGTGTCGCTGATGCCACCATCGGGGGATTCCAAGGTGATACATGAGGCGCAGGGCATGATGCTCATTAGCTGAACCCGGACGACTTGGATCCTAAGTAACTTCACTAGAGCCAATATACCCGTGAAGTATAGCGCCTATCGTGCTTGGAATTCCTTGTCGCATATCCTCCTTTGTAAAAGTGATGCGGAAGTGTTTAAATGCTAGTTGTTGCATTGTTGGGCCGACTTTCCCGCTCTCTAATCCGTGAGGAAGACCTCCGACCGCCGTGGCTTTGAAGAGCTTTGTCTCTTTGACAACCGCAATGTACCAGAAGAGTGATCCTTGCGGAATATTAGCTAATTGGGCCATAACGCCGTAGTTATATGGGAGTTGGAGCTCCCGGTTTGTCTCTTCTAATCGGTGGTTGAACCGAGATTGCTTCGAGTCAATTTTATGGCCGCTTTTGTATTTCTTGGCGCCCACCGCTATGCTTCTGGGCGAGTGAGGGGAATTGTTGGTACCCCCAGACCGACAGCCGCCTTGGCATTTGGTCGGGACTCCGTACTTGTTTTGTACTCGTGTCCGCCCCCGTGGCGCTGGCTTCGTGTTCTCTTCGACAAACCGAATGTCGCCACCTCGCCATCTCTCTCCGTAATCAAGTAGCATGGCATGCCTTTGCCTTCCGCTTTGACTTTTTCTTCGATGAAAAGAAGCTACCCATTGATCATCTTCGCGTGTCCGTGGATCCACAGACTTCGCCATTTGGGTCAGATATGACATACAAGTCCTTTTCTGGCATGTCGTGGTCATCATTCACCGCTTTCATTGCGACTTTGACCACCGGTTTAGGCTCAAACCATGTCAAGGGCACTGACCCAAAGCTTATGGACACCGTGATTTGTCCGACCTTCTTTTCTTTGGACGGCTTATAGTGATGACCCCACGCCATTAAGGCCCGATTTTATCCTTAATGGAAACAGATTTAGCGGGTGATGAACGCCCCTATGGTACATGCAAAGATTTTGGTCGCTCGTCTCCCATTGCTTCCTCTTGATTCCAATCTGAGGGAGCTTGATCTTGTTATTTTCGACAAGATATTTGAAGAGACCGAATCTCGCCGCCCCTAAAGAAATAGGACTTCGAATCTTGGCTCAGGCCTTCGCTTCGTGGGCCCTCGCTGCCACCGTGATTGTGCCTCGCTATGGCTCGCTATTGCCGCAAGCTGTGCCGCCGCCGGGTTGAGTTAGAACGCTTATTTGCAACCGCCGCTCTTCGCTTCTTTCCCTTTGCCACGTGGAACAAATTTACGCTTCGGGCTTCCACCGCCGACCGGCCTCTTTCCGCTTTTTCCTCTTTGAGGAACCTTTTCGCTTGTTCACCCCGACCTTCAAGTCTTTCCGTGTGTGGACGGCTCGTTCCCATTGCTCGAGGCACGCCTATCGACAAGTTATTGTGGCAGGTCCGAGGATGAACTCTCTATCTATCCCTAGCAGCTCATTGCCTTGTTCCTAATCGCTTGACAAAGATATCCACGCCCGCCCTTCCGCCTTGCCGAGTAACGCTCCGATGGATACTTCTGCATCGCCATCAAAAAATTGAGAGAAACAGGACTCCATATCATCCCAAATGCTGATGCTCCCCAGACGGGCTGTACCAATCGGCAGCCCACGGGTGCCAACGAATGACCCAACCATCGTGGGCTCATTGCCTAAATAACTCGAGGTGCGATTTGAAGTAAATCAAGTGCGCCGGGAACCCTTCCGCCAAACGGTGTGAAGTTTATTAAATTAAACTTAGACGGTACGGATTGATTCCCACCTCTGTATGGGCAAGGAATACGTTCTTCACCTCTTGAGCGAAATCAATGAGTTGATTTTGCTCTCGAGGTCTTTGATCTTCTCGCCTCATGAGCAACCACATCTACATTATGCCCGCCGCTGTGGTTCAGAGGGTTATCATCCTCTTGTGCTTCCTCCCGTCTCAATCGCTGTCATCTTGGTCGACGCCGACTACCGACGATTCACCTCGATGTTTTGTCAAGGCTTGGATCTGCTGGTCATGCATTTCTCTCATCGCCCGCATGGCCATATCCATCTCTAGCTTGAAGTTTTCCCTGCTTAGTCAATGCTTCGCCTAGCATTTTAGCCACTTGATCTCAGACCGATCATAAGTTTCGCATCCTTCGCTAGATACAAGATATCGAGGCAACTACGGAACCAACATCCGACGATCATCCTCCGCGCGGTCCCTCTCTAAGTTTGTCGTAATTGACCGCCGGATAGTCCCTGACCGCAAACGAAGTTAACCGCTATGCGCGCTGGAATAGTCCGTGATACGGTTCTTTGCCGGCCATATTATTAGTGACCTCTCGCAATTCATCCTCCCGATGTCATCCTTTCGGGAATCGCTTTGACTTAGGTCTTGGCGGTTTGCTAAGTCTCTCGAAGATCGAAACTCTTCTCGAGTTTCATGGCAATTGCACTGAAAGCACTGCCTCGATGAGCTTGGAGCACAAGCATGACTGTTAGTTTAGGGTAGCCCTTCAAGATTTCTTCGCACTCTCGCACGGTAGTACACCATCGGTGTGAGTACCGGAGCAACTCCGCCGTATCGACATCCATTCTCTGCATAACGTCGCCGCCATCGACGAAAACGCTTCCTTCCGAGAATGGACTTGTTCACCAAACTACCGAGTGACTCGCCTTTGACTTTCGCTATGCGAGCGAGGTCTCTGTAACTCTGACTTCTCGACCTTTAGTCCGCTGGTGGATCAGAGAATTTTCCTCCTTCGCGGGAGCGGTGCGACCTCCCGCATGAGGAGTGACCCGTGATTCTTTCAAAGGACCCAAACGATCCTTAATAGTTGGTTTGGCGTGGTGGCGGAGTTGGCTTCGCCAATCATTCTGGAGCATTCTTGACTTTGAGGCTCGCCGACTTGGACTTTGCCGAATTTGTAACGCCGTAGCCTTCAACTTAAGTGCCGGACAGAACTGGCGCCTTAGGTTTTGGAGCCGCTACCGGTTGGGTCAAGAACTTGGGCCTCCAAACCCGCGGTATGTTGGCGCTTTACCACCTTCTTTCCATTCACGAAGCTTGTTGTACCAACGCCTGCTTGTGCAAGAAGTTCACGACGCCTCAATAACGCCTCGGCGTGGAGCGTTCCGCTTGACACGGACCCACTGCTGGTCGACGGCTTGATGGACTATCGATCACTTGAGGTCGAGCCTCTCGGTAGTTCGATCTTAGATCCGCCAGAAGGACCCCATCCATGGATTGCACGGCCTTGGCGTATTTTTCGCCATGCTTTGTCGCCGCTTTGGCTGCTCGCTTGGAGAGTGCGGAGCCGCCATCGGCGCCATCTCGCCAGTAGTCCGACTTCGCCGAGGGGATTTTTCGCTACTATGGGTAGCGGGTTGGACCGGCCCCGGGCTCTACATCGGAGGCCCATCGGGTTCTCCTCTTTGCCGAGATCTTCTTTGAGCGGCGAGAACTAGATGTGGAGGACGAGGACGATACTCTCAACTTTTTCTCGGTCGACTAACTCGACTCTTCCCTCCACCGATAAGAATCATGGTTATGCACTCCATCGCACTGACTGGCTCCCACTGTGGTCGCCAAATTGTTCATGTAAAAGTTGTTTTGTTATTCATTGTTGTTGAACTCGCATGTACCTTCTGGGCCTACAACAAAATTCAAACAAAGAGAAAATGCCTTTATTTATTTCAAAGCATAAATGAAAATAAAAGATTACAACTTCTTCCTCAGATAACAAACAAACCGGATCTCTATTATAATGATCCTCGCTATGTGGGTTCTTTGCCCGTGTCGGGACTTGAATCGTCTGGGACCACCGCTAATTCCATCCGTGGAAACCCGGTTCGAACTACAGACGGAAGGGCTCGCTTCAACGGAAAAAACGCCTAAGGGGATCACACTCAATGGAGGAGAGGACCGGGGATCACACTCACGGGAGAGGATCACGAGCGGGAGATCTACTAGAGAAATCACAGCTTATTCTCAGAAGCTGACCAATTCGCTACTACCTCAAGGACAGATCCGACGCCGATCGAACTGTACCGCCGTGTGTTCTAATCGTAAGGCCGACGGCCAGAGATTCGCGAGCTCTCTTCACAAATATCGTAAAATCCAACCTCCAAAATTCCAAATCTCCCCAATCCCTCAATCGAAGACCCCCTATTTATAAGATCGGGTGTCGCTGCTTCCTACCACAAGTTGAGGCACTTCTACCAAATTGGCCGAGGTCCTAGGTTCGCCGCTTTTCGCCGCTTCGCCGCTTTTCTGGCCTTCCCGGCTTAGGTCCCGCCTTATTCGACTCTTGGTCTTTGATTCCGTCAGATATGGTTCCGGACTAACTTTTGGTTTGTTCCGTTCAACAGCTTCAACCATCGTCTGCTCAAGTCCGATGAAACCGCGTTTGTGACGCCGTGGGTTTGCTCGGTTTGTTCGTGGTCTCAACGATTCGACGCTCAGATATCCGATGGGTTGTCATTCGCCGACTTCCCGCCACGAAGTTGGTTTCGAGGATCTTGTAAGTATTTTTCAACGCCACAACCCATTCTCTCGCCTTGTGCCAAATCCTAGTGGTATTTCCATTTACACCTCCTCCACTAGGTCCCCATGAAGAAACGATTCTTCACGCCTAGTTGGTGTAGTTTCCATCCACTATTTGCCGCCGAGAGATCAATGTCCTAACAAGCTCATCTTCGCCACCGTGTAAAAGTCTCATCGTAGTCAATGCCGATGTCCGTTGACCTTTGCCACTAGTCGCGGCCTTGTAGCGCTCAACCCGCTCTTCTCGATTCTCGCTTCACAAGAACACCCATTTGCATCCCATCGCTTTTTCCTCGCCGGCAAGGTCACCAACTCCCATGTGTGGTTCTTCTCGAGAGCCCCCAGCCTCGCATGGTCGCTTCCACTTTGGGTCCTTCTTAGCACCGCCGCTTATTAGGTATAGTAACGTAATCTAATAATGCAATGAATGCTCCATGTGAAGGGGATATGTTAGAATAAGAAACAAATTGAGCAAGATCCCAACTGATTATCACATTTTAATTACATTTTTATACCCTTATTACCTATGTTATATGAATAACGATATTACTAATAATCATTTTATCTTATTTTGCGTGTTAATAAAGAAATAATGAATAAAAGCCCAAATGACTCAAATTCTCTCAATTTCTACCAATATTTGAAGCCCAAATCAAGACAAACCAAGGCCCAAGATACCAAATTGATCCAAGAGAAATTCGTGAAGAAAAATCAAGAAAAGACAAATTCGGTTGGGAACCAATCGGTTGACTAACCGGCTACAACCGTTAATAACCGGCATAACCGATCCAACCGATCGGTTTCCAAATGCATTCAATTAAGGGTGGATTTCTTCCTTTTGGCTAGGTTTGATCCAATGGTTCACATCAACTCCGTTGGGCTATAAATAGGGTGAAGGCCGAGTGTTTTGAGTGTGAAATATTTTGTAAAACTCCATTTGGAGAGGAGGGTCACTCTTCATTGAGAAGACCTTCCAAAATTGTAACTTTGTTACACAATAAATGAAATTTTCACCCTTCAATTTCTTTTTCTTCTTCTAATCCAAGGACCAAAAGGAGGATTAGATTAAGATCGAGTTGTTGGTTTCTATTTTATTTCTTTTTCTTTTTCTTTCTTGTTCATTTATTGCTTTGTAGCTTAGATTTACTTTCTTGCAATTTAATTTCATGCAATTTACTTTCATGCAATTTACTTTCATGCAATGTATTTAATTCTTGTATTTACTTTCTAGAATAGATTTCCTTTTAATTCACCTTGAGGCTAGAACCCTAGGAATTACCCTTTTCTAAGTGTGGAGCCAATATTTGTGGGATCCCTAGAGATTGTTTGAAACTAGCTAACAAATCCAACTCATTCTCATGAGATTGAGATGTTTTAAGTGGATCTACTCTAGATTCCCTATATCTTTAATTAATCCTCCATACTTTACATTCTTGATTTTGCACTTATCCTTGTTTTCCATTTGTTTGTTATTTTCCTTTATTCTTGATTTTGATTTTCTTACTCTCCTCTCTCTCTCAATCTTGCTTTCTTTTTTTTGCACTTATTTTCTCTCAATCTCATTTTCCCTCCATGTGCATATAATCTCAAACTTAGTTTTGTTATTATGTGCATATAACCACCACCACACCTCAACTTTATTTTTCTCCTCTTTTGCACATAATCCACATCCACTCTCTTATCTCCACATCCACTTTCACCATTTTATCACTTCCATTTTATTTTAATAAACTCCTAATTGTCACAAGATAATTTGAGAACCAAAACTTGAGCAAAACTCTCCCTACTTTCCCGCCTCGTGGATCGATAATCTTTATACTATAACTTGATAAGGGTTGTATACTTGCAACTAAGGAGGTAATCATTTATTTCCCATCAAGTTTTGCCGCCTGTCGGGAACGGTGCATAAGTAGGATTTTCATTAAGTTTGGTTTTTATTTTGTGTGTTTTCTTTGTGTAGGAACTTGGAGCTTGAAGATCAAGAGTTGAAGATTCAAGATTGAAGAATTGCCTCCAACGGCTTTGCATTGCTTTTGTGGGTAACTTCTCCATCTAGTATTTTCAATTCCACCCTTTAGATAGTTCATATACATTAGAGACAATTAGGATAAAAAATAATAAAAATAAAAAAATAAAATAAAAGGATTTTTTTTCCCTTGTCGAATTCTAATAAACTTATTTTTTTATTGTCTACCATAATAAAAAATAAAAAGATTTTGTTTTTGCATCCTTTTAGTTGCTTTTAATTCATAGGGTTGCATTTCATATAATAGTAGGAATTCACCAAGTGATTTGAGCATCTTGATTTGGCACACACTTGAAAATATCTTAAGGGCAAAACCCATTAATCAAGATAAGGTGAGGGATTTCATCACCCTTTCCTAGCCCAAAATCACTAATTCCTCACTACACATACCCAAGCCTCTTAAAATTTGATTAGACGCTGGCCCCTAAGGATTCGAGCTCATTAAGGAACAACAATTTCTTAAGTGAACCGGTCCAAGTTTATTTGGATTAATTGGTGTCTAGGTTTAGGGGTTGGGCGAAGGCTCCAAAGGAAGAGGTACTTAATTGATCTTTGATCTCCTCTAGTACTATCCTTACCGCTAATTACCCAAGTAAACTTTGATCTTTTCATTAAGGGAATTCTTGGTTAGGAGTCGGTCTAAGTCAAGTTTAGGCTTAACCCTAGAGTTAGGTGATTGAAAAGTGATTGCCTTGATTTGTTTTTTTGAGTTAGTTTTTTTTTTCCTTATCTTCTTAATTTTTTTCTCTTATCCTTTTTCAATTAAAAAAAAAATTTTTTTGATTTTGGTGTATGCAAACTTGGGTTAGGGATAATACTAATCGCTTAATTGCTTTGATTCATCTCTTGAACCAAACGAAATGGCTAATACCAACCCACCTGTTCTTCAAGATGTTTGTTACCCCACTAGAAATGCAATCCCTCTTGCATAAAACTCCCCGAGGTAAATGGAACCAATTTTGAACTTCGAACGCATTTCATAAACATGCTTCCCAAATTCTTAGAGTCAAACCAAGACGATACATCTTTATCTCCTAATTTGAAGAAGTTTGCCTCATGATTAAGATGAGGGACTTAACTGAAGATGCGATCAAACTCCGATTTATTCCATTTCTTAAGGACAAAGCCAAAAATGGTCAGATAGCTTGCCCGCAGATTCCATCTCAACCGTGAATTTGTAAAAGTTTTTCAAAAATTCTTTCCTATCCACAAAACGGTCAAGCTTAGAAACAAAGATTCAAAATTTTAAAATTGTCCCGAGAACCTTTTGGAAGTATTTTGACAAATTCAAAGATCTTCTTATCCAATGTCCTCACCATGGTCTTGAAAAGTGGCGATTATGCCAAATCATTTATGAAGGATTGGATTATTCTTCAAAAACTTCCTTAGAGTCGATGTGTCAAGGGGATTTCATGAAGAAAACACCGACGAAGCTTGGGACTTCTTAGAGAATTTATCCGAGAAACTATGCAAGGAACACTGTGATTCATCAGCTACCCAATCCAATTCTAGAGGTCCTTCCTTAGAGTCAAACATAGCCTCAAGCTAAGATGGCTACAACCCACGCAGTTAGAAACTTTAGAAACCAAAGAACGAGCCCGCTCAAATCAATCAAGTTTCTCCAGATGTCATAAATCGCTCTTTCCACACTCATGCTTCAGAGCAATGTCCACTCTTAGGAAATACTTGCAACTAAGGAGGTAATCATTTATTTCCCATCAAGTTTTGCCGCTGTCGGAACGGTGCATAAGTAGGATTTTCATTAAGTTTGGTTTTTATTTTGTGTGTTTTCTTTGTGTAGGAACTTGGAGCTTGAAGATCAAGAGTTGAAGATTCAAGATTGAAGAATTGCCTCCAACGAGGCTTTGCATTGCTTTTATGCGGGTAACTTCTCCATCTAGTATTTTCAATTCCACCCTTTAGATAGTTCATATACATTAGAGACAATTAGGATAAAAAAATAATAAAAATAAAAAAATAAAATAAAAGGATTTTTTTTCCTTGTCGAATTTAATAAACTTCATTTTTTATTGTCTAATTATAATAAAAATAAAAGATTTTTGTTTTGCATCCTTTTAGTTGCTTTTAATTCATAGGGTTGCATTTCATATAATAGTAGGAATTCACCAAGTGATTTGAGCATCTTGATTTGGCACACACTTGAAAATATCTTAAGGGCAAAACCCATTAATCAAGATAAGGTGAGGGATTTCATCACCCTTTCCTTAGCCCAAAAATCACTAATTCCTCACTACACATACCCAAGCCTCTTAAAATTGATTAGACGCTGGCCCCTAAGGATTCGAGCTCATTAAGGAACAATAATTTCTTAAGTGAACCGTCCAAGTTTATTTGGATTAATTGGTGTCTAAGGCAAGGTTTAGGGTTGGCGAAGGCCCGAAAGGAAGAGGTACTTAATTGATCTTTGATCTCCTCTAGTACTATCCTTACCTGGCTAATTACCCAAGTAAACTTTGATCTTTTCATTAAGGGAATTCTTGGTTAGGAGTCGGTCTAAGTCAAGTTTAGGCTTAACCCTAGAGTTAGGTGATTGAAAAGTGATTGCCTTGATTTGTTTTTTTGAGTTTTTTTTTTTCCTTATCTTCTTAATTTTTTTCTCTTATCCTTTTTCAATTAAAAAAAAAATTTTTTTTGATTTTGGTGTATGCAAACTTGGGTTAGGGATAATACTAATCGCTTAATTGCTTTGATTCATCTCTTGAACCAAACGAAATGGCTAATACCAACCCACCTCGTTCTTCAAGATGTTTGTTACCCCACTAGAAATGCAATCCCTCTTGCATAAAACTCCCCGAGGTAAATGGAACCAATTTTGAACTTCAATCGCATTTCATAAACATGCTTCCCAAATTCTTAGAGTCAAACCAAGACGATACATCTTTATCTCCAATTTGAAGAAGTTTGCCTCATGATTAAGATGAGGGACTTAACTGAAGATGCGATCAAACTCCGATTTATTCCATTTGCCCTAAGGACAAAGCCAAAAATGGTCAGATAGCTTGCCCGCAGATTCCATCTCAACCGGGTGAATTTGTAAAAGTTTTTCAAAAATTCTTTCCTATCCACAAAACGGTCAAGCTTAGAAACAAAGATTCAAAATTTTAAAATTGTCCCGAGAACCTTTTGGAAGTATTTTGACAAATTCAAAGATCTTCTTATCCAATGTCCTCACCATGGTCTTGAAAAGTGGCGATTATGCCAAATCATTTATGAAGGATTGGATTATTCTTCAAAAACTTCCTTAGAGTCGATGTGTCAAGGGGATTTCATGAAGAAAACATCGACGGCTTGGGACTTCTTAGAGAATTTATCCGAGAAAACTATGCAAGTGGGAACACCGTGATTCATCAGCTACCCAATCCAATTCTAGAGGTCCTTCCTTAGAGTCAAACATAGCCTCCAAGCTAAGATGGCTACAATTCTACGCAGTTAGAAACTTTAGAAACTAAAGAACGAAGCCCGGCCAAATCAATCAAGTTTCAGCCAGATGTCATAACTGCTTTTCCACGTTCCATGCTTCAGCAATGTCCACTCTTAGGAAATACTCAATTCTAATCAGATGAATGTCGCATTCCAAAGATCCGACATGATCCATTTTCTCCAACCTATAATCCGTGTTGAGAAATCATCCAATTTTGCATGGAATCGGTAATTTCTCAGAAATCAAAATTTCACTCCTCTTCAAACCAACAATTCCCTAGGGCAACGCAGCTTTTCTCAGCTTCAAACCAATTTTCCACAACCAAATGCCATTTCCAAATCCGCTCATCATCAATCTACAAATCATACTCCTTCAAATGTTGAGAAACGCCTTAATGTTTTGGAAAGGGGTTTGGAAGCCTTGATTAAAACTCTCATACTACTTAACTTGTTGACTCAAACATCTAACACGATGAACTCCTTTATGCAATCAATGTGACAAATTCTCAACTCCAACACTCAAGCCATAGCTAGATTAGAAACCCAAATTAATAACTAGCTAGCTATAGTGAGAGAAAGGATCATTTCCAGTCAACCCGACCAATCCAAAGAACACGGGTCAAGTTCAATTTTCCAAGATCAAGTGAATGCAATCCATTCACAACAATCAAACTGTGTTAATAATCAAGTCCTTCAACCAGAGAATTACGCTACATGCATCTTGAAGCCAACATTTGAAGAACCCTTTGTCAATGAGCTTAGATTGTTAGAAAATAGAAAACAACAAGATTTCATTTTGATGAAATTTTGTTAATAACTAATCTAAGTTCAAAAGCATACAACCATTAATACCTACCTTCCATTGTCGTGACACATCACTAAAAATCCCAAATTTTGAATTTAAGCACATCGCTGATTATATCATTTTGAAATTTTTAAATTTCTGGGTAGAATTTTCAGCAATAAGGTAGGATTTAATGTAGAATGTGAGCTTCTCATGTTTCATCTTTTATTCTACATTTTTATTTTTATTTTATTATTATTATTTTTTTTTTCTTTTCTCATAATAATAAAAGAATTTATTCTTCTCTCTTGTGAGAGTTTCTTATTGTTCTTATGTAAAAAAAAAAAAGGAAAATAAATTTTTGACTTCACCTTCTTATACCAAAGGTAATTACAGACTTTTATCATTGTTCAAGTCTTAACAAATGTAAGTGCTTCCATTCTTATCTGCTTTTACTTTGTTATTAGAATTTGCATTGAGGACAATGCAAAATTTAGGTGTGGGGTGGGAATTAGTCATTTTATCTTTATCTTAGTTATTTTTCTTTTTCTTACCATTCTTTTATGTCATTTTTTCTTCTTTTCATCATAAAAAAAAAAATAGTCACTTGCCAACTTAATAGAGTTGATTAATAATTGATCAATTTGATAGAATTTAAGTCTTCTAATCCTTAGTTAGTTCTATACTCAAGTTTACCTTTTATGACAACTCCAAATAAATTTCTTAAGAGATGATTTTCAAGTAGTATACTTTACTTAAGCTTTAACTTAGATTTTTAATTAAAGTAATGGAATTTTTGCATGCCTAACTTAGAGTTGAAAATAATTTTTCAAGTTGTCTTGATCCAAATATTATTCAGAATATATATACATATACACACATATATAGTATACTAACTTAATAAATAGAAGAAAAATTTCTCTTAAAATCATTGGTGGTTCTATTTTACTAAGCCTAAGTTGACTGAGTAATTAAGCCCGAGGAGTATTTCTATGCTTAATGACCTAAGCCCAATTGGGTTGGGATTCATTGGCCCAAAACTCGCTAAATGGTCACTTAGAAAGCCCGATTAAAAGAACAAAACCACCAAGGAATAAAGAGTAAAAAAAAAAATCATACTAACCATGTTTTTGTATATAGTTATATTTGTATATGTTCTTGAAAAATAAAATGGATTAAAAGACTTGAAGTTTGTTTAAAACAAAAGGTTAGCATGTTCTTTTCAAAACTTTTAAATTAAATTTTTGAGTTAAACTTGGTTTTGTATAACTATAATGAAAGGATTTTCTTAAGAAAATTATATTGAGTTATGATAAAAACGCTTTGAGTATTAACCAACTTCAATTGGAATATTTGAAGATATCAAATGAATGAATTATTAACTTCTTTAAATTAGCAAGTTGACTGAATTTTGTGGGTATATTCATGCAAACCCTCACGAGACTACAACTCGCCCACTAGGTAACCTAGGGGTTTAAAGGCTTGTTGTATCGCTAAATACAACCGATCCTCGCGAAAGTGAGTTAGGTTTTCTTTTTATTCTCTTTGCTAGAGGACTAGCAAAAGCTTAGGTGTGGGGGTATTTGATTATCACATTTTAACTACATTTTTATACCCTTATTACCTATGTTATATGAATAACGATATTACTAATAATCATTTTTATCTTATTTTAGGTTAATAAAGAAATAATGAATAAAAGCCCAAATGACTCAAATTCTCTAATTTCTACCAATATTTGAAGCCAAAAATCAAGACAAACCAAGGCCCAAGATACCAAATTGATCCAAGAGAAATTCGTGAAGAAAAATCAAGAAAAGACAAATTCTGGGAACCAATCCTGATTCCATTGCCCAACCTACATAACTGGCATAACCGATCCAACCGATGGTTTCCAACAGATTCAATTAAGGGTGGATTTCTTCCTTTTGGCTAGGTTTGATCCAATGGTTCACATCAACTCCGCTGGGCTATAAATAGGGTGAAGGCCGAGTGTTTTGAGTGTGAAATATTTTGTAAAACTCCATTTGAGAGGAGGGTCACTCTTCATTGAGAAGACCTTCCAAAATTGTAACTTTTGTTACACAATAAATGAAATTTTCATTCCTTCAATTTCTTTCTTCTTCTAATCCAAGGACCAAAAGGAGGATTAGATTAAGATCAGAGTTGTTGGTTTCTTTTTATTTTGTTCATTTTATTGCTTTGTAGCTTAGATTTACTTTCTTGCAATTTAATTTCATGCAATTTACTTTCATGCAATTTACTTTCATGCAATGTATTTAATTCTTGTATTTACTTTCTAGAATAGATTTTCCTTTTCTTTAATTCACCTTGAGGCTAGAACCTCTAGGAATTACCCTTTTCTAAGTGTGGAGCCAATATTTGTGGGATCCCTAGAGATTGTTTGAAACTAGCTAACAAATCCAACTCATTCTCATGAGATTGAGATAAGCTAAGTGGATCTACTCTAGATTCCTCATATCTTTAATTAATCCTCCATACTTTACATTCTTGATTTTGCACTTATCCTTGTTTTCCATTTGTTTGTTATTTTCCTTTATTCTTGATTTTGATTTTCCTTTACTCTCTCCTCTCTCTCTTCTCTTTCTTTTTATTTTGCACTTATTTTCTCTCAATCTCATTTTCCTCCATGTGCATATAATCTCAAACTTAGTTTTGTTATTATGTGCATATAACCACCACCACACCTCAACTTTATTTTCTCCTCTTTTGCACATAATCCACATCCACTCTCTCTTATCTCCACATCCACTTTCACCATTTTATCACTTCATTTTATTTTAATAAACTCCTAATTGTCACGCATAATTTGAGAACCAAAACTTGAGCAAAACTCTCCCTACTTTCCCGCTCCTCGATCGATAATCTTTTATACTATAACTTGATAAGGGTTGTATACTTGCAACTAAGGAGGTAATCATTTATTTCCCATCGTTTTTATGCCTGTCGGAACGTGCATAAGTAGGATTTTCATTAAGTTTGGTTTTATTTTGTGTGTTTTCTTTTTGTGTAGGAACTTGGAGCTTGAAGATCAAGAGTTGAAGATTCAAGATTGAAGAATTGCCTCCAACGAGGCTTTGCATTGCTTTTATGCGGGTAACTTCTCCATCTAGTATTTTCAATTCCACCCTTTAGATAGTTCATATACATTAGAGACAATTAGGATAAAAAATAATAAAAATAAAAATAAAATAAAAGGATTTTTTTTCCCTTGTCGAATTCTAATAAACTTCATTTTTTTTATTGTCGACCATAATAAAAAAATAAAAAGATTTTTGTTTTGCATCCTTTTAGTTGCTTTTAATTCATAGGGTTGCATTTCATATAATAGTAGGAATTCACCAAGTGATTTGAGCATCTTGATTTGGCATACACTTGAAAATATCTTAAGGGCAAAACCCATTAATCAAGATAAGGTGAGGGATTTCATCACCCTTCCTTAGCCCAAAAATCACTAATTCCTCACTACACATACCCAAGCCTCTTAAAATTGATTAGACGTTGGCCCCTAAGGATTCGGAGCTCATTAAGGAACAATAATTTCTTAAGTGAACCGGTCCAAGTTTATTTGGATTAATTGGTGTCTAAGGCAAGGTTTAGGCGTATATCTCAAAGGAAGAGGTACTTAATTGATCTTTGATCTCCCTCTAGTACTATCCTTACCTAAATTACCCAAGTAAACTTTGATCTTTTCATTAAGGGAATTTTTGGTTAGAGTGGTCTAAGTCAAGTTTAGGCTTAACCCTAGAGTTAGGGTGATTGAAAAGTGATTGCCTTGATTTGTTTTTTTGAGTTAGTTTTTTTTTTTTTCCTTATCTTCTTAATTTTTTTCTCTTATCCTTTTCAATTAAAAAAAAAATTTTTTGATTTTGGTGTATGCAAACTTGGGTTAGGGATAATACTAATCGCTTAATTGCTTTTGATTCATCTCTTGAACCAAACGAAATGGCTAATACCAACCCACCTGTTCTTCAAGATGTTTGTTACCCCACTAGAAATGCAATCCCTCTTGCATAAAACTCCCCGAGGTAAATGGAACCAATTTTGAACTTCGACCGCATTTCATAAACATGCTTCCCAAATTCTTAGGAGTCGAAACCAAGACGATACATCTTTATCTCCGAATTTGAAGAAGTTTGCCTCATGATTAAGATGAGGGACTTAATCAAGATGATCAAACTCCGATTTATTCCATTTGCCCTAAGGACAAAGCCAAAAATGGTCAGATAGCTTGCCCGCAGATTCCATCTCAACTGGTGAATTTGTAAAAGTTTTTCCGAAAAAATTCTTTCCTATCCACAAAACGTCAAGCTTAGAAAAAAGATTCAAAATTTTAAAATTGTCCTGAGAACCTTTTGGAAGTATTTTGACAAATTCAAAGATCTTCTTATCCAATGTCCTCACCATGGTCTTGAAAAGTGGCGATTATGCCAAATCATTTATGAAGGATTGGATTATTCTTCAAAACTTCCTTAGAGTCGATGTGTCAAGGGGATTTCATGAAGAAAAACACCGACTAAGCTTGGGACTTCTTAGAGAATTTATCCGAGAAAACTATGCAAGGGGAACACCGTGATTCATCAGCTACTCCAATCCAATTCTAGAGGTCCTTCCTTAGAGTCAAACATAGCCTCCGGCTAAGATGGCTACAATTCTAATTTGAGTTAGAAACTTTAGAAACTAAAGAACGAGCTCTACCAAATCAATCTTCCGTAGATGTCATAACTGCTTTTCCACGTTCCATGCTTGAGCAATGTCCACTCTTAGGAAATACTCAATCTCTAGAATAATGCCGCATTCCAAAGATCCGACATGATCCATTTTCTCCAACCTATAATCCAGTTGGAGAAATCATCCAATTTTGCATGGAATCGTGGTAATTTCTCAGAAATCAAAATTTCACTCCT
Organism: Asparagus setaceus; assembly: GCA_012295165.1. Classification (NCBI taxonomy): domain Eukaryota; kingdom Viridiplantae; phylum Streptophyta; class Magnoliopsida; order Asparagales; family Asparagaceae; genus Asparagus; species Asparagus setaceus. The sequence continues at coordinate 76,075,586 of CM022701.1, forward strand.
CTTCAAACCAACAATTCCTAGGGCAACGGCTTTCAGTTCTCAAACCAATTTTCCACAACCAAATCAGCCATTTCCAAATCAGCCTCATCATCAATCTACAAATCATACTCCTTCAAATGTTGAGAAACGCCTTAATGTTTTGAAAGGTTTGGAAGCCTTGATTAAAACCTCTACATGCACTACTTAACTTGTTGACTCAAACATCTAACACGAACTCCTTTATGCAATCAATGACAAATTCTCAACTCCAACACTCAAGCCATAGCTAGATTAGAAACCCAAATTGGTCAACTAGCTAGCTATGAGTGAGAGAGAGAAAGGATCATTTCGAGTCAACCCGTGACCAATCCAAAGAACACGGGTCAAGTTCAATTTTCCAAGATCAAGTGAATGCAATCCATTCACAACAATCGTAACTGTGTTAATAATCAAGTCCTTCAATCCAGAGAATTACGCTGAATACATGCATCTTGAAGCCAACATTTGAAGAACCCTTGTCAATGAGCTTAGATTGTTAGAAAATAGAAAACAACAAGATTTCATTTTTGATGAAATTTTGTTAATAACTAATCTAAGTTCAAAAGCATACAACCATTAATACCTACCTTCCATTGCGCACACATCACTAAAAATCCCGGAATTTTTGGAATTTAAGCACATGTTGATTATATCATTTTGAAATTTTTAAATTTCGGGTAGAATTTTCAAATAATAAGTAGGATTTAATGTAGAATGAGCTTCTCATGTTTCATCTTTTATTCTACATTTTTATTTTTATTTTATTATTATTATTATTTTTTTCTTTTCTCATAATAATAAAAGAATTTATTCTTCTCTTGTGAGAGTTTCTTATTGTTCTTTATGTAAAAAAAAAAAAAAAAAAGGAAAATAAAATTTTGACTTCACCTCTCATACCAAAGGTAATTATGCACTTTATCATTGTTCAAGTCTACCGAACAAATGTAAGTGCTTCCATTCTTATCTCTGCTTTTACTTTGTGCATATTAGAATTTGCATTGAGGACAATGCAAAATTTAGGTGTGGGGGTGGAATTAGTCATTTTATCTTTATCTTAGTTATTTTTTCTTTTTCTTACCATTCTTTTATGTCATTTTTTCTTCTTTTCATCATAAAAAAAAATAGTCACTTGCCAACTTAATAGAGTTGATTAATAATTGATCAATTTGATAGAATTTAAGTCTTCTAATCCTTAGTTAGTTCTATACTCAAGTTTACCTTTTATGACAACTCCAAATAAATTTCTTAAGAGATGATTTTCAAGTAGTATACTTTACTTAAGCTTTAACTTAGATTTTTAATTAAAGTAATGGAATTTTTGCATGCCTAACTTAGAGTTGAAAATAATTTTTCAAGTTGTCTTGATCCAAATATTATTCAGAATATATATACATATACACACATATATAGTATACTAACTTAATAAATAGAAGAAAAATTTCTCTTAAAATCATTGGTGGTTCTATTTTACTAAGCCTAAGTTGATGAGTAATTAAGCCCGAGGAGTATTTCTATGCTTAATGACCTAAGCCCAATTGTTGGGATTCTTTTGCTCGTGCCGGGACTTGAATCGTCCGTGGACCACCGCTAATTCGATCCGTGGAAACCCTGCCTGAACTACAGACGGAAGGGGCTCGCTTCACAAGGAAACGAAACGCCTAAGGGGATCACACTCACGAAGGAGAGGATCGCCTTCGGGATCACACTCAACGGGAGAGGATCACGAGCGGGTGAGATCTACTAGGAGAAATCACATGCTATTCTCAGAGTCGAATCAATTCTTACCTCGCGACATTGTAGATCCGGACGCCGATCGAACTCGCGGCCGGTGCTCGAATCTGTGGCCGACGGCTCGAGATCTCGCGAGAGCTCTCTCACAAATATCGAAAATCCAACCTCCAAAATCTCCAAATCTCCCCAATCCCCTCAATCGAAGACCCCCTATTTATAAGATCGGGTGCGGCCACAAGTGGCTCGCCACTTGTAGGCACTCGCCAAATTGGCCGAGGTCCTAGGTTCGCCGCTTTTTTCGCCGTTTCCCTCTTTTTCTGGCCTTTAGGTCCCGCCTATTCGACTCTTGGTCTTTGATTCCGCTCAGATATGGTTCCGGACTAACTTTTGGTTTGTTCCGTTCAACAGCTTCATCCGATCGCTCGCTCAAGTCCGATTAAACCGCGGTTGTGACGCCGTGGTTTGTCGGTTCGTGGTCTCAACGATTCGACGTCAGATATCCGATGGGTTGTCATTCGCCGACTTCCCGCCACGAAGTTGGTTTCGAGGATCTTGTAAGTATTTTTCAACTTACAACCCATTCTCTGCCTTGTGCCAAATCCTAGTGGTATTTCCATTTACACCTCCTCCACTAGGTCCCCATGAAGAAACGATTCTTCACGCCTAGTTGGTGTAGTTTCCATCCACTATTTGCCGCCAGAGATCAATGTCCCAACGCTCATCTTCACCGTGTAAAAGTCTCATCGAGTCAATGCCGTATGTCCGGTTGTACCCTTTGCCACTAGTCGCGTCTTTGTAGCGCTCAACCCGCTCTTCTCGATTCTCGCTTCACAAGAACACCCATTTGCATCCCATCGCTTTTCCCTGCTGGCGTTGTCACCAACTCCCATGTGGTTCTTCTCGAGAGCCCCCAGCCTCGCATGGTCGCTTCCACTTTGGGTCCTTCTTAGCAGCCGCCGCTATTAGGTATAGTAATGTAATCTAATAATGCAATGAATGCTCCATGTGAAGGGGATATGTTAGAATAAGAAACAAATTGAGCAAGATCCCAACTGATTATCACATTTTAATTACATTTTTATACCCTTATTACCTATGTTATATGAATAACGATATTACTAATAATCATTTTTATCTTATTTTGCGTGCTAATAAAGAAATAATGAATAAAAGCCCAAATGACTCAAATTCTCAATTTCTACCAATATTTGAAGCCCAAATCAAGACAAACCAAGGCCCAAGATACCAAATTGATCCAAGAGAAATTCGTGAAGAAAAATCAAGAAAAGACAAATTCGGTTGGGAACCAATCGTTGACTAACCGTTGGCCAACCGGTTATTAACCGGTTGCTAACCGATCGCCAACCGACGGTTTCCAACAGATTCAATTAATGGTGGATTTCTTCCTTTTGGCTAGGTTTGATCCAATGGTTCACATCAACTCATGGCTATAAATAGGGTGAAGGCCGAGTGTTTTGAGTGTGAAATATTTTGTAAAACTCCATTTGGAGAGGAGGGTCACTCTTAATTGAGAAGACCTTCCAAAATTGTAACTTTGTTACACAATAAATGAAATTTTTCACCCTTCAATTTCTTTCTTCTTCTAATCCAAGGACCAAAAGGAGGATTAGATTAAGATCGAGTTGTTGGTTTCTATTTTATTTCTTTTTCATTTTCTTTCTTGTTCATTTATTGCTTTGTAGCTTAGATTTACTTTCTTGCAATTTAATTTCATGCAATTTACTTTCATGCAATTTACTTTCATGCAATGTATTTAATTCTTGTATTTACTTTCTAGAATAGATTTTTCTTTTCTTTAATTCACCTTGAGGCTAGAACCCTCTAGGAATTACCCTTTCTAAGTGTGGAGCCAATATTTGTGGGATCCCTAGAGATTGTTTGAAACTAGCTAACAAATCCAACTCATTTTCATGAGATTGAGATAAGCTAAGTGGATCTACTCTAGATTCCTCATATCTTTAATTAATCCTCCATACTTTACATTCTTGATTTTGCACTTATCCTTGTTTTCCATTTGTTTGTTATTTTCCTTTATTTTTGATTTCATTGATTTTACTTCTCTCTCAATCTTGCTTTCTTTTATTTTGCACTTATTTTCTCTCAATCTCATATTCCCTCCATGTGCATATAATCTCAAACCTAGTTTTGTTATTATGTGCATATAACCACCACCACACTCTCAACTTTATTTTCTCCTCTTTTGCACATAATCCACATCCACTCTCTTATCTCCACATCCACTTTCACCATTTTCTTACTTTCATTTTATTTGAATAACTCCTAATTGTCACAAGATAATTTGAGAACCAAAACTTGAGCAAAACTCCTCCTACTTTCCCGCCTCGTGGATCGATAATCTTTTATACTATAACTTGATAAGGGTTGTATACTTGCAACTTAGGAGGTAATCATTTATTTCCCATCAAGTTTTGCCGCTGTCGGGAACGGTGCATAAGTAGGATTTTCATTAAGTTTGGTTTTTATTTTGTGTGTTTTCTTTGTGTAGGAACTTGGAGCTTGAAGATCAAGAGTTGAAGATTCAAGATTGAAGAATTGCCTCCAACGAGGCTTTGCATTGCTTTTATGGGTAACTTCTCCATCTAGTATTTTCAATTCCACCCTTTAGATAGTTCATATACATTAGAGACAATTAGGATAAAAAAAAATAAAAAATAAAAAATAAAAGGATTTTTTCCCTTGTCGACCCTAATAAACTTCATTTTTTATTGTCGACCATAATAAAAAAAATAAAAAGATTTTTGTTTTTGCATCCTTTTTAGTTGCTTTTAATTCTTAGGGTTGCATTTCATATAATAGTAGGAATTCACCAAGTGATTTGAGCATCTTGATTTGGCACACACTTGAAAATATCTTAAGGGCAAAACCCATTAATCAAGATAAGGTGAGGGATTTCATCACCCTTTCCTTAGCCCAAAAATCACTAATTCCTCACTACACATACCCAAGCCTCTTAAAATTTGATTAGACGCTGGCCCCTAAGGATTCGAGCTCATTAAGGAACAATAATTTCTTAAGTGAACCGGTCCAAGTTTATTTGGATTAATTGGTGTCTAAGGCAAGGTTTAGGGGTTGGGCGAAGGCTCCAAAGGAAGAGGTACTTAATTGATCTTTGATCTCCTCTAGTACTATCCTTACCGCTAATTACCCAAGTAAACTTTGATCTTTTCACTAAGGGAATTTTTGGTTAGAGTCGGTCTAAGTCAAGTTTAGGCTTAACCCTAGAGTTAGGTGATTGAAAAGTGATTGCCTTGATTTATTTTAGTTAGTTTTTCTCATCTTCTTAACTTTTCTCTTATCCTTTTCAAATAAAAAAAAAAAATTTTTTTGATTTTGGTGTATGCAAACTTGGGTTAGGGATAATACTAATCGCTTAATTGCTTTTGATTCATCTCTTGAACCAAACGAAATGGCTAATACCAACCCACCTGTTCTTCAAGATGTTTGTTACCCCACTAGAAATGCAATCCCTCTTGCATAAAACTCCCCGAGGTAAATGGAACCAATTTTGAACTTCGACCGCATTTCATAAACATGCTTCCCAAATTCTTAGAGTCAAACCAAGACGATACATCTTTATCTCCTAATTTGAAGAAGTTTGCCTCATGATTAAGATGAGGGACTTAACTCAAGATGCGATCAAACTCCGATTTATTCCATTTGCCCTTAAGGACAAAGCCAAAAATGGTCAGATAGCTTGCCCACGATTCCATCTCAACTTGGGGTGAATTTGTAAAAGTTTTTCAAAAAATTCTTTCCTATCCACAAAACGGTCAAGCTTAGAAACAAAGATTCAAAATTTTAAAATTGTCCCGAGAACCTTTTGGAAGTATTTTGACAAATTCAAAGATCTTCTTATCCAATGTCCTCACCATGGTCTTGAAAAGTGGCGATTATGCCAAATCATTTATGAAGGATTGGATTATTCTTCAAAACTTCCTTAGAGTCAATGTGTCAAGGGGATTTCATGAAGAAAAATGCCGATGAAGCTTGGGACTTTTAGAGAATTTATCCGAGAAAACTATGCAGGGGAACACTGCGGATTCATCGCTACCCAATCCAATTCTAGAGGTCCTTCCTTAGAGTCAAACATAGCCTCCAAGCTAAGATGGCTACAATTCTACGCAGTTAGAAACTTTAGAAACCAAAGAACGAGCTCCGCTCAAATCAATCAAGTTTCTCCAGATGTCATAAATCGCTCTTTCCACACTCATGCTTCAGAGCAATGTCCACTCTTAGGAAATACTCAATCTCTAGAATGATGAATGCCGATTCCAAAGATCCGACACGATCCATTTTCTCCAACCTATAATCCAGTTGGAGAAATCATCCAATTTTGCATGGAATCGTGGTAATTTCTCAGAAATCAAAATTTCACTCCTCTTCAAACCAACAATTCCCTAGGGCAACGCAGCTTCTTTCAGCTTCAAACCAATTTTCCACAACCAAATCACCATTTCCAAATCGGGCCTCATCATCAATCTACAAATCATATTCCTTCAAATGTTGAGAAACGCCTTAATGTTTTGGAAAGGGTTTGGAAGCCTTGATTAAAACCTCTACATGCACTACTTAACTTGTTGACTCAAACATCTAACACGATGAACTCCTTTATGCAATCAATCAGACAAATTCTCAACTCCAACACTCAAGCCATAGCTAGATTAGAAACCCACTTGGTCAACTAGCTAGCTTATAAGTGAGAGAGAGAAAGGATCATTTCCGAAGTCAACCCGTGACCAATCCAAAGAACACGGGTCAAGTTCAACTTTCCAAGATCAAGTGAATGCAATCCATTCACAACAATCGTAACTGTGTTAATAATCAAGTCCTTCGTAATCCAGAGAATTACGCTGAATACATGCATCTTGAAGCCAACATTTGAAGAACCCTTTGTCAATGAGCTTAGATTGTTAGAAAATAGAAAACAACAAGATTTCATTTTTGATGAAATTTTGTTAATAACGAATCTAAGTTCAAAAGCATACAACCATTAATACCTACCTTCCATTGCCGCACACATCACTAAAAATCCCGAAATTTTGGAATTTAAGCACATCATTGATTATATCATTTTGAAATTTTTAAATTTCTGGTAGAATTTTCAGCAATAAGGTAGGATTTAATGTAGAATGTGAGCTTCTCATGTTTCATCTTTTATTCTACATTTTTATTTTTATTTTATTATTATTATTATTTTTTTTGTCTCATAATAATAAAAGAATTTATTCTTCTCTCATGTGAGAGTTTCTTATTGTTCTTATGTAAAAAAAAAAAAAAAAAAGAGAATAAATTTTGACTTCACCTTCTCATACCAAAGGTAATTACAGAATTTTTATCATTGTTCAAGTCGACCAACAAATGTAAGTGCTTCCATTCTTATCTGCTTTTACTTTGTGCATATTAGAATTTGCATTGAGGACAATGCAAAATTTAGGTGTGGGGTGGGAATTAGTCATTTTATCTTTATCTTAGTTATTTTTCTTTTTCTTACCATTTTTTATGTCATTTTTTCTTTTCATCATAAAAAAAAAATAGTCACTTGCCAACTTAATAGAGTTGATTAATAATTGATCAATTTGATAGAATTTAAGTCTTCTAATCCTTAGTTAGTTCTATACTCAAGTTTACCTTTTATGACAACTCCAAATAAATTTCTTAAGAAATGATTTTCAAGTAGTATACTTTACTTAAGCTTTAACTTAGATTTTAATTAAAGTAATGGAATTTTTGCATGCCTAACTTAGAGTTGAAAATAATTTTTCAAGTTGTCTTGATCCAAATATTGTTCAGAATATATATACATATACACATATATATATTATACTAACTTAATAAATAGAAGAAAAATTTCTCTTAAAATCATTGGTGGTTCTATTTTACTAAGCCTAAGTTGACTGAGTAATTAAGCCCGAGGAGTATTTCTATGCTTAATGACCTAAGCCCAATTGGGTTGGGATTCATTGGCCCAAAACTCGCTAAATGGTCACTTAGAAAGCCCGATTAAAAAGAACAAAACCACCAAGGAATAAAGAGTAAAAAAAAAAAAAAAAATCATACTAACCATGTTTTTGTATATAGTTATATTTGTATATGTTCTTGAAAAATAAAATGGATTAAAAGACTTGAAGTTTGTTTAAAACAAAGAGTTAGCATGTTCTTTTCAAAACTTTTAAATTAAATTTTGAGTTAAACTTGGTTTTGTATAACTATAATGAAAGGATTTTCTTAAGAAAATTACATTGGAGTTATGATAAAACGCTTTGAGTATTAACCAACTTCAATTGGAATGTTTGAAGATATCAAATGAATTAATTATTTTATTAACTTCTTTAAATTGGCAAGTTGACTGAATTTTGTGGGTATATTCACTGCAAACCCTCACGAGACTACAACTCGTCCACTAGGGTAACCTAGGGTTTAAAGGCTTGTTGTATGTGCTAAATACAACCGCGATTCCTCGCGAAAGTGAGTTAGGTTTTCTTTTATTTTCTTTGCTAGAGGACTAGCAAAAGCTTAGGTGTGGGGTATTTGATTATCACATTTTAATTACATTTTTATACCCTTATTACCTATGTTATATGAATAACGATATTACTAATAATCATTTTTATCTTATTTTGCGTGCTAATAAAGAAATAATGAATAAAAGCCCAAATGACTCAAATTCTCTCAATTTCTACCAATATTTGAAGCCCAAATCAAGACAAACCAAGGCCCAAGATACCAAATTGATCCAAGAGAAATTCGTGAAGAAAAATCAAGAAAAGACAAATTCTGGGAACCAATCGGTTGACTAACTATTGCCAACCGGTTATTAACCGGTTGGCTAACCGATCGCCAACCGACGGTTCCCAACAGATTCAATTAATGGTGGATTTCTTCCTTTTGGCTAGGTTTGATCCAATGGTTCACATCAACTCCGTTGGGCTATAAATAGGGTGAAGGCCGAGTGTTTTGAGTGTGAAATATTTTGTAAAACTCCATTTGGAGAGGAGGGTCACTCTTAATTGAGAAGACCTTCCAAAATTGTAACTTTTGTTACACAATAAATGAAATGTTTCACCCTTCAATTTCCTTTCTCTTCTAATCCAAGGACCAAAAGGAGGATTAGATTAAGATCAGAGTTGTTGGTTTCTATTTTATTTCTTTTTCATTTTCTTCTTTATTTTCTTGCTTTTATTTTCTTGTTTGTAGAATAGATTTACTTTCATGCAATTTACTTTCATGCAATTTAATTTCATGCAATTTACTTTCATGCAATTTACTTTCATGCAATGTATTTAATTCTTGTATTTACTTTCTAGAATAGATTTTCCTTTCTTTAATTCACCTTGAGGCTAGAACCCTCTAGGGAATTACCCTTTTCTAAGTGTGGAGCCAATATTTGTAGGATCCCTAGAGATTGTTTGAAACTAGCTAACAAATCCAACTCATTTTCATGAGATTGAGATAAGCTAAGTGGATCTACTCTAGATTCCTCATATCTTTAATTAATCCTCCATACTTTACCTTCTTTATTTTCTTTCTTTTATTTTCTTGCTTTTATTTTCTTGCTTTTATTTTCTTGCTTTTATTTTCTTGCTTTTATTTTCTTGCTTTTATTTTCTTGCTTTTATTTTCTTGCTTTTATTTTCTTGCTTTTATTTTCTTATTTTCTCTCAATCTCATATTCCTCCATGTGCATATAATCTCAAACCTAGTTTTGTTATTATGTGCATATAACCACAACCACATTCTCAACTTTATTTTCTCCTCTTTTGCACATAATCCACAATCCACTCTCTCTTATCTCTCCACATCCACTTTCACCATTTTCTTACTTTCATTTTATTGAATAACTCCTAATTGTCGCAAGATAATTTGAGAACCAAAACTTGAGCAAAACTCTTCCTACTTCCCGCCTCGTGGATCGATAATCTTTATACTATAACTTGATAAGGGTTGTATACTTGCAACTTAGGAGGTAATCATTTTATTTCCCATCAAGTTTTTGGCCGCTGTCGGGAACGTGCATAAGTAGGATTTTCATTAAGTTTGGTTTTTATTTTGTGTGTTTTCTTTGTGTAGGAACTTGGAGCTTGAAGATCAAGAGTTGAAGATTCAAGATTGAAGAATTGCCTCCAACGAGGCTTTGCATTGCTTTTATGTGGGTAACTTCTCTATCTAGTATTTTCAATTCCACCCTTTAGATAGTTCATATACATTAGAGACAATTAGGATAAAAAAAATAAAAAATAAAAAATAAAAAATAAAAGGATTTTTTCCCTTGTCGACCCTAATAAACTTCATTTTTTTATTGTCGACCATAATAAAAAAAATAAAAAGATTTTTGTTTTTGCATCCTTTTTAGTTGCTTTTAATTCTTAGGGTTGCATTTCATATAATAGTAGGAATTCACCAAGTGATTTGAGCATCTTGATTTGGCACACACTTGAAAATATCTTAAGGGCAAAACCCATTAATCAAGATAAGGTGAGGGATTTCATCACCCTTTCCTTAGCCCAAAAATCACTAATTCCTCACTATACTTACCCAAGCCTCTTAAAATTTGATTAGACGTTGGCCCCTAAGGATTCGAGCTCATTAAGGAACAATAATTTCTTAAGTGAACCGTCCAAGTTTATTTGGATTAATTGGTGTCTAAGGCAAGGTTTAGGGTTATGTATATCCTAAAGGAAAGAGGTACTTAATTGATCTTTGATCTCCTCTAGTACTATCCTTACTGCTAATTACCCAAGTAAACTTTGATCTTTTCACTAAGGGAATTTTTGGTTAGGAGTCGGTCTAAGTCAAGTTTAGGCTTAACCCTAGAGTTAGGGTGATTGGAAAGTGATTGCCTTGATTTATTTTAGTTAGTTTTTCCTTATTTTCTTTTCTCATCATCTTCTTAACTTTTTCTCTTATCCTTTTTCAAATAAAATTTTTTTTGATTTTGGTGTATGCAAACTTGGGTTAGGGATAATACTAATCGCTTAATTCGCTTTTGATTCATCTCTTGAACCAAACGAAATGGCTAATACCAACCCACCTGTTCTTCAAGATGTTTGTTACCCCACTAGAAATGCAATCCCTCTTGCATAAAACTCCCCGAGGTAAATGGAACCAATTTTGAACTTCGACCGCATTTCATAAACATGCTTCCCAAATTCTTAGGAGTCGAAACCAAGACGATACATCTTTATCTCCTAATTTGAAGAAGTTTGCCTCATGATTAAGATGAGGGACTTAATCAAGATGCGATCAAACTCCGATTATTGGCCATTTTAGTCATTTTGACCCATTGACAATTAATTTCATGGAGGCCAAAATTCATGATTTCTTGAGCTTTAGCCTATGATTTTTAGCCATTTTTAGTCATTTTGACCCATTGACAATTAATTTCATGGAGGCCAAAATTCACGATTTCATGAGCTAAAATCCATAAAATTTGGCATTTTTAGTCATTTCGACCCATTGATAAATAATTTTTGGAGATCAAAATTAAAGATTTCATGAGCTATAACCAATAATTTTTGGCCATTTTAGTCATTTTGACCCATTGACAATTAATTTCATGGAGGCCAAAATTCATGATTTCATGAGCTATAACCCATGATCTTTTAGCCATTTTTAGTCAATCTGACATCATGGCAAAATTTCATGGAGGGAAAAATTCAAGATTATATAAGCATTAACGCATAAATTTTGGCCATTTTAGTCAATCGACATCATGGCAAAATTTCATGGAGGCCAAAATTCACGATTTCATGAGCTATAACCCATGATCTTTTAGCCATTTTAGTCATCCGCACACATCGAAAAATAACTTTACAGAGGCCAAAATTCATGATTTCATGAGCTATAACCCATGATCTTTTAGCCATTTTAGTCATCCGCACACATCGAAAAATAACTTTACAGAGGCCAAAATTCACGATTTCATGAGCTAAAATCCATAAAATTTGGCATTTTTAGTCATTTCGACCCATTGATAAATAATTTTTGGAGATCAAAATTAAAGATTTCATGAGCTAAAATCCATAAAATTTGGCATTTTTAGTCATCCGCACACATCGAAAAATAACTTTACAGAGGCCAAAATTCATGATTTCATGAGCGTAATGCATGATTTTTGGCCATTTTAGTCAATCGACATCATGGCAAAATTTCATGGAGGCCAAAATTCATGATTTCATAAGCTATAACCCACAATTTTGGAATTTATAGTCATTTTGCCCCTATGGCAAATAATTTTAAGGAACGTAAAATTCACGATTTCATGAGCTATAATCCATGATTTTAGCCATTTTTAGTCAATCGACATCATGGCAAAATTTCATGGAGGCCAAAATTCACGATTTCATGAGCTATAACCAATAATTTTTGGCCATTTTAGTCAATCGACATCATGGCAAAATTTCATGGAGGCCAAAATTCATGATTTCATGAGCTATAACCAATAATTTTTGGCCATTTTAGTCAATCGACATCATGGCAAAATTTCATGGAGGCCAAAATTCATGATTTCATGAGCTATAACCCATGATCTTTTAGCCATTTTTAGTCAATCGACATCATGGCAAAATTTCATGGAGGCCAAAATTCAAGATTTCATGAGCTATAATCCATGATTTTAGCCATTTTAGTCATCCGCACACATCGAAAAATAACTTTACAGAGGCCAAAATTCAAGATTTCATGAGCTATAACCCATGATCTTTTAGCCATTTTTAGTCAATCGACATCATGGCAAAATTTCATGGAGGCCAAAATTCAAGATTTCATGAGCTATAATCCATGATTTTAGCCATTTTAGTCATTTTGACCCATTGACAATTAATTTCATGGAGGCCAAAATTCATGATTTCTTGAGCTTTAGCCTATGATTTTTAGCCATTTTAGTCATTTCGACCCATTGATAAATAATTTTTGGAGATCAAAATTAAAGATTTCATGAGCTATAACCCATGATCTTTTAGCCATTTTAGTCATCCGCACACATCGAAAAATAACTTTACAGAGGCCAAAATTCATGATTTCATGAGCGTAATGCATGATTTTTGGCCATTTTAGTCATCCGCACACATCGAAAAATAACTTTACAGAGGCCAAAATTCAAGATTTCATGAGCTATAATCCATGATTTTAGCCATTTTTAGTCAATCGACATCATGGCAAAATTTCATGGAGGCCAAAATTCATGATTTCATGAGCTATAACCCATGATCTTTTAGCCATTTTAGTCATTTCGACCCATTGATAAATAATTTTTGGAGATCAAAATTCAAGATTTCATGAGCTATAACCCACGATTATTGACTATTTTAGTCATTTTGACCCATTGACAATTAATTTCATGGAGGCCAAAATTCAAGATTTCATGAGCTATAACCATGATTTTTGGTCATTTTAGTAATTTTGACCCAATGGTAAATAATTTTGTTGAGGCCAAAATTCATGATTTCTTGAGCTTTAGCCTATGATTTTTAGCCATTTTAGTCATTTCGAGCCAATGGTTTATAATTTTGTAGAGTAAAATAATTTCACGATGTCCAAAATTCATGATTTCATAAGCTATAACCCACGATTATTGGCCATTTTAGTTATTTTAACCTATTGATAAATAATTTCACGATGTCCAAAATTCATGATTTCATGAGCGTAATGCATGATTTTTGGCCATTTTAGTCATCCGCACACATCGAAAAATAACTTTACAGAGGCCAAAATTCAAGATTTCATGAGCTAAAATCCATAAAATTTGGCATTTTTAGTCATTTTGACCCATTGACAATTAATTTCATGGAGGCCAAAATTCATGATTTCTTGAGCTATAACCCATAATTTTGACCAATTTTAGTCGTTATGACTGTTATCAAATAATTTTGTTGAGGCCAAAATTAAATATTTCATGAGCTATAACCCATAAAAATTTTTATCATTTCGACTTGTTTTAAATAATTTCACAGTTGCTAAAATTCAAGATTTCATGAGCTATAACCAATAATTTTTGGCCATTTTAGTCATTTTGACCCATTGTCATATAATTTCACGAACATTAAAATTCACGATTTCATGAGCTATAACCCACAATTTTGGAATTTAAGCACATCATTGATTATATCATTTTGAAATTCTTTAAATTTCTGGTAGAATTTTCAAAGAATAAGGTAGGATTTAATGTAGAATGTGAGCTTCTCATGTTTCATCTTTTATTCTACATTTTTATTTTTATTTTATTATTATTATTATTTTTTTCTTTTCTCATAATAATAAAAGAATTTATTCTTCTCTCATGTGAGAGTTTCTTATTGTTTTTATTAAAAAAAAAAAAAAAAAAGGAAAATAAAATTTTGACTTCACCTTCTCATACCAAAGGTAATTACGAATTTTTATCATTGTTCAAGTCAACCGAACAAATGTAAGTGCTTCCATTCTTATCTGTTTTTACTTTGTGCATATTAGAATTTGCATTGAGGACAATGCAAAATTTAGGTGTGGGGTGGGAATTAGTCATTTTATCTTTATCTTAGTTATTTTTCTTTTTCTTACCATTCTTTTATGTCATTTTTTTCTTCTTTTCATCATAAAAAAAAAAAATAGTCACTTGCCAACTTAATAGAGTTGATTAATAATTGATCAATTTGATAGAATTTAAGTCTTCTAATCCTTAGTTAGTTCTATACTCAAGTTTACCTTTTATGACAACTCCAAATAAATTTCTTAAGAGATGATTTTCAAGTAGTATACTTTACTTAAGTTTTAACTTAGATTTTTAATTAAAGTAATGGAATTTTTGCATGCCTAACTTAGAGTTGAAAATAATTTTTCAAGTTGTCTTGATCCAAATATTATTCAGAATATATATACATATACACACATATATATTATACTAACTTAATAAATAGAAGAAAAATTTCTCTTAAAATCATTGGTGGTTCTATTTTACTAAGCCTAAGTTGACTGAGTAATTAAGCCCGAGGAGTATTTCTATGCTTAATGACCTAAGCCCAATTGGGTTGGGATTCATTGGCCCAAAACTCGCTAAATGGTCACTTAGAAAGCCCGATTAAAAAGAACAAAACCACCAAGGAATAAAGAGTAAAAAAAAAAAAAAAAAATCATACTAACCATGTTTTTGTATATAGTTATATTTGTATATGTTCTTGAAAAATAAAATGGATTAAAAGACTTGAAGTTTGTTTAAAACAAAGGGTTAGCATGTTCTTTTCAAAACTTTTAAATTAAATTTTGAGTTAAACTTGGTTTTGTATAACTATAATGAAAGGATTTTCTTAAGAAAATTACATTGGAGTTATGATAAAAACGTTTTCTTGAGTATTAACCAACTTCAATTGGAATGTTTGAAGATATCAAATGAATGAATTATTAACTTCTTTAAATTGGCAAGTTGACTGAATTTTGTGGGTATATTCACTGCAAACCCTCACGAGACTACAACTCGTCCACTAGGGTAACCTAGGGTTTAAAGGCTTGTTGTATGTGCTAAATACAACCGCCATTCCCGCGAAAAGTGAGTTAGGTTTTCTTTTTATTTTCTTTGCTAGAGGACTAGCAAAAGCTTAGGTGTGGGGTATTTGATTATCACATTTTAATTACATTTTTATACCCTTATTACCTATGTTATATGAATAACGATATTACTAATAATCATTTTTATCTTATTTTGCGTGCTAATAAAGAAATAATGAATAAAAGCCCAAATGACTCAAATTCTCTCAATTTCTACCAATATTTGAAGCCCAAATCAAGACAAACCAAGGCCCAAGATACCAAATTGATCCAAGAGAAATTCGTGAAGAAAAATCAAGAAAAGACAAATTCGTTGGGAACCAATCGGTTGACTAACTGGCCCAACCGGTTATTAACCGATCGCCAACCGATCGGTTTGCAACAAATTCAATTAATGGTGGATTTCTTCCTTTTGGCTAGGTTTGATCCAATGGTTCACATCAACTCCGTTGGGCTATAAATAGGGTGAAGGTGAGTGTTTTGAGTGTGAAATATTTTGTAAAACTCCATTTGGAGAGGAGGGTCACTCTTCATTGAGAAGACCTTCCAAAATTGTAACTTTTGTTACACAATAAATGAAATGTTTCACCCTTCAATTTCTTTCTTCTTCTAATCCAAGGACCAAAAGGAGGATTAGATTAAGATCAGAGTTGTTGGTTTCTATTTTATTTCTTTTTCATTTTCTTTCTTGTTCATTTATTGCTTTGTAGCTTAGATTTACTTTCATGCAATTTACTTTCATGCAATTTAATTTCATGCAATTTACTTTCATGCAATTTACTTTCATGCAATGTATTTAATTCTTGTATTTACTTTCTAGAATAGATTTTTCTTTTCTTTAATTCACCTTGAGGCTAGAACCCTCTAGGGAATTACCCTTTTCTAAGTGTGGAGCCAATATTTGTGGGATCCCTAGAGATTGTTTGAAACTAGCTAACAAATCCAACTCATTCTCATGAGATTGAGATAAGCTAAGTGGATCTACTCTAGATTCCTCATATCTTTAATTAATCCTCCATACTTTACATTCTTGATTTTGCACTTATCCTTGTTTTCCATTTGTTTGTTATTTTCCTTTATTCTTGATTTTGATTTTCCTTTACTCTCTCCTCTCTCTCAATCTTGCTTTCTTTTATTTTGCACTTATTTTCTCTCAATCTCATATTCCCTCCATGTGCATATAATCTCAAACTTAGTTTTGTTATTATGTGCATATAACCACAACCACATTCTCAACTTTATTTTCTCCTCTTTTGCACATAATCCACATCCACTCTCTCTTATCTCTCCACATCCACTTTCACCATTTTATCACTTCCATTTTATTTTAATAAACTCCTAATTGTCACGCGCATAATTTGAGAACCAAAACTTGAGCAAAAACTCTCCCTACTTTCCCGTTCCTCGTGGGATCGATAATCTTTTATACTATAACTTGATAAGGGTTGTATACTTGCAACTAAGGAGGTAATCATTTATTTCCCATCAAGTTTTTGGCGCCGTTGCCGGGGAACGGTGCATAAGTAGGATTTTCATTAAGTTTGGTTTTTATTTTGTGTGTTTTCTTTTGTGTAGGAACTTGGAGCTTGAAGATCAAGAGTTGAAGATTCAAGATTGAAGAATTGCCTCCAACGAGGCTTTGCATTGCTTTTATGCGGGTAACTTCTCTATCTAGTATTTTCAATTCCACCCTTTAGATAGTTCATATACATTAGAGACAATTAGGATAAAAAATAATAAAAAATAAAAAATAAAATAAAAGGATTTTTTTTCCCTTGTCTAATCTCTAATAAACTTCATTTTTTATTGTCGACCATAATAAAAAAATAAAAAGATTTTTGTTTTTGCATCCTTTTAGTTGCTTTTAATTCATAGGGTTGCATTTCATATAATAGTAGGAATTCACCAAGTGATTTGAGCATCTTGATTTGGCACACACTTGAAAATATCTTAAGGGCAAAACCCATTAATCAAGATAAGGTGAGGGATTTCATCACCCTTTCCTTAGCCCAAAATCACTAATTCCTCACTACACATACCCAAGCCTCTTAAAATTTGATTAGACGTTGGCCCCTAAGGATTCGAGCTCATTAAGGAACAATAATTTCTTAAGTGAACCGGTCCAAGTTTATTTGGATTAATTGGTGTCTAAGGCAAGGTTTAGGGTTATGTGAAGGCTCCAAAGGAAAGAGGTACTTAATTGATCTTTGATCTCCTCTAGTACTATCCCACCGGCTAATTACCCAAGTAAACTTTGATCTTTTCATTAAGGGAATTCTTGGTTAGGAGCTGGTCTAAGTCAAGTTTAGGCTTAACCCTAGAGTTAGGGTGATTGAAAAGTGATTGCCTTGATTTGTTTTGAGTTAGTTTTTTTTTTTTTTTTTCCTTATCTTCTTAATTTTTTCTCTTATCCTTTTTCAATTAAAAAAAAAAATTTTTTTTGATTTTGGTGTATGCAAACTTGGGTTAGGGATAATACTAATCGCTTAATTGCTTTTGATTCATCTCTTGAACCAAACGAAATGGCTAATACCAACCCACCTGTTCTTCAAGATGTTTGTTACCCCACTAGAAATGCAATCCCTCTTGCATAAAACTCCCCGAGGTAAATGGAACCAATTTTGAACTTCGACCGCATTTCATAAACATGCTTCCCAAATTCTTAGGAGTCAAACCAAGACGATACATCTTTATCTCCTAATTTGAAGAAGTTTGCCTCATGATTAAGATGAGGGACTTAATCAAGATGCGATCAAACTCCGATTTATTCCATTTGCCCTTAAGGACAAAGCCAAAAATGGTCAGATAGCTTGCCCACGATTCCATCTCAACTTGGGGTGAATTTGTAAAAGTTTTTCCAAAAATTCTTTCCTATCCACAAAACGGTCAAGCTTAGAAACAAAGATTCAAAATTTTAAAATTGTCCCGGAGAACCTTTTGGAAGTATTTTGACAAATTCAAAGATCTTCTTATCCAATGTCCTCACCATGGTCTTGAAAAGTGGCGATTATGCCAAATCATTTATGAAGGATTGGATTATTCTTCAAAACTTCCTTAGAGTCGATGTGTCAAGGGGATTTCATGAAGAAAAACACCGATAAGCTTGGGACTTCTTAGAGAATTTATCCGAGAAAACTATGCAAAGGGGAACACCGTGATTCATCGCTACCCAATCCAATTCTAGAGGTCCTTCCTTAGAGTCAAACATAGCCTCCAAGCTAAGATGGCTACAATTCTACGCAGTTAGAAACTTTAGAAACCAAAGAACGAGCTCGGCTCAAATCAATCAAGTTTCTCACCAGATGTCATAACTGCTCTTCCACGTTCCATGCTTCGTGAGCAATGTCCACTCTTAGGAAATACTCAATCTCTAGAATGATGAATGCCGATTCCAAAGATCCGACACGATCCATTTTCTCCAACCTATAATCCAGTTGGAGAAATCATCCAATTTTGCATGGAATCGTGGTAATTTCTGAAATCAAAATTTCACTCCTCTTCAAACCAACAATTCCCTAGGGCAACGCAGCTTTTTCAGCTTCAAACCAATTTTCCACAACCAAATCACCATTTCCAAATCGGTTTCCTCATCATCAATCTACAAATCATACTCCTTCAAATGTTGAGAAACGCCTTAATGTTTTGGAAAGAGGTTTGGAAGCCTTGATTAAAACCTCTACACGCACTACCTAACTTGTTGACTCAAACATCTAACACGATGAACTCCTTTATGCAATCAACAGACAAATTCTCAACTCCAACACTCAAGCCATAGCTAGATTAGAAACCCACTTGGTCAACTAGCTAGCTATGAGTGAGAGAGAGAAAGGATCATTTCCGAAGTCAACCCCGTGACCAATCCAAAGAACACGGGTCAAGTTCAATTTTCCAAGATCAAGTGAATGCAATCCATTCACAACAATCGTAACTGTGTTAATAATCAAGTCCTTCTAATCCAGAGAATTACGTTGAATACATGCATCTTGAAGCCAACATTTGAAGAACCCTTTGTCAATGAGCTTAGATTGTTAGAAAATAGAAAACAACAAGATTTCATTTTTGATGAAATTTTGTTAATAACTAATCTAAGTTCAAAAGCATACAACCATTAATACCTACCTTCCATTGCCGCACACATCACTAAAAATCCCGAAATTTTTGGAATTTAAGCACATCATTGATTATATCATTTTGAAATTCTTTAAATTTCGGTAGAATTTTCAGCAATAAGGTAGGATTTAATGTAGAATGTGAGCTTCTCATGTTTCATCTTTTATTCTACATTTTTATTTTTATTTTATTATTATTATTATTTTTTTCTTTTCTCATAATAATAAAAGAATTTATTCTTCTCTCTTGTGAGAGTTTCTTATTGTTCTTTATGTAAAAAAAAGGAAAATAAAATTTTGACTTCACCTTCTCATACCAAAGGTAATTACAGAATTTTTATCATTGTTCAAGTCAACCTAACAAATGTAAGTGCTTCCATTCTTATCTGTTTTACTTTGTGCATAATAGAATTTGCATTGAGGACAATGCAAAATTTAGGTGTGGGGTGGGAATTAGTCATTTTATCTTTATCTTAGTTATTTTTCTTTTTCTTACCATTCTTTTATGTCATTTTTTCTTCTTTTCATCATAAAAAAAAAAAATAGTCACTTGCCAACTTAATAGAGTTGATTAATAATTGATCAATTTGATAGAATTTAAGTCTTCTAATCCTTAGTTAGTTCTATACTCAAGTTTACCTTTTATGACAACTCCAAATAAATTTCTTAAGAGATGATTTTCAAGTAGTATACTTTACTTAAGCTTTAACTTAGATTTTTAATTAAAGTAATGGAATTTTTGCATGCCTAACTTAGAGTTGAAAATAATTTTTCAAGTTGTCTTGATCCAAATATTATTCAGAATATATATACATATACACACATATATAGTATACTAACTTAATAAATAGAAGAAAAATTTCTCTTAAAATCATTGGTGGTTCTATTTTACTAAGCCTAAGTTGACTGAGTAATTAAGCCCGAGGAGTATTTCTATGCTTAATGACCTAAGCCCAATTGGGTTGGGATTCATTGGCCCAAAACTCGCTAAATGGTCACTTAGAAAGCCGATTAAAAAGAACAAAACCACCAAGGAATAAAGAGTAAAAAAAAAAAAAAATCATACTAACCATGTTTTTGTATATAGTTATATTTGTATATGTTCTTGAAAAATAAAATGGATTAAAAGACTTGAAGTTTGTTTAAAACAAAAGGTTAGCATGTTCTTTTCAAAACTTTTAAATTAAATTTTGAGTTAAACTTGGTTTTGTATAACTATAATGAAAGGATTTTCTTAAGAAAATTATATTGGAGTTATGATAAAAACGTTTTCTTGAGTATTAACCAACTTCAATTGGAATATTTGAAGATATCAAATGAATGAATTATTAACTTCTTTAAATTAGCAAGTTGACTGAATTTTGTGGGTATATTCACTGCAAACCCTCACGAGACTACAACTCGTCCACTAGGGTAACCTAGGGGTTTAAAGGCTTGTTGTATGCGCTAAATACAACCGCGATTCCTGCGAAAGTGAGTTAGGTTTTCTTTTTATTCTCTTTGCTAGAGGACTAGCAAAAGCTTAGGTGTGGGGGTATTTGATTATCACATTTTAACTACATTTTTATACCCTTATTACCTATGTTATATGAATAACGATATTACTAATAATCATTTTATCTTATTTTGCGTGTTAATAAAGAAATAATGAATAAAAGCCCAAATGACTCAAATTCTCTGAATTTCTACCAATATTTGAAGCCCAAATCTGAAGACAAACCAAGGCCCAAGATACCAAATTGATCCAAGAGAAATTCGTGAAGAAAAATCAAGAAAAGACAAATTCGGTTGGGAACCAATCGGTTGACCAACTACTACAACTTAAGCTAATCGGCTAACCGACGGCCAACCGACGGTTTCCAACAGATTCAATTAAGGGTGGATTTCTTCCTTTTGGCTAGGTTTGATCCAATGGTTCACATCAACTCCGTTGGGCTATAAATAGGTGAAGGCCGAGTGTTTTGAGTGTGAAATATTTTGTAAAACTCCATTTGGAGAGGAGGGTCACTCTTCATTGAGAAGACCTTCCAAAATTGTAACTTTGTTACACAATAAATGAAATTTTTCACCCCTTCAATTTCCTTTCTCTTCTTCTAATCCAAGGACCAAAAGGAGGATTAGATTAAGATCGAGTTGTTGGTTTCTATTTTATTTCTTTTTCTTTTTCTTTCTTGTTCATTTATTGCTTTGTAGCTTAGATTTACTTTCTTGCAATTTAATTTCATGCAATTTACTTTCATGCAATTTACTTTCATGCAATGTATTTAATTCTTGTATTTACTTTCTAGAATAGATTTCCTTTTCTTTAATTCACCTTGAGGCTAGAACCCTCTAGGGAATTACCCTTTCTAAGTGTGGAGCCAATATTTGTGGGATCCCTAGAGATTGTTTGAAACTAGCTAACAAATCCAACTCATTCTCATGAGATTGAGATAAGCTAAGTGGATCTACTCTAGATTCCTCATATCTTTAATTAATCCTCCATACTTTACATTCTTGATTTTGCACTTATCCTTGTTTTCCATTTGTTTGTTATTTTCCTTTATTCTTGATTTTGATTTTCCTTTACTCTCTCCTCTCTCTCTCAATCTTGCTTTCTTTTATTTTGCACTTATTTTCTCTCAATCTCATTTTCCCTCCATGTGCATATAATCTCAAACTTAGTTTTGTTATTATGTGCATATAACCACCACCACACTCTCAACTTTATTTTTCTCCTCTTTTGCACATAATCCACATCCACTCTCTTATCTCTCCACATCCACTTTCACCATTTTAATCATTTTGACCCATTGACAAATAATTTTATGAGCTTTAACCTACAATCTTTTTCCTTTTTAGTCATTTCAACATGTTGCTAATAATTTCATAGAGGCCAAAATTCATGATTTCTTGAGCTAGAACCCTTGAGCTAGAACCCATGATTATTGACCATTTTAGTTGTTTTGGCCTTGTGGCAAATAATTTTGCGATGGCCAAAATTCATGATTTCATAAGCTATAACCCATGATTTTTGGCATGTTTAGTCATTTTGACCCATTGACAATTAATTTTGTGAAGGCTAAAATTCAAGATTTCATGAGTTATAACCCATGATTTTTGGCATGTTTAGTCATTTTGAACAAATGGTTAATAATTTTGCGATGGCCAAAATTCATGATTTCTTGAGCTAGAACCCCTTGAGCTAGAACCCTTGAGCTAGAACCCTTGAGCTAGAACCCTTGAGCTAGAACCCATGATTATTGACCAATTTTAGTCATTTCGACACAATGGTAATAATTACACGGAGTTAAAACTTCATGATTTCATGCGCTATAACCCATGATTTTTGGCATGTTTAGTCATTTTGACCCATGCTTTTGACCATTTTTAGTTGTTTTGGCCTTGTGGCAAATAATTTCATGAAGGACAAATTTCATAATTTCTTGAGCTATAACCCTTGAGCTAGAACCCTTGAGCTAGAACCCCTTGAGCTAGAACCCCTTGAGCTAGAACCCTTGAGCTAGAACCCCTTGAGCTAGAACCCTTGAGCTAGAACCCTTGAGCTAGAACCCTTGAGCTAGAACCCCTTGAGCTCTCACCATTCTCTCCCTCTTGCCTCATACCTCCAGTATCGGGCGAGTCTCCAAAGGATGAAGTTACCCCCAATGTATAGTATGGCTCGAGCTCTCGAACCGCACATCTATCAATGACAAGCACCACTTTGAAATATCGCTTCGTGTGTGGTATTTCACGAACATACACTTTACAGCCCTGGAGTCTAGTTTCCCAACAGATGGTCTATTGTCCTTCACAAAACACACACAGCCAAACACGTTCAATGGTAGGGTCCCCCTGTTGTCTCCCTTCAGTGTCTCACGCGGAGATTCCCATTTCAATACACTTGAAGGCATCCTATTGATTAAGTGAGCAGCCATCAAAACTGCTTGTCCCCACAACGTTTTTGGGACATTTATTGTCATCATCATACTCCTAGCAACTTCTAGGAGATGTCTATTCTTCCTCTCTGCTACCCCATTCTGAGCTGGGGTGTATGTGCATGTAGTCTGGTATTATATTTCTTGAGCTGACAGATACTCCCCAAATATTCTGTTGGTGTACTCTGTCCCATTATCTGACCTCAACACCTTTACCACTGCACCATACTGAGTCTGGATGTGCCTACGAACGTACACTTCACAGCCCTGGGGTTCAGTTTTCCAATAGATGATCTGTTATCCTTCACAAAGCACACACATCTAAACACCTTCAATGGTAAGGTTTTCCCGTTGTCTCCCTTCAGTGTCTCACGCGGAGACTTTCATTTCAATATACTCGAAGGCATCCTATTGATTAAGTGAGCAACCGTCAAAACTGCTTGTCCCCACAACGTCTTTGGGACATTCATTGTCATCATTATACTCCTAGCAACTTCTAGGAGATTTCTATTCTTCCTCTCTACTACCCCATTCTGAGCTGGGGTGTATGTGCATGTAGTCTGGTGTTGTATCCCTTGAGCTGACAGATACTCCCCAAATATTCTGTTGGTGTACTCTGTCCCATTATCTGACCTCAACACCTTTACCACTACACCATACTGAGTCTGGATGTGCCTATGAAAGTCTTTGAAACAACCAACTATATCATTCTTATTTTTCATCAGGTACACCCAAGTGACTCTAGAAAAATAATTAATAAATATAACAAAATACTTGCATCCATTTATAGAATTTATTGGACAAGGTCCCCATACGTCAGAATGTATCACCTCAAAACTACAGGAACTCCTATTATCCGAACTAACATAAGAGCTTCTAGTAAGCTTCCCAAACTCACAAGCATCACACTGAAGCTTTTGTTGATTTGCTTTCTGAAATAAGGTTGGATATATTTTACACAGAATACTAAATGAAGGGTGTCCCATCCGTTGATGATGTAGCATCAACTCATCCTCTGCGCACACCTCAGTTCCTCCTGCTCCCGTCCTCTCAATCATAGATGTCAGCGCTGAGTCCATCCCTTCACGGTCCAGGTACCACAGCCCGCTACGCCATGTGCCAGTCCCAAGTCTTCGCCCTGTCCCCTTCTCCTGAAAGATCACCTTAGGAATATCGAAAGAAACAACACATTTCAGTTGAAGGATAATGGCACTAATGGATAACAGGCTAATAGGAAATGAAGGAGCATATAAAATATTAGATAGTGTTACGTAACCTGCATAATTAATGCTGTTCTTACCGACTACGTACTGCGGCCGTACTATCCGCACTGGATACTCGCTCGCTAGGTGAGTATAAGACGAGAACTCACTGGTATTGCCAGTTACATGTCTGGATGCTCCAGAATCTATTATTCAGTCTGTGGATCTAGTGGCAGCCATGGATGCAAGGGCATGTGTGTCGTTCATACCTTTGTTTGGGTGTGCGCGAAGAGCGTAACTGGCATAGTCTCCTCCAGAGAAAGCAGTAGATACACCCTCGCACGCCGCTTCATCGCTTCGCTTCCTTCTCGCCGCCAAGAGAGCTCGATTCTCCTCAGTAAAAGTCATCTCAGCTTCTTCCTCCTCCTCTGCCACCTACAGATTCGCCTGATGGCCTCCTCTTCCAACTCGCCGGCCTCCACGGCCGCGGCCAAGACCTCCGGCCTGTCCACGTCCACCCCAGTTCCTCTCCTTGGATGGCTTAGAGCACATCTGCCTCAGATTCCCTGCCTCTCCGTAGTTAAAGCACTGCCTAGTCTCCCCTCTGAATCCAGTGTTACCTGGGTTTGAGACCACCAGTGCTGACTTCTCCCCCGAAAGTCTACCTGCCTAGCTCCTCAGAGTCTCGATACGGCCTCTTCCTCAGATCATTGCCGAGACAACCTCCTCCAGAGATGGAATCTTCGTCTGGGCTAGTAGCATCACCGTCCTCTATTCAAATGATGGAGCCAAGCCTCGGAGGAATAGCATGGTCCTCTTCTGCAAAGAGGCCTCGCGCTCCTTGCACTCGTGGTCCTTGCAACTTGCTGGGGCGAAGTGATCGTGATCCGCCCACAAGCGCCCAGCTCCATGGCATACCTCAGACAGCCCTCCCTCCCGGATCAGAAGGCCGATCTCCTTTTCGATCTGGAATTCCCTCAGGTTATTCCCCACCCCATCATAGGTCCTCCTCAGCTTCTCCCAGACATCCTGTACCTTCCCAAGGCCATCTACCGTGGCTGCAATTGGGTGGACTACAGAATTGAGAAGCCAGATATATACCAATATATGAGTGGACTTCCACTCATCTCTTCCTGCGGAGCCCTCAGCTGGCTCAGTCTTCTCCCCCGTCAGATATCCCTCCAGGTTCCTCCCTGCAAGGGTATATCTCACCCGGCGCGACCAACTTAGATATGTCGCTGGCCTTTCGAGCTTCACGTCAATAGGTGGAAGCTCCACCTTCTTGGGCGATGGCTTTGTTGAGCCCTCTCCCGCTGTCATCCTCATGAACTGCATCATAGTTGAAACATCCTCCGGATTCAACTTCTTGATGAGTTCCGCCATCGGGTTTGTGTCGGTCTCCATCGATCTAATTTGTGTTCGGTTCCCTCACACCGATCCCACAAATCTAGATCCCACACCCGGCCTTCAACATCACCCTCTTCTCATCATCCACCTTGCGCCCCCGTTCATCTCATCTCCTCAACACGAGGGCGGCTACACGATCAAGGAGATTATTTCACGAAGGAAATAATCGCCAAAGTGAGTGAAATCGACCAAGCGAAATCACCACTCTTCTCAGGATCAAAGCAAGGTTTGATCCAGAGGGGTCAAGTCCAGAGGAAATTATTTCACGAAGGAAATAATCGTCAAAGGATGAAGGCGACGAAGCGACGGCGGCGGTGAACAGTAACTTTTGTTTTTGGCGGCTAGGGTTTTGGAGGCTCTGATACCATGTTAGAAACAGGGCAAATCAAGAGAAACGGTGCAATTTTATTCATTAGTATTGGGGTCTATATATACAAGAGGAGTGGTCTCATTCTTCTACTCTATCCGATGTGGGACTAAATAAAAGGGGTCTATTCCTATCTAACATAAAGAAATAACTCTCAACAGAGGAAGATCGAGATCCAAACGCTGGATTTGAGAGTTCAGGTCTCTCCTCCTCGTTATATTCATGGGTTCCCTGATCTCACAAGCTCTGGTTGTTTATTGAGAAAAAGAAACAATCAAGAACTCATTTATTAAGAGCTTTGACCTTTGCTTCCTTTGGTCATCTACATCAGTAAAGATCTTTTCCTTTTTTTATTATTATTATTATTAATTTCTTTTTTTTCCAGTAACCCAAAAAAAAAGAAAAGAAAAGAAAATTTGTTGTAATGGATAAGAAAGGGATATTCACGTTTCCACCTCTTGATGTGCAACTCACAAGCACCGAGAATTCTACTGCGTGGGCTCTTACTGTACAATATAATCTTCGGGCTTTTGCATTATGGGGTTACGTTGATGGTTCACTCCGTTGTCCTCCTGCGACTCTTCCTAGGACTACTCTCTCATCTTCTACATCATCAGCATCAGAGGTCGCTTCTAGTGACCCGTCTAGTGATGCCCCTCCGGTCACATATGCTCAATGGACTAGTACTGACCAGCAGATTATGGCTTATATTATGCGGTCAGTAGTCATTCCTATTCGGCTCTCTCTTGGGCGTGCATCTTCATCCCGTGAGCAGTGGTTAGCTCTTAGTCACATGTTTGTTCAGTCTGGTGCTGCTCGTGAATATCAACTTCATCAAGCACTTCAAGATGCTCATCAGGGTGATCGATCTATCCAGAACTTCTATTCATTACTATCGGGTTATTGGGAAGAATTGCATACAATGGAGGAACCTGTTCCTGAAACGCTTTTCGAATTTGCCATTACATTTTGAAAATAGCGTGTCGTCAACACTTATATCACTTTGTCATGCGCCTTCGCTCCGAGTTCGAAGGCTTACATGGACACATTCTTCATCGCAGTCCTCTCCCCAGTCTTCGTGAAGTAGTGGCTGAGTTCATATCTGAAGAGACGCGCCTTCAGATGCTCTCCCCTCCAGTTGTTGCATCTCAGCCATTACCCTCATCACATACTATTCTAGCTACTTCTCAGCAGTTCTCTTCCTATCGAGGTCCTTCTAGCAGTACATCTAATTCCCCTCGGCAACTCTACTGTCGTTATTGTAAAAAGCTGGGTCATCTTATTGATAAATGTCGTAAGAGACCACCTCGTCCAACACTCGAGAAGACTCGACCTCCATTTGCTGCTTCGGCTGATGTTAGCCCTGCTCCTCAAGGGCCACAGACTTCTAGCCCTCTCTCTTCTGTGCAGCTGTCAGAGATTACTGCATTAATAGTCAAGAATCTTGGGCTTAGTGGTGCTACCTCCAGCTTAGATTTCACTGCCTTGTCTGCTCATTCTGGTACTTCTACTCCTTGGATATTCGACTCAGGTGCATCTCATCATATGACCTTTGATAACTCTATTCTTACAAATTGTTCACCCGTTCCCTCTTCATTATGCATTTACACTGCTAATGACACTCCCCTTGCAGTTTCTCAGTTAGGTGATATTACTCCAAGTTCTGATAGTTCTCGTCGTCTAACATTATCATCTGTTCTTCATATTCCAAAATTATCTATGCAACTTTTATCTATTAGGAAAATTGCAGATTCTGGTTGCACTATCTTATTTAATGCTAAATCTTGTGTTGTCCAGGATCACACCAGCCAAAAGATTGGGACAGGTCGTAGAGTTAATGGACTTTATCAGTTGGAGCCTCTACATCTTTCCTCTCCATCCAAAATTGGCCATGGACTCTCTGTTTCTGATCTGTGGCACCGTCGCTTGGGTCATATCTCTGGTTCTCGCTTAAAACTTTTATCTGAATCAGGTGTATTAGGAAATTTAAAATTCTCTACTTTATCAAATTGTACTGGGTGTCGATTAGCTAAACAAACTGCCCTACCATTTTCATCCAGTAATAAAATTGCTTTAGCCCCATTTGACTTGATTCATTCTGATATCTGGGGACCTACCCATTACCATCCTTGTCCGGCTATCGATATTATGTCAGTTTTATTGATGACTATTCTCGCTACACCTGGGTTTATCTCATGCGTGCACGTTCTGATATTTTAAATATTTATAGACTTTACAAATATGATACACACCCAGTTCCATAAACGTATAAAGATATTTCGCACTGATGGTGCCTGTGAATATATCTCTTTGGCAATGCAATCTATTTTAAAATCACATGGCACTCTCTCTCAGCAATCTTGTCCACACACTCATGAACAAAATGGTGTTGCTAAGAGAAAACATCGTCACATTCTCGACACCACTAGAGCTCTTCTGATATCAGCATCTGTACCTCGATTTCTCTGGGCTGAAGCACTATTGACTGCTGTTTTTCTTATCAATATCACTCCATCATCTAAAATAGCTGACACCTCTCCACACTTTTGACTTTTTAAGTCTCAGTTTTGCTATTCTGTTCTTCGTACTTTTGGATGTATCTATTTTGTCCTACTTCTGACTAGTGAATGAGATAAATTATCTCCACGCACTACACGATGCATTTTTTTTTAGCTACAGTACAGTTCACAAAGGGTATCGTTGTTATGAACCTACCACACGAAGACTTCGTATCGCTCGACATGTCACTTTCTTTGAGAATGTTCCCTACTATGCTACTTCAGACTCAGATCACTCTTTTCTTCAACCTCCTTCATCACCTTCCACTACTATACATGTACCCTTGGCACCTGTACCTTCTTTTGTTTAGCCTATTCCCTCTTTTACTCCATTAGCATCTAGAAACCATTCTCTTGAGTCACCCAAAACTTCTGAACTTCCACTTGCTACCTCACTTCCGCTGCAAGATACTCATTCTATAGATGACTCCTCTACGCCTGTGCCAGTTGCTCGGATGTGACTCCTCCTCGTCGCAATCCCCCACGAGATCGTCATCCTCCTGCTCGGTATGCTCAGTGTGCCACTAGCACATATTCCTCAGATTTTGTCTCTTTTCTTGCTGCTATTCATTCTATACATGAACCTAACTCGTATTCTGAGGCTGTTAAGTATCCAGAATGGCAACATGCAATGAATGAAGAATTAGAAGCTTTCCACAAGACTCATACTTGGGACCTTGTTCCATTACCCTCTAATGTTAAACCGATAAGTTGCAAATGGATTTATAAGGTCAAGACTCGATCAAATGGTTCTATTGAGCGGTACAAAGCTCGTCTTGTTGCTCGGGGATTTTCTCAGGAATATGGTATTGATTATGAAGAGACTTTTGCTCCTGTTGCAAAGATGACATCCATTCGCACTCTCATTGCTGTTGCTGCTTCTAAACATTGGTCATTATACCAAATGGATGTCAAGAATGCTTTTCTTAATGGTGATCTCTCTAAACAGTTTACATGCAGCCACCTCTTGGCTTTTCTGCTCCTACAGGACATGTTTGTCGACTTCGTCGCGCTATATATGGTCTCAAATAGGCTCCTCGCGCTTGGTTTGAGCGTTTTCGACAATCTCTTCTCTCCATTGGTTTCACTGAGAGTCTAGCTGACTATGCTCTATTCTATCGGTCATCAGCATCCGGTATGGTTATTCTCTTACTTTATGTGGATGATATGATAATTACTGGGAGTGATTCTTCTGCCATTGCTTCATTGAAGCAGTACCTTCAGAGTCAGTTTGAGATGAAGGATCTTGGATATCTTCGATATTTCTTAGGCATTGAGGTTGCCGCCTCCTCTCGTGGTTATCTTCTCTCTCAGCAGAAATACATAACTGACATTCTTAAGCGTGCTACCCTCAATGATTCTTCTATTACTACGACTCCGCTTTTCACCCCAATGGAGATGAATTTGAAGCTTCGACATGATGATGGCACTCCTTTATCTCAGCCGACTCGGTATCAAGAACTTGTTGGATCTTTGGTTTATCTTTCTGCTACACGTCCGGATATTGCCTATGTTGTGCACATATTGAGCCAGTTTGTTGGTGCTCCTACTTCTACTCACTATGCGGCTCTAGTTCGAGTTCTCCGTTACCTTCATGGCACTATATCCCGGTCGTTGTTCTTTCCATCAGACTCTCCTTTGTCTCTTCGTGCATACTGTGATGCCGGATGGGCCGATGATCCAGATACTCGACGCTCGACCACTGGTTTTTGTATTTTTCTAGGATCATCTCTCATCTCTTGGCGTAGTAAGCGTCAGGCTGTGGTCTCTCGTTCTAGTACAGAATCAGAATATCGGGCAATGACAGATACTACAGTTGAGCTAAAATGGCTCCGCACTCTTTTACGAGATCTTGGTATCTCTATTACTTCTCCTATCACTCTACACTGTGATAATCAGAGTGCAATCTCTATTTCTGCAAATCCAGTGTTCCATGAGCGTACCAAACATATTGAGGTGGATTGTCATGTGGTTCGGCAGGAGCATATTGCTGGAAACATTACACTCGCGTATGTTCCTTCTAAGGAACAAGTGGCTGATTTGTTTACCAAGGCTCAAACTATTCCTCAGTTTCGCTCTTTCATGTCCAAACTCTCGGTATAGGATCCACCATGAGTTTGAAGGGGGGTGTTAGATATCATCATGAGCCACCCTATTGATTATCAGCCACCCTATTGATTAGATATTGTAGCCACCCTATAGCCACTCTATATATGTACAACCTTCTACTAGTGTGGGCTACTGGTTATGGGTTGTCGGGTGTGTGTGTGTGTATATAGAAGCTAAGGAACATGTAAATCAGATCAATGACTAACAAAGCTCTCCTTCATACCAATTAACAATCGATTGCACGGTCGATCTTGTCTCTAAGCGGGAGGTGGGTGGATTGAAGAGTGAGAGAAGTGACGAACTAAAGGTGAGTTGTAGAAAGCTATAACCATGATTGACAACAGTTGGCAAAGAGTGAAAAATATTAAATTTACATTTTATACTAGTATATGTGAGTAAATAGGTTTATGTTGCCTGCAGCTGACGCTTTCAGGACTGCTTAACTTTGCCGATGGCCTGTGGTCGAGCTGTAGAGACGAGAGGATCGTAGTATTCACGACAAACCATAAGGATAAGCTTGACCCAGCATTGCTTCGGCCTGGACGGATGGATATGCACATTTACATGGGCTACTGCTCCTTTTCTGCATTTCGAGTTTTGGCCTCAAACTATCATTGCATCGACCATCACCTATTATTCACAGAGATTGAAGGATTGATCGGAGAGGTGGAAGTGACTCCGGCCGAGGTGGCAGGAGAGATGATGAAGAGCGATGATACTGAGGTTGCATTGAAGGGGCTCATCGGTATGCTTAAGATGAAGAAGAACAAGGCTGATGAAGAAGCCGCAGAAAGAGAGAAGAAAGCTGATGAAGAATCAGTGGAAATAGAGACGGAAGAAGGATAGACGAAAACTGTTTAGGGATTTGGTTCTCAGAATCTGTAGTCTTATTGCACTTCTAGTAGACAGTAGGTTTCGTTACCTAGCAGATTGGAGGTATAATTAGAGAATTTAGCAATAGATATTCGATTTTTTTTGCTCGTCGTTGTAATAGAATAGGATTTATTTTAAAAATGTTATTGCAAACATATTAGCCTTTTAGAATATCTTATTTTGATACGATGGATTTTCTGAGTATTTACTACAACGCAAACAAAAGTTCCTCTGTGCGTGATTCACCAAATTATACTCTAATACAGCCTATGCCGAGATCTCGCTGCAACAGAGTCTACTGTTTCAATAAACACTATGCTTATGAACATATCAAGTTATGATTTATTTTATTTTTATGTTTTTAACATTATTTGATTTTATTTTGATTTAGGGTTTTCCATTAGGTCGATATAAATTAAAACAAGAGACATGCTTAAAATGTGTATCCCTCGTTTTCATAGTTTCAGATCTGAAAAATGTCTAGTTTTTCATGATGTGGAGCTGAGAGCTTCTGCACATCCTTTCTTCTGCAGTTAGAGATCAAATTCACGACACACCCATGGATGCTATAAGCGTGATATGCAGAAGCAAGCTAATGAAACTATCATCCAACGAGTTGGATATTGGAACAAACCACTCATATTTGTTCGACGATCACCAATAGTACCTATAATTCATAAAAGATACTCAATAAGATTGGGTATTGAAACTAGTTTCCAAAAGTATCGATTTCATAACGAAACCTAAGAGTCGCATATCTACAGTATTCTCCCTGAATCCCAATCTCACACCACTCCATTTTTTCAGAGGAAAATTCTGCCAGAAACTGTCCTACATTGACTAGATTCACCAGGCAGAAGTAGAGAACAAAAACTTGGAGACAAAGACAACCTCCAGCTCATATATCAGGTCCGATATCTTAAAAACGGCTAAAAGGAACGACCTGAAGCTTCCCCATCAAACTTTAAAGATATTTTCACGTATTAAGAAATTCACAAGGCTTAAGGTCTTTTTGTTCTTCTGCACGCATAACTATATAGGCCACTCGGCCATTTTACGATGCTTGCCGAAACATGCGCAGACTCTTACATCACTTAAAGACTCAATTCCATTAGGAAGTGGGATATGAAACAAAGATTAGTATCTAATGTAACCCACGGTAGCCGAATCCTGCAGATGTGAAGGAAAGGCTGCCAGCCTCTTCATCAGAATGTAGCAAACTTCCCATTATATGTCAGAATTCATTATTGTAAGAAGATAATAAAAGCGAATTTAGCAAGTGATCCGAATGGTTTGATGAATTGGATGAAGAAACATTGCGTCAACAATCTTCAGAACTTAAGCCGCCCAAATGGCAAAATCCACATTGATTCTATGACTTGCAGATATGGACACATTTACGGGGTATCAGACATGACAATAGTCCGAAATCCAGACACAAGGACACGGCTTATACGAACATTCCTTTTGAATGAATACGCATTTGACTCGTAAATATACGTACAATAAAGTTATCCAAAAGATGAAAGTGCCTAATAGTAGTTATATGAGCCATAAAACAGTCAGCTTTTGTTTAGAAGGGGAAATAACATACTTCATCTATATCTGTTTTGCTACACATTTATACATGTAGGCCGCAGATGAACTTGTGTCTCGTGTGTTGGATGCCAACTTCTTTTAGGGTAAGTGTCTTACATCGTAGCATTGGTCATTACGCTATTCAAATATTCTGCACCCATACATTATTGACATGTCTTATGTGAGGCCCTAGTAATAAAGTATATCAGCAATACATCTCACTAAAAGTGAAAATCTCAACACTGAATGTTACAGGCTTACCGCCTGCTTCTAATTGGCGATCATGAATTTTGTACTGACATAGTATCCAACATGTATCGGAAACATGGACTCCAACTTTTGTTCTATAACGCCAACTTCGAATTTGTGATATAAGACTAAATACTTCTTACAAATTGTCGAAAGGAAACTTTCAACCTCTCACGCAAACATTATCAAATTCTTTCATATTTTAAGGAAGGTAGGATGTCTGAAATTCATATCATAAATCAAACCATAAAATCATGTTGAACCTCATTTGACTATTATTGCTTTATGTTGTCTACATGAAGAACAAATCAATATTTACAGCAGAAGAAACATCAACAATGGAAGCTTCAGAGCAAATTTTATTTCAATATATACATAAGCATATAATTTATATGTATATCCTACTACAACATGGTAATAATCCATGTACCACTCGTGCTCTTATGCTCATATATTACATAGAATACACTAGCAACCAAGTATAAGGACAAACCGCTACATACCATGATTTCAAAAGATTTAGCAACCATTCTCAGCTCGAACACTATTAGCTTCAGCCTTTACAGTGAGCCAGTGACAATCATCAAATCGGCATTGAGCTCTTCCTTGAAGATATTCAGGAACATCAACAGGCTTCACAAAGAACGGAGTCCACGTAGGTGTTCCATCCTCATATGAATTGTGTGTGAGACGTCGAATATCAGAACCGTCGATCCTTACAGTGAATATCTCCCCATAAGGCTGATAATGATGAGGATTAGATATCGGCTCAGCTGAAACCGCAGCATAATCTGATGTAAACACCAAACTCTTCGAGTCGGGACTAAACCAAGGGTGGTTTGTCCTTCCTCCATCTCCACTATGAACAACTCTCCTCAATCCTGTTCCGTTTGGATGCACCACGTAAACTGAAAATGACCCGCTTCCAGGGTTATCCCGATCCGATGCGAACGCGATTAACTCGCCATCAGGAGACCAGTTGCACATTGTATCAGTCCATGGGCCCTCGGTCAATCGATGAATTTCTTTGCTCTCCCCTTCGACCGCGTCCATGATGTATAGATTCTTATGCCCAGATCGCCCGGATCTGAACACAACCCATTTTCCATCCGGAGAAGGAGAAGGAAAGGCGTTGTTTTCCCCTCCTGAAGTAAGTTTCTTGACGATTGGCTCTGAATTCTCGCCATCCTCATCCTCGGTAGTAATCGAGATAATGTCAACTTTCGTTCTCTCACTCGAAAATTCAGGACCATGACTAGTATAAATCACCCCTCTCCTCTTCCAATCCCAAGCAGTCGGGAACGCATTTCCGTCATACACCTTCAGGGGTTCTCCGGATCCATCAGCATTCACAACATACAAACCCGGCAACCCAACATAAGCAATTTTCTTACCGTCAGGAGAGAACGAAGGGAACGACCCATCGATCCTAATCAACGAGAAGGTTTCTGGGTTCGGGCTCTTAATATTCTCCAACAGCAACGCCGGGTTCCCATTCTCACCACCTCTACACCTATGATACCCAACTCTACTCCCATCCGGCGACATAAACGGATTATAATGGTGTTTATAAGGCGAAATAGGCCTAGTTACCTCAACATAAGAAACCCCCCCGCCGCGTAAATCTACGATTTCAATATGCCTGAACTCCGAACCCCCTCTCCTCGTCGCCACCGCCACAACCCCAGGCATCCCAACACTAGCCGCCGGGGTGAAAGCATGAAACCCCGCGGGTGTAATCCTCTCCACCGCGGAAACCCCCGGCGGAAAACCCTCCCACCAATCGATCAAAGCCCTGTAGACACTCCACCACCCGTCCTCGCCCTCGCGGTGGAAGTAGAGCACGTCCTCGCTCCCCCAGCAAGGCCAGCCTCCGCGGTCGACGAGCTTGGCCCTCTCCGACCCGTCGGCGGTCTTGAACACGTAGACGCTGGTGTTGAGCCCCTCAACCTCGCCGGACCAGCCGGCGTCGCCTAGCGACGCGACGGCGGTCCAAGTGCCCGAGGGGGAGACAGAGGGGCTGAAATCGGCGACGCCCGGGGGGGTCAGGCGCGTGGTGGGGCCCGAAGGGGACAGGCGGGTGGAGTAGACGGCGGCGGAGCTCTGTCGGGGGGAGGGGGAGGGGTCGTGGGTGGAGACGTAGAGGAGGGCGTCGCCGGAGAGGGAGGGGCGGTCCCTGAAGGGAAAGTGGGTTTGGGGTTGGAGGAGGGGAAGGAAGAGGGGGAGGAGGAGGAGGAGGAGGAGGAGGAGGAGGAGGAGGAGGAGGAGGGAGGAGGAGGAGGAGGAGGAGATGAGGAGGAGGAGGAGATGAGGAGGAGGATGAGGAGGAGGAGGAGGAGGGGCACGGAGAAGATGTCGAAGGTGAGCGGCTGCGGCCGAGGGTTGGAAGGCGATGGTGCCCGGTGGGCTGGCGGTGGAATCGGAGGAGGAGGAGATGAGGAGGAGGAGGAGGAGGAGGAGGAGGAGGAGGAGGGAGGAGGAGGGGCACGGAGAAGATGTCGAAGGTGAGCGGCTGCGGCCGAGGGAAGGCGATGGTGCCCGGTGGGCTGGCGGTGGAATCGGAGGAGGAGGAGATGAGGAGGAGGAGGAGGAGGAGGAGGAGGAGGAGGAGGAGGAGGAGGAGGAGGAGGAGGAGGAGGAGGAGGAGGAGGAGGAGGAGGAGGAGGAGGAGGAGGAGGAGGAGGAGGAGGAGGAGGAGGAGGAGGAGGAGGAGGAGGAGGAGGAGGAGGAGGAGGAGGAGGAGGAGGAGGAGGAGGAGGAGGAGGAGGAGGAGGAGGAGGAGGAGGAGGAGGAGGAGGAGGAGGAGGGAGGAGGAGGGGCACGGAGAAGATGTCGAAGGTGTAGCGGCTGCGGCCGAGGGTTGTGAAGGCGATGGTGCCCGGTGGGCTGGCGGTGGAATCGGAGGAGGAGGAGATGAGGAGGAGGAGGAGGAGGGGGAGGGAGAGGAGGGGGAGAGGAGGTGGGTTCATGGTGATTTTTTCCTCAGTTCTCACTCTCTGTGACTGTGAGCCCCAAGTTTTTCATGTTTCTAGAGGTTTTCTGGAGGTAAAGGGTTAAAGTCAAAAGGGAGGATGGCGATGGACGCTGGCACCACAACCAAATTTTTATTTTTTTGAGGATAAAGGAAGGATTGGGAATTTAAAGGGATTTTACTGTAATCACATATGGAGATTTTTCTTCTTTTCTTTGTTTCCTTTGTTTTTTTTCCCCCTTTAAATCAATTTTTAGCGTCCGGAATACTACAGTGCTGAAGTTTTTAGGTAAGGGGGTGTTTGTTTCTACGAAAGTGAAAGGTGAAAGTGTGAAAGTGAGATGTATTTAGCACTTTAGGTGTTTATTTAATTGAAAGTGATTTTGAAAGTGAAATGATAAATTGAATCCACGTCAGATTTAATACATATTTTAGTTGCCCAAAAAAAGTTCCGAAGTCAGGTGAAAGTGAGAAAAGTGGGGACCACGCTAATTAAAATACCGTATTTATTAATATTTTCAAACCTCTTTAATCGGATATTCTTTATTTGCTACCGCCTCTTCCCAAAAATAAAAGGATATTGTCACATCATCTTTTATTTTTCTAGTTTCAACAATAATTTGTTTTGCAAAAAAACAATGTATTTCACTTGTATGCTAACGTGGATACATTTTATCACTTTCAAAAAAAGTGACTTTCACCATTTCAATTGACTTTCAAGTTGCCAAACACCCCCTAACTGCAGGGGTGGCAGCATTTCGGTTGATATTTAGATTTGGGTTAAATATCAGAAAAACCCCCCTTAACTTTGGATGATTACCAAAAAATCCCCTTAAATTTAAAATATTAGAAAAACCCACATTAAGTATCGGGATTATCACAAAGCCCACCTTTAACTTTGAGATTTTATCAGAAAACCGCCCTTTAACTTTGCTATTTTACCAGAAAACCGTCTAAATTAAGGGGGTTTTTTGATAAAATCTCAAAGTTAAGGAAAGTTTTTCTGATAACACCTAAACTTAAGAGAGATTTTCTGATATTTTCAAAATGGGGGTTTTGTGATAATCATCTAAAGCTAAGGGGGTTTTATGATATTTAGCCTTAGATTTGTCATATGGAATATTTGGTTCTAGAATAATGAAAGCATTCCAGTTCTGTTGACATTTTAGACTTTAGGCTGTTGTAGATGTTCTAACTCTATGGCCACGTTTGTTTTTTGTCCCGGGACTTGGAGTTACTGTAATTCTTGGACTATAGTCTTGGGACTGTGTTATTCTGAGACTATTTTAGTGTAGTTTAATGTTTATTTTCATAGAGACCAGCTTTCGAACTAACTTAAAATAGCCCAAACCATTTTTTATTTTTAGGGGAATTATGACCCTGGGGATTATTGTCATAACTAAAATGACCTTTTTCCTTTCTAATCAATTAACAATATTGTATTAATCCATCTGTAAATGATCCATCGAATTATGTTTGATAATTATAATGCTCACAATTGTAAACAATCCATCTAATTAGACTTTGGCAGCAAGTACTTTTCTAATTTTTAAACAGCTAATATATATTGCATTGCTCTTAAACATTGTAAAGCAATAATAAGCTTGTCTAGATTACGTTTTAGAGTAACTATCTTCATGTGAACTTGAAGTATGAACATGCATCATGCATGTACCATAATTGCATGATTAGTGGCAATTTAGAGGCCAAATAATCCGAAATTCAAGAAGAAATGGATGCTTCTTAAGTTTCGAAACATAAGTTTCTAAATACAACATATTGATATAATCTAAGCCTCTTTTATGAACCAGGAAGGTTTTGAATAATAATCATGATTGACACAAGTATATACAAATCAGCCATAATGAGATATAGGAACAGAAAAGAACACAATCTAAATAAACAAACAAACCAAAAAAAAAACCAATATAAACACTAGTCTAGAGGTTATTAAGTGAGTAGATCTTCATACAAATTAACCTTTGAGAGTAAGAGACTAGGAGAGACGAAATCAGTCTCGTGAAGAAAAGAGCGCGCTCTTTTTTTCTTTTCTTTTTTTTTTTTTTTGGGTGTCGGCGGAATGAAATTCGTTTGCCGTCAGCGGAATAAAAAAAGTTTTTTAACATAATTCTTTCTCTGCTCGCAAAAAAGAAAAGTATGGGGAAAAGAAAAACAAAACCGATAGATTTTCATATCTACAACTGTATCGTATCCGTCTCTTCAACATCCGAAACGTATCTATTACAGTTTTCTCGGGATATGGTTATTTTTGCCCCTTATTATCAAAGAAAAACTATATTCATATCCGTATCCGTTTTTAGAAAGTGAATACGGATATATGACAAGTGTCATATCCAAACCTTATGTGATCAGTTTGCACAACTATTACTAACTCAAACTCTAGGTACGCTTGTAATTGACATAATTTTGAGTAGGATTTAATTTAAGTTAGGAAATCTCTGTTAATACAATTTTATTCCAAGAAAACAGAAATTTGGACAGTTGGTAGCTAATCTTCTTGAAGCAGTTCCCAATTTAACAACTTAGACCATTAAATAAGTGGAGCATAAGTATCTACTAAAAAAATTATTTTAAAAAAAATTTCTGGAGGAAAAGTTATTCACAAAGAAGGTCCTGACTCCTGCATCAGCCACCTAGCTCAAGACATATCTAAGGTCTACAGTCATAGCTAAAAATAACATTTTCTTCTTAATCCACAGCCAAATCCAAAATGAACCTCGTTAAAGTTTACAGAAAATATTCCTTTACACGCATTTCCATTTACAACTAATTACAAGACATGCATTTTGAATGTTTCATCTGTTCATTCACATCCTGAGAAAGGGCTGAACCATTGCTACCTAATACAGGGGTATGAATTGGATGTCGGCTGCTTAATGTGGGCATTAAGCATACTGGGAACAATATACGCCCTCTACGCAACATAGGTAACAATATCAGCACAAGCAGTGAAACTACCAAAGATGAAGCATACTATAATTTCAGGTTTGAGCATTGACCGACGAGACCTGCACAGCAATCAATCAGATATGGTTGAACTAATTAAAATCATCCTGATAGTCTGCAAATAGCTCTAGTAGCTGTTCATCCGTCCACTGATTAGCTGAAACACTTGAAATCATCTTTTTAGGTTCCTTCATCCTTGTATCTGACTCTGTACCCATATTTGCACTAGCATCTGCTATGCTACTAGTTCTGACATTTGAGGTAGAAATCATGCTCTCGTTAGTATCTACTCTTTGATCAGGTATGAAAACCACATTCGCGACAGTGTTTGTCTCAAGATCCGGCTTCTCAACCACATTTGTGGTAGTACTTGTTTTATTGAGCTTAGCAGCAATCATTGTGGAAATATTAGTCGTGAAATTGGACTGGGAAGCTATAACGGGATTTTTTGCAGTAACATTATATGGTGAATTATCAGTAGAACCTCTCTTTCTACGATCCATTATCCTTTTGTTGTTTATTTCTCTGCCGAGTTCATTACCAGCAATATTCTCTTCACTATTCCTCGTTGAAATCAGCTTCTCCACTTGATTTTGTCCAAATTCCATTTGTTTGCCTGATGTGAAAAGTAAAATATTTTGGTGATAATGGGGAAGTTGCTAAGTATGTGGAGTTACAAAAGGAAGTTGAATAAAGATGATACCAGAAGCCTCATATCTGGATGGCATCATTTGTTTATCTGGGGGACCACAATCCTTGCTGATGAGCTGTTCAAAAAAGGAGCTATGTCAATGATGAAGCTCATAAAAGTAAATTAGAAGCCAAACAAATTTCAGTACTTTATTCTGCCATATGAAATAAAATGGCTAATGTACTAGGAAGCAAGTATAAACTCACTGGCCTAAGCAAGAAGCTAATTTGCTGGCCTGCAACATATAGGCAATATTATCACTTGCAAGACGAAAGCATTACACTTGCTAATAGTTGTATCCCATCTACCTTTAAATATCCATGGAATACTCATTATATTTGATGAGCAGTGATCAATACTATATTTTAAGACTCGCTATCTATTGAAAATCTTTTTTCTTTGACTATGTTGTACTTTCTTTCCTCACTGTATTTTCTGCAAATGCAGTTGTACAAATTCGATCAATTGACATAGTTTCCCTTTTTCAATCCCCAAAAGATAATTTATTATTGTTGATAACATTTTTACTATAGCCTTTTGATACCAATTAGAGAATCATTAATTAGAAATCAGCTAAGATTTAGTTAGTAGTTGTGGGTAAGGCTTGTTACTTAGAACATGGAAGTTACCTTTATGCAAAGCTTCAAGATAAACTAGTGCGTCTAATATTAAGAAATATGAAGTCAGCATTTTTTCATGTTTCCTACAAACTGCAGTGGAAGCAGAGTCGCAAGTCAACTGTTGATTGGAGATGGTTTGTTTGGGTATTAGGAAGGTAGTATGCCAACCATGACAAAGATAATTTGGGGTTAGATAGAGAAGATATGGTTGAAA
The DNA here is from genome assembly GCA_012295165.1 of Asparagus setaceus. NCBI lineage: Eukaryota > Viridiplantae > Streptophyta > Magnoliopsida > Asparagales > Asparagaceae > Asparagus > Asparagus setaceus. The sequence continues at coordinate 76,116,721 of CM022701.1, forward strand.
AAGTAGGCTTGGTGTTTTCTTGGAATCACTCTTTGGCATCACACCAATACCCATTGTTATCAAAGGCGTGCGCCTCAATGCACCTCATGCGCTCTGCAATGCAAGGCAGTGGCGAAGAGTCCCCATATCTGAGGCAATAGCGCCTTTTTGTGCCTCGCAAGTGCCCTGTGCGAAAGCACTTCACACAGGGTGCACGCAAGACATAACCTTGTATATTTTTGTTCTGTATTATTTCAATCATGTCTTTGTACTCGATAACCCATATTCCAAAACAAAAAAATAAACTCAATAAGACATTTTAGTAGCCCGATCGAGGCTTGTTTATTATTTCATTTTTCATTGATCTTAGTCTTGATTTGACTTTTGATTTGGAAAATTATAAATGTTACCACTATGTTGGTTGTCTTAGCATTACGAAGTAAGACCTTATTTTGTGTTTGGTGGTAGATATTATTTACCTTTGACATTTTTTTTCTGTGAAAATTTATCATCATGTTCTTTCATGCTTGATAATCTATCTTGAAAATTTACGTGTGCGGTGTGTGCCTAGCTTCACTTCGGCGCGCACATTACATTGTGCCTTAGCGTAATGCGTGTAAAGGGACTTTCGCCCCGCATTGCATTGCGCATAGCGTATTGATAACACTGCCAATACCAATTGTAGTTTGGTATCAGTCCTGAATCAATTACTTCATGCTAATGTAGGTCTCATGCTGAAAAACTAGAGCTCCAGACCAAAAATTGCAACACAATCTGAAAAATCATAATTTTTTTCAGAGACATCTTCAATCTTTATTTAAGAAAAACTAGTTTTTTTTCAGATGTGCAAAACTTGATCACCAAAAAACAGCTTAGTAAGAAAGTGTTCTAATAATACAAAAATAAAAAGGGTAAAAGGCCAATTTAGTCCCCGTTATAGGGCCTCATTCTCAAAGGGTAAAAGGCCAGTAACTCCATTACAAATTAAGTCATTTTTTAACATCCATTAGAAATTGGGTGTTTAACTTTTTGTTTATGACCATTGTACCCCTAATGACATGGCAATAGAGGTCTCTATACTTTTATATAAATTTAAGATGTGGTGTATTCTCGAAAATGAAAGTAACCAAAGAGGGGTATCAGAAAATCTTACCTCTTCTGAAATATTGGTTCAAAGGCCAGTTAGCAAAGGGAGGAAAGTGAAAATATATATTTGAACCTAACTAGATGGGGAAAATAAATTAAGGTCTTAAAATTTCCTCATACCTAAATGTTGGTCCTCTGGATTTCTCTTGGGAAATATGCTAAGTTAGATGCAGGAAATGTTGTGGGGTGTACAGTTAAAAAAAAAGTGAGCGCAGAATGAAAAAGAACTCATCTAAAGTTTAAATCCCTCCTGAGTTGCCGTCGATTGAGAACCAAAGGATGACACAAGCTAGAAGTTCAGGAAGTAGTTCCCCGTTATTGAATTTTAGAGTAATTCAAATTAGTTAGTAGTCTTTTAATTCTCCTATAAATTGTTCTACAGGTGATGAGCTTGATTTCAAATATGATATTAAATTGTTACAAGTATTTCATTACTAATATATACAGTAGATCATGTTTTTCTAATATGTCAGATAATTGTTTATTAGTATCTAGCTCACATGTGTTCATAAGAAGTTGATATTGTCTAACTGGATCTGCAAAACATCATCAACTGATCAAAACATTGAAGCTCTAGCCTTTTATTGAAAGACAAAATTCGCGTGCACTATGCAAGTTTTCAAACTAACCTGTACCTTGAAACTGAACCCACTAATACTATTAACCACTGACAAGAATAAGTCACAAGTACAAACACATAAATATTCTAAAAAGATGGTCGAATGTGGAAGGCTAATGGATATGCACCAGAATGCTCTTAATAAAGAATAGGGTTAATTACAGAAAACCCCCATGAACTTTTGGGGAGTTACAATAAAATCCATCAACTTTTTTTATTACACTAAACCACCATGAACTTTTGGGAAGTTGCACATAACCCCATGAACTATTTTTTTCACTAAATTTCACATGAAAAGCTCTCATTTAATCTTCAAATTAGCACCATCAATTCTAACATCTCATGTGGCAAGCATGTACCCGAAAAAAAAAGATGAAAATAATTCCTTAGTCCCAAAAAATTACCTAATTTTCCTTTTTAATAACAGGGTGTTTTTTTGGGACTAAGAAGGAATTTTTCGTCTTCATTTTTTGTCCTGTGCATATCAGTGATGTGTTAGAGTTGATGGTGATCTATGTTACCCGGGTACTTCTGTCTTGAATCCGTCCCCGTACTCGACACGCACTTGTACCTGTACACATACCCAAACTCCTTGAACACCCCTTGCGTATATGCATACATTTATTCGGACATGTACTCAATTAAACAATTCGTGTTCTAACTTAGAACACTTGTCAAACATTTCCTAGACGTAAATCCTACACTTAACATCCAATTCTTGAAACTCATTGGGTTCTAAACTATGATTTTAATGGTTGTTTGAGTATTTAGTTCAAAAACGAGCATTTTACAATTTACAATCTTCACAATAAAAGAAACATAAAAGGATTACAAGAATTTTAGTTCTCATAACACATGAATAAAAAATATTGATCTCATGTGAACTATTAATTTCAATATATAATATATTTATATACAAATATTTATATAGCCGTGTCCCCGTATCCTACCTTTTGCAAATTTTCGGTGTATCGTACCTGTACCGATACCCATACTCATTCAACATAGATGGTGCTAATATGGGGATTAAAATATAAATTTTCAGGTAAGATCTAGTGAAATCAAACAGTTCATGAGGGTTATGCGCAACTCCCCAAAAGTTCACGGGGTTTTAGTTTAATAAAAAAACTTGATGGGGGTTTACTGCAACTCCCAAAAAGTTCATGCGGGTTTCTCTAATTACACAAAAGAATATATAGTAGGACTTAAAGTGCTAAACTATGTAGCTTATAGTCAGGAATCTATATATACTCTCTACCTAAAGAAAGTCAAATAGTGAGAACCGTAAACCATGATCGATATTTTATACGAATAATCATAGACTCTATTAGATTATTTTAACAAGAATTACATGAGGTAATTAAAGTTAACTACTATAACACGCCTTCACTTCTACAATAATAAGTTTAAGAATCCATAACGATCTCAATCGAGAAAAGATTTTCTGATTCGGCTACTCCTTGAATATTCCTTGTATGCATCATATAATTCAAGTTCACTAGAAGGAAGCATGTTGATAAGCATGATATTCAATCATGGAAGGCACAAATTGAATAATAAATAAGAAAGTTATGCTATAAAAGTTATATTATAATATATTAACAATGCACAACGTAACCTAGTTGAGCTCATGTTGATAAGGATTTTTTTTCTTTATGAAGAATGCAGGAGTAGGTGTAATGAGAGGGACTGCACCAGCCGAAGGCATGATTTTTCTTCCAAGAGCCCAAAATACAACCATCATGCATTAATACAAAATCGTTCAAATATGACAATACGTAACAAAGCTTCATATATGTAACTAAGTGAAAGAAGAATCTAAAATAAAAGTTTTTACAAAAAAAACATTTTCCTTAATACTGAAATTGCTTTAACAGAGGCACCTATCATTTAATCAATATGCTTCAATTTTCTATAGTTTCATTTAAAAATGTGACAATTGTAGCTTGTTTCATAACCACAAACTACAAATTATAATCTTTCTGAGGACATGCCAAATTAACAATACACTATAAATTGTACCATTAAACTTATTTTAAACAATAATAAAAAAGATGAAGCAAGTCCTTTTAACTATGTATCACATTTATAAAATAATTGTAGGAGTACATGAACATAGAAAATTCATTTCACATATCTACTTAATATAAAACGCCATGAAATTGAAAGAACCTCATTTCACAATTCCATCACAAAGTGTAAAACACATGAAAGTATAAATGCATTTCACAATTCTAATATTAAATGCAAAACTACATGGAGATTGAAATATCGTTTCGCTATTCTACTTGAAATGCAAAGAAAGTTATATGAAAATATGATGTAAGTATATGTGGTGTTGCCATATTAATCCCCCAAAATTTTTAAGTAACTTGAAATTAGTCCCTCTTGTAGAAGCTGGTTAAAATTGAGGGAGTATTCCCTCATCTTTAACATTTTTTAGTGCAATAGTATTTAGACCCATGTGCATTCAAATCCAAATCCAAAATAACCTTGACAAGAGCACAAATTGGGGAAGATTATAGGACAATAGATCTAAATCCAGTAGTTTCGTACTAGATTTTGGTGGATTTTGATGTTAATTTGGTAATTCAATAATTACCCGTCCATGGTTAACCACCCTACTGTCGTTAACAATTTGGATGTCAAATGTAACAAAGGGACTAATTTCAAAACTCTTCAAAGATTTGGGAGATAAATTTCAAAATATGAAGAGTTAGGGGACTACTTTCAAATATGAAGATTTGTGAGACTAATTTCAAATATGAAAGATTGGAGGAACTAAATGGAAAGAAACCTATATTACATAATCACATAGATACTAGCATTGTTTGTAAAAAGCTAAGGGGGCCATGGCCACCCCCAGTCCCCTTGGCTCCATCATTGATGCACGAGGTTTTGTGTAATAGTTAATCTATAATTGAAGCTTTTTTGCTGGGTTCTCTCCTTTGGTTTGGGTTGTCTCATTTAAGAGTTAACTTATAATTGAAGCTTTGGTGTATAGGTCATTTGAGGAGCTATAGGTTTTATTTTAAGGAGCGGAAGGATTTCTGCTTAAAGGAACAGAATTTTTTTTTGCTAAAGAAACGAAAGTTTTTTTAAGGAGCGGGAGATTAATTTTGGAATCGAAGAGAACTAACAGTAGAAAACGATAGGTTTAGGGTAGAGTTGTCCTTTTAATATGTATGTAATAGATCTTTTAACCGATAGTTAAAATAGGACTAATTTTACAACTAACAAATAATACAAGGACTAAGCTGAGAAAAAGAAAGTGTGGGGAACAATCTTAAAATGAGGCGAAAATACTCAGTGTAAATTGACCTTTTAGCCTTTAGAAATTTCCTAAAAATTAGATTCTAAAAAGATTTCTAAATCAATTTAATTTCATAATCGATAATTTATGCTTTATAGGTAAGGCTACAAAAAATTCTACTAAAATCGAAATTCTAATATTAAACAAGTTTTATCTATCATTTTGTTTCCTTCATTTGTTTCTTTGTGATTTTCCAGGGAAACATTGACCTACATCAAATCCTCACTTGTTAGAGAAAACTCAAGCTCGTGTTTGAAATAGGATATACTGCAAGACTTTGAATCCCTGTCATGGATTGAAGACTGAAGCTTTGCACTCATTGAAAAGAAACATCACTGAAGATAAACATGCATGAAAGATATTAAAATATGGACAAATGAGAATATCGATGTAGTGATGGTGAATCTTTCCGACTCTGATAAATGAAGGCAAACGTGTGGTTTGGGCTTTGGGGTAGTGGAGCTACAACAAATAATAAAAAGAAAATTGAGGGATAGGAAGAGAAGATAGTGAAAGAAGATTAGAGAAGGGCTTTTTTGAATCACTTCTTTTCCATCACACCAATCCCTATTGTAGTACTGCCTACAATGACTTCACGGTAATGGAGGTCTCACACATCAAAGGTTTAAGTTTCACACCTAAGACACAATATAAAAAATCATACTATTGTTGGGTAAATTGCATTTATACTCAAGGTTTCTAGAAGTGGTATATATCTCCCAAAAACATTTCAGCACACCCCCCGCCCCCCACCCCCCCCCAAAAAAAAAAGCTGTTCATCACTTATCCCCCTCAATGTTTTCCAGTTGCAACTATGCCCCTCGAGGCTTCTTTCTGTTAACATTTCCTTAAAAAAGGCTTGTGCTAGTATTTTACGACAAAATTGTCACTGTCTGCTCCATTTCTTCTTTTGGTATCCATGACACAGATAGATTCAAAGTAACTCAGAAATCATTTTCCCCTAATTATCTTCTATTGTGGTATATTGAGTGAAAAGGAACCAATCTATATAAGCCAGACAGCTAAAACTAAGGATATGAAGACAATCTAGATAAGCCTTAGAGATATATAGCTTCTTTTGCTCCAGCTTGTCTAGATTTGTTATTTGTGTCATTATGATAAGAAATTCATTTCCCTAATTATCTTATATTGCAGTGTACAATTTAAGATAATTAGGGGAATTTGATTTTTGGGTTACTTTGAATCCTATCCATTGCCATGGATACGAAAGGAAGCGTTCAAAGACATTTCCTCCTAAATAGTTGCATGTGATGTTTATTAAAGAGACGTTAACATAAAGAAACATTGGAGGGATAAATACAACTATATACAGCTGATAGTAACATTTGGAAAAGTGAGAAAAAAATTTGGGTGTTAAATGCAACTGATAGAACCATACAGGAGAAAATGATGAAAAAATGACTTCTTTGTTGTGTGTGGGTGGTTTTTTTGTTGGAGATATGCCACTTCTAGAAATATTGGGAGGGATAAATGCAACTTACTTTGAAGAAAAACTAGTCTTTAGACTTACAAAACTTGATCATCAATAAATTAATCCTAATAGGAAAAGAGTTGTAATCATACTAAAATAAAGATTTTCCTAATAATGAGGTTCTAACAAAATTCCTAACCAATATATTGCCTTTCATAGATAAGACTACAATAAACCTTTCTGCTAAAATCAAATTTCTAAAATTAAAAGAAGTTTTGGCTATATTTTTATTTTCTTCATCATGTTAGTGATTTTTTACATCAAACGGCACCCTACATCACCTTCTATTTGCAGAAATGTGGCAAATCTTACAGAATAGCTAGTAGATATTCCAAAACTTTACTTCTCAATGACGATCCATCTAGGTTGCATAACTTTTTCTATCTACTAGTTTCCCAACACCCATATAGAAAAAACTAATTTCAATCTTTTGAACAAACAAACTACTAATGATGGTGTATGGTTTCTTCTTTTTCTTCTTCTCCTTTTTTTTTCCCTGCAACGATGGTTCCACAAAAACAAGATGAACTTGATCAAATAGATAACATGGATATAATTTATTTCTACGAATAATGAGTTGCAAATAAAAAGCTGAAACATCACTTAAGAGTGGCAACAATGATGAATAAGGCCATGAAAACAGATAAATTAGAGAATCCGAATGGAAAACCCATGAAATCCAGTACCGATGATTGAACTCCTGATCATGGAGAAAGAGGAAAGGAAACTTGAACTTTTCGTGATGTGTGTGTGGGTGGTGGACATAATTAGTGCATGATTTGCTTGGCGGAGGCGGGATGGGGGTTATGGAGAAGTACATAAGATGTAAGTACATACAAGTAATCGAGGAGAACTGGCTGATGACAAAGATCTAATGTAGAGGAATCAAAATACTTGCAAGTTGCAACAATGCACAATTGCCATAGTTATGGTTAAACCTATGTTGACTTCTCATTAATAAACTCTACAGGTTTTATCTCCTTTTCCAAACCTTTCAGATAAGTTATATCTACAATGTATAAGTATAGATTCCCTATCCATAATGCAGCAATAGTAACAGTTCATGATTATTAACATTGTAAGTAAAACTACAGAATCAAATGACCTGAGTACACTCGACATAGATATGTAATTGCATCACAAAAATATTTTTATTACAAATATAGCATTAACGTAAAACAGCTTGGCACTTAAATTAGTTGAGAAAATTGGCGCCTTAACAAAGCTTGAGCACAGGCAAAAATAATACTATAGAAGTGTACAACACCAAAAGCTGATGTAAAAGTTGTTATTAATAAGAACCAAGAGTTTATCTACGCAGTACTATATAAATGTAAAAGTTTTAGGTGAGCTTACTCAAGGTCTCCACGTTAAACACCGCCAAAGACAATAAATTACAGATACAGGGACAGTTAATGCTTAGAGGCAATGATTATGCAAATTTCAAGAAGTGAAGAATCCCATTACTCCAAGGCTAACAGTCATTGGATATCACAGTTGAATCACATACCTTCACCATGTTGTTTGCTGTGACATTGATATAACATGCCGAAGGACCTGGACAGAAAACAGCTGCCTGAAAGCATTCCAATGGGTGTTAGCTCAATGATGCATTGATGCCATGATCTCAAAAAGATATATATCATAAAAAATTAATATTAAATAGTAAAGTTTAGCATCCATAGTGATTTAAGACCTGCTTCAGAATGAGAACACATCCAACTGATATATCGCCACCAAGGTTACTCTCCAGTAAGACGTTCCGATGGATAGAAGCTCCAATGATTCCTGTAGGATCCTAAAAGCGAGCATCATATCCATAAAGTCCAATTAACAATTTTAACATAAACCCCAAGTTTCACAAGTAAAGGAACAGTACCTTCAGGGTTATGAACAGATCACCAAGCCCATTTGGGACACAAGACTTGACGATGCCAACCACCTGAGTACCAATTCAGTGAGGTGCAATCAGATTAAATCAGATCCGGGATCTTTTTAGCCAAAGTAACCAAAGCTTTGGACCATTTTCACGACAAAACTTGAGCAGTGATAACAACTTTTGCATGGCTAGGTGTACACTTATGTGCCTGATTCATTAGTTCAACATTTGGGTAACTATAGTAATATTCTTTATAATAGCATCAACATGATTAAGCACGACAATGATTGCAACCTCACATGATAAATGACAAAATTGGAGTGATAATTACGTCAATTAAGCTCTCATCTAGAGGACAACATTACATAGCATTTTGATAACATCAAATATTCAAGCTTTTGACAGGATTTTCAGTAGTATTCCCTAGCCAAAATTGAACCCAAGAGAAGATGTTTGGAACTTTCTTTAGTATTTACCAAGACCAATGTGCTAGAAATGACTATGAACTGGCTACAAATAAACTTAACAAAGTTACCACAATAACCAGAATACTTGCACCAAAACTCTTATGTATTAGCACTAGCATTAGCATTAGACCATAATGAACAAATCCAACAGACAATTTAAATAATTCATAGTAGTTATTATTTACATCAAAATCAACATGTACATTTCTCACAAATATGAAATATTGTTACCCCTTAAACAGAAAACTCTATCCTGATACCTCACCTACTAATGTCCAACCATAATTGAATAAAGAAGTTTTCAAATTGTTACTCACTAGAAACCAGCATGCTCAAGATAGTGACCAAAAACTAGCTAAAATTTAGCAGAGAAAAGGTAATTGGCTACAATTTACCACCAGAAATTGGGCAATCTCAGCATGCTTCGTACGTATTAACATTAGCATTCAGCCATTTTCTATAATACTAAATAACCGGTTTAAATAACTAAAATTTCACCTAAAAAAATCCAGTTCTAATATTTATCCAAAAAAAAAATCCCAAAATGGCATGTAACAGATTTCCAAAACATTAATGAATTACTTCACCTGCGGTATTCGATCAGCCCCACGAGCATTCTTCCTATTCTTGATCAAACTGATCGGCCACATCAGCTCAAATTCTCCACCTAATCCATCAAACGAAACCATAACCACCCCAAAGCAAACAAAAAGACACCTAAAACAAAAAAGACATAAACATATGAAATGAAATCAGCTAGGATTTCACCAAGAAACGCAGCAGCAGAAAGCCAAGGATTGAGCTTAAAGTCTCCATCTTCCTCCTCTTCTTCAACCCTCAATCTCCCTTGCGAATTGAGAAGAGGACTGCAAGCGCCGGCGACGGCGGCCGAAGCTTTCCGGTGCATCGCCGTTTGAACAGCGCCGGCGGGTCCGGGGATCGGTCGGTGAGCAGTGGTTTTAGGGTTAGGGTTAGGGTTTTGGGAGCAGGGTTGGAGAGAAGGGAGAGAGAGGGAGAGGGGAGGCAGGGTAGAGTTGTAAATATTGGGATCTTTGGAGGGTATAATGGGATTTGAGAGGAGGGAAGGGAGGTCGGAGTCATCGATGTCGATTGCGTCTTCCCAATGGAAGTCCTCCATTTCTTCCGTTCCCCAATTGGGGCGCCGTACGGCTTATTTGGGCCTGCAAGGCGGGAAATTATTTGGGTGAACTTCCTAAACCAATTTGACCTAGGGGTTTTTGTTTAAAACTACTGAACTTTTTAAGTTTCACAAAGACCCTCTGCATTTTTGAAGAATTCCACAAAACTTCCTGAATTTTCGGAGTTTATCCTTTAAGGGGGTTTATTTTGAGGATGGATGAAAAATTTGGTGGACAAGTAAAAACGGTCCGTTTTTTGGTTGTCTGAGGAGCACATAAAATGTTGAAATTAACGGTGTCAAATATGGTAGCAAAGTGAGATAAGTTTGGAATCTTTTGTAGAATTTAAAGAGTTCAGAATATTTTAAAGTTAATGGAGAGTTTTGTAAAATCTAAAACTTCTCTCTTTCTTGATTGTGGAAAGGTGTGTCTTTGGTTAGAGGGTGCTGGAAAAACCAATGTTTTTGTAATATCTGATGTGTTTGGCTAGGGGGGGGTTATTCATTGGGGTATTTTTAGGGGTAATGGGATAATTTTTGGGATAACACTTTTTGGTGTTATTCATTGGGGTAATTGGGTATGGATTCAACATTATAGTGTTATTGGTTTGTTGGGTTAATGGTGCAACCAATACACCATTTTTCCTAAAATTACCCCAACTATATAAAGACTTTTTACACCCCACCCTCAAAATTACCCAAGATTGCTTGCTGGAACATGCTGGAACAAGATGGGATAATCTTGCCCTAGATCCCATCGCGTTCTTCCAGCGCCGTTCTTTCTCCTACAGTGGGTTCTCTTCATCTTCTTTATTCTCCATCACCTCTCACCCTCCTCCACAAGCCTTCTTCTCCTCCCTCTCTTTTCAACTCCCCTTAATGAGCTTGGATTTGGATTTTTGAGGATCTGCAGCAATTTCACGCCTAAGATCCAATCCTACAGTCTGTGGCAACTTCCGACGCCTCCCTACAGCGACGTCTTCCTCAAATTTATGACAGGTACATGCTTGATCAAATTTTGGGAGATCTGATTGCATCCTGCCTATAGCTTTAACTTCTAATTAGTTTGTGAATTTTTAGTAGTATTGGTTCTTTTTGGTAATATTAGTTCTTTGTTATGTTTATTGACTTATATTTAGACCTTGAGCTTGTTGATGCCTTCCTAAAGCCACACGTAGCTTGCTCTTTTGGCTAGGGATTTTGACCAATGATATATACTGGGCACCAACTTCTGCTAAAATTATTTGGTTCTTTTGACTTTTGTATTGTGTTTTGACTGTCCATTATTGTTGGGTTTGTGTGTGTGTATGCTGAGACATGACCATTACATTGTTAGAGGTTGCTAAAATGATGATTTTTGTTCCTTTGAAAGCTTCAGTTAATTGATATTGTTATGAATATTGAGTTTGAATGTCAAAAATTGCCGGCTTACTATGCCATTACTAGTTACATATACTTTTATAAATATTGAAAGCTTCCGTTAATTGATACTTTTTTTTCATTTTCAAAAAATAAGTTAGGCATTGTTCACTGTGTGAGAAGTTATTCAGTGTTTCTTGAAGGAGATTCTTGTAAAGAGATTATGATTTTCAATATCATAGCCTACATTTGTATTATGTTTTGACAGTCCAATATATGCTAGAGTAGCCATTTTGGTTAATAAAAAAAGGTAAAAGAACAATTCAATCCTTTTTTCACATTAGCTCTTTGCGTTGTAGGATGAATTTTGCTTCGGAAACTCAAAATGTAGAAGAGTACTCTCAAGATGGTTAGAGGGCAAAAAAAGCTAGGTGTGACTATGTAATATGGTCGGAACAAGAGAATAGAGAGCTACTAAGGCTTTTGGTGGAGGAGGTGAAGAATGGGAACAAGATGGATAACAGCAACTTCAAGAAATATACCATCACTCAAAATGTGTTGCCCTTCATGAATGCTAAATTTGGGAGAACTTTTAAATTTGATCATATAAAGAATAAGATCAAGAGTTGGAAGAGGAAGATTGAACCAATTGAATTACTATTGAGGAACATTTCCGGGTTTAATTGGGACCCAATATCTCAAAGAATTACTTGCTCCGTTGAGGTGTGGGATAATTACAAGCAGGCTAGATTGTTAATTACCCAAATATCTAAAATACATAATATATTGTTATGTTTACAAATTACAAAAAAAATATTAATTTGTTATCTTTGCTTTTTGACAGGCTCATCCTAATACACCAATGCTTAAAGATAAGTTGTTTGAAAATTTTGAGGATATGCAGATGGTGGTGGGTAGCCATTCTGCAAGTGGGAGAGCTGCTGGAGGCTTAGGATGTGAGGGTGTAGAGAGTGCACCATTACATAATGCATTGGGTGAGGGTATATTTGATGATGAGATTGGACTTGATGCTATGGGTGAAGAACCTACCCAACCACCAGTAGATCCTCCACCACCTCCTCCTAATAGCATTCCAAGTCCTACAACTCCTGTGGCTGAATATGTACCAACGACCTCTAGCACTAGCAGAAATGTCCGTAGAGCACCTTCCCGCACCACGGCCTCTGCATTGTCTCAACCCGCCATGCAAGAAATGGCAAGTGGAATTACAATTATAAGTAAGGCTTTGCAAGAGTTAGTCACAGAGGTGAGGTTGTTACGAAGCCGCAACCAACCTTGGGTCGAGGGAGTGGCTTCAATTCCAGAATTTACCGATGAACAATGATTGACTGTCCTTAGTCAAAATATTTCCCAAGACGTGAAGGATATGTTTGTGAAGATGAATGATGGTCAAAGGAGAATGTTCATGATTTGGAGATTGACTGGAGTATTTCCAAATGATGATAATCACTATGCTTATTAATGACTATGCTTTTGGACTCGTAGTTTGGTGACTACGCTTTTGGAGTTGTATTTTGGGAACATAGATGCTTTTATATAGTTTGATGTTGTTAGTTTGATGCTGTTAGTTATATGCTTTTGGACTTTTATGTTAAGCACATGGATGCTTTGATGACTATATGGTTTTAAATATCATTGTTATACTTTTGGACTTTTATGTTAGTTATCATTTATCTTTGTGAGCTCAAAGGATGATTATATGCTTTTCTACTGTTTTACTATTATCTTGATTATAGATGTTTGATGAGATGTAAATTTCGTTACAGTACTAATGAATGTAGATTGCATGTCTTCTGTTTGTGGGATTATATTAGATGATAGCTACAGTTATCCTCAATGGTTTTTTATCACTTTACATTGTTGTTTATCAACTATTGGCTCTTGTAGTGTAAATCTAACTATGTTTTGATTTCATGATTAATACAGGATGGAAGATAGTCAGAATGTCTCTATTTTGCTATTTCACGAGGATATCACTGATTATCTCCTCATTCGCATTATCAACATGGTCGCCGGATAGGAGGTGCAGTTACAGTATCTCGCACCTCATATCACAAGAGAAGTTAAATCTACGCATCTCCCAACTCAGACATGGCATTACGGACCTTGGCCTTCAATACTTGAAATCTAAGATGGAGAGCAGTCCACGTGATTTTCGTCGAGTATATCATATGTATCCAGATTGCTTCATGAAGTTGTGTATGGTCTTGCGAGAACGTGGGCATTTACAGGATATGCGTTATATCAGCGTTGAGGAGATGGTTGCTATTTTCCTTCTCACTGTTACTCAAAATCAACGATATTGCATTACCTGAGAGGTTTGATCGATCCCGATTTGCAGTCAGTATTTGTTTCAATAAGGCACTCCAAGCCCTTGTGTCGTTAGCCCCTTGTATGATGGCTCTTCCTCCTACCGATCCACCAGAAAAGGTCACATCCGAATCTCGTTTTTGGCCTTATTTCAAGGTATTTAAGTTTAAATACACTATATAAGTCTTCATTCGTTATTACTATAATTTATCCCACTCAAATTATCCCAATGGGTGAAATTGTCATATTCTAAAAAGATGTCATATCAATTGTCTCACTCAAATAGTCCTATTATCCCATTTTACCCCACTTTATCCTAATTTATCCCACTCAAATTATCCCAATGGGTGAAATTATCCCATTGGGACAATTAACCCAATTTGCCCCAAAATATCCCAATGAATAACCCCCCTAAGTGTAGTTGGAATATTATATTGTTTTAACTACATCCAAATTTCTGAAGTCTTGTTTGGCCAGATGTTGCATCGTCAAAAGATTGCTGCAACAACAAAATCTAACCAAATAAATATTTTTTAATTTGGATGTAGTTAGAACAATATGTGTTATATTGATGCTGAGAAACAACTTACAGAATTGAGTCTGTAGGATTGGACTCAACGGTGAGGGCCCAGAGTTCTCCTTTGATGTCTGATGGCGAGCTTTCTCTGATGATGGTCTGAGATACATAGAAAAAAGTGTCAGATTGATAATGGTTGGTTGTCTACCAACACCCCTCCGATGCCTAAGTCCGATGCCTAAGTCAGACTCTTGATAATGAAGTAGTCAAAGCAATAGGTAAATCTAGGTTCGAGTTTTAGAGGAGAAAGATCATAGAGTGAAGGTCAGTGTTGCCGAGCCTTGCAATTATATGAAGTCTTGTCCTACCAGAGGTACGAGGGGTATTTATACTGATTGCTTAGGACAGGTCAGCCTCTACACGTGTCACCATCCTGACGACTGAGGTTGTTATGGTAGTTACTTGGCCTAGCAGTACCTCATTGTCATAGGATGGTATAGCCGATGTATGTGTAGATCTAGTAAATTATTGAAGTTGGCAACTAGAGAGATCTAGTATCTGATCAATATCTCCTCACACAGTATGTTGGGGGATACGACATGATCCGAATCAATTATCTCCAATTAGATAGACCGCTATAAAATTAGACCGGATTGGGGTGTAGCCATAGTAACAAAACTGATGAGTCTAGCTATTATAGACCTTTACCGCTTTATCCAAGCTTTTAGATCAGGTCCATGAGCCGTGACTGGGTTGTATGCTGAGTACAAATGTCCAACACTTTAGTGTGTTAAAGTGCATACCTGGTTGACCGAGTCAACTTTTTATCGCTATGTGGTCTAGTTAGCCCAAATGTAAAATCTGGGTTATCTGAATAATAGTGGCTCCTATTCCTGAGCTAAGATAAAATCCTGACCAAGACTAGATAATATTTGTACTAGGTATACGTCAGCCACATCTCGTCTAATCACATTAATCGCAAATTTGTCGGGAACTTTTTTGAGATTTTTGCCATCAAGAAGATATTGTGCTACTTCTCAATAACTACAATGAATCTCCTCAGCACTTGTTTATGTGGGAAATGTGTGTTGTAAGTGCACAACCAAGTTATAGAATAGAAAATATCGAACCACAAGGAGGGGTTTTGAAATTTTTAATTGAAAATTTTCTTTTGAAAGTTATATGAAAAGCGATTTTATAAAAAATATGTTGAAAATGGGTTTTGGATTTTTACAAAGAAAAGAAAATAGAACTAGAAAAAAGGGGGTGGGGGTGGGGAGAGAAGAAAAATAAAATACAAATAAAAAAGTGGACAACAATAAGAAAGAAAATAATAAAAACAAGATAAAAAGGGGAAAGAAAATGGAAGGTAAAAGAACTAGAAAAATATGCAAAACCAAAAGAAATAGAAAATGAAAGAAAAGAAAAAAAAACTAAGAAAACTGGGAATAAAAGAAGAAGAGAGCAAGAGATTTAAACTAGAAAATTAGGATAGATTTCACTAGATAATAATTTATTAGATCTAAAATTTACTCGCTTTTTAATTCATTTTGGAATTAAACAAAGATAACCTATCAATCTAATGAAAGAAAGCATATATTATCAAGATAGATTCTAAAATAAAATTAAATTTATTCATAGATAATCAATTTAAAATAATAATCCTAGAATACTAATAAGTATAGACTATCAAACCACTTAAGGAAAATATAATCTATCAAATTAGAATATACTATCAACTGTTATTTTGAATGATTAATCTCTACATAATAAAATTAACGATAAAAGAGAGCAAATCTAATTCTAAAAATAAGGTGCACTAGTTCCCACTTACCCTAATTATCCTAAGGATTTTAGCCATACATATTATTAAATCCTAAATTATGAGCAAGTAAAGACAACATGAATAAAAAGGCAAGAAAAGAAATAAATTATAAAAAGTAAATAAAATTAAGAAAATAAACTAACTATCCAAGCATAAAATAAAAATTTACTCCTAAATTAAACAAGAAAAACTAACTAAGCATGAAAATTAAACAAGCGAAGAAAAATATGAATTTAATCTAAACTATTTCCTAAATATCAATTCTAATTAAACAATAAAATTTAAAACTAAAAACTTTGGCCTCTTGTGTAGACCCAAATTTCTTCAAGTTTCCATGAGAAAGAAAATTAAAAAGAGAAAATTTTTAATTTTTATTGCAAAACTAAAGTTTTACAATATTTGGAAAGCTTTCTCAAAAAAGTAGTCCTCCTATCTTCTAAAAGAGGATTTACAAAATTTTTACATACCTCACGCTCACTCTCTACGCCTCTTTATAGATTATATAAACCAATATGAGCCCTTGGATAAAATTTGCTCCCCAAGAGGCACAATTTTAGCCTTTGATCTGTTTTTCCCGTCTATTGGCTCGGTATCGATACCTACATTGATAATGGTATCGATACTAGTATGGATACCAGTATCAATAGTAGTATCGGTAGTTATGTAGATAGTCGTATAGATACCCAGTTGTCTCCTATTGTGATTTTTACTGAAATTCTCATGGAGTCTATTGAGCTAGGCTTCTCTTAGCTCCTTTTGGGCTTTAATTAGAGATCTTTTGGGCTTGAAGTAATCTTCATTTGAGCGTTTATTTATTTTCTTTATTTTCCCTACGTAACGTAATAAAACATAATATTAATTATTTATTTCATAAAACTTATTTGAAATAGGGGTATGAAAATACAATAGAACATGATAATCAAATATCTCTACATCTAAACTTTGCTAATCTTTAGCAAAGAAAGAAAGCTAAGAAGAAAGAAAGAAAAAAAAAGGAATTGCATTTGTATTTAGCGTATACAACAAACCTCTAGTTTACCTTAGAGGACGAGCAATAGTCTCATGAGATTTTGCAGTGAATATACTCACAAAATTTGGTCACTTGCCAATTTGAAGAAGTCAAAATTGAATTAACTCACTTGATATATTTAAACAACCTAATGAAAGCTAGTTTTACTAAAGAGATATTTTTGTGCATAATTTTGAAGCAAATATCTTAGAAAATCTTTTCATAGTCGTTATAGAAAACTAAGTCTAACTTAGAAATTATTATTTAAAATTTCAAAAAGAACATGCTAACTCTTTGTTTCAATCAATTTCTAAGCCTCTTGATCTATTTTATTTTCCAACACACACACACACACGCACGCACGCACACACATATAATGAGAAATATTTAGATCAAAAGGACTTGAGAAATTGACATCGGCTCTAAGTTAAGCATGAAAAAATATCTTATTTCAACAAAGTTCTAAGTTAGAGCTATAGTAGGGTATAATAATTTAAATATCATTTCCCAAAAATTTATTTAGAGTTATCATAAAAGGCATATATAAAACTAACTAAGAACTAGATAGTTTAAAAATTCATTTAGTAAATTAATTATTAATCAACTTTATCAAGTTGGCAAATGACATATTTTTTAAGGAAAGAAAAATAGAATAAAAGAAAGGATATAATAATATAAGAAAAGAAACGATAAAGAGAAAAGATGACTAGTCCCCAACCCCACACATAAATTTTATATTGTCCTCAATGCAAACTATATGATACGAAAAGAAAAGCAGATAAGAAATGAAGCACTCACATTTAGTCGACCTTGAACAAGATAAAATGATAAATTCTGCAGTTACATTCAATTCTGACAGATAGGAGGAGGGTGTAGCCAAATGTTTTCTTCCTTTTTTTTTTCCTTTTTTCTTTTCTTTTCTTTTTCTTTTTCTTTTCTTTTCTTTTTCTTTTCTTTTTCTTTAAAAAAGAAGCTCCAAACAAGAGAAAAGCAAATTCTTTATTATTTTTATCCTTATTCTTATTATTGTATTTTTTCTCATTATCCTTGATGCAACCCAGAATCAAGATGCAGAATACATGATTAAAAATAAAAAGCTCACACTTTATTTCAGTTCGTACCTTGTTGCTAAAAATTCTACCTCGACTTTTAAAAAAGTCTAAAATATAACCTCTACAATATGCTTGAATTATGTACTCTCTAAAGGTTTCAATAATTTCTACAGCATTTTATGGTTGGTTGGTAGAGGGTCATCTGTCAAATCAAATTTATCATGCATCTTGATTTTCCAATGTTGATCAATCAGAAAGCTAATCTCAGATTTGAACTCAGGTTCCATATGAATGAAAATTTATCCTAACAAAATGAACTCTTTTTTAAAAAATTTCTTAAACCTAAGGTTCATGGTTGAGGCGTGATAGGCTGGTTGTTCCATATCTTTTAGGAACCTAAGTTCATCAGCAAAGACTTGTTCGAAGCTAAGATCAATGATACTTGTGTCTAACTCAGTGCTTTTCTCCTTAAAAACTTATTCTGATGCTCACTCCTCTATGAATCTCATCTCTTCATAAAAAATTTCTTCAAAACTCAGTTCAATTGGGCTAAAGTCTGACTCGAACTCTTCCTCTAACTGTTGACTAGACATTCCCTGAATGAAGTTTACTTCTAGGGGTTGACCTGATGGATTACTCAGTTATTTCTCTAGATTGAAGATATTGAGATCTACGGTCATATTCCCAAAGGACAGCTTCATTTGACCAATTTTATAATTGATCAAGAGCATCTGAAGTGGCTGAGAACGGTCTTTCTAAAATGACAAATATATTACCCTTGAGATTAGAAACGGGCTGTGCTTCTAAGATTATGCAATCAACCAAAAATAGGAACCCCCCCATCTTAATCAAGACATCCTCTATTTCTCTCTTTGGTATCTTCATAGATCTATTAGCTAGTTGCAGGGGTGCATCTAGTTAGTTTCAGCTCTCCTACCCCAAGTTGTTAGTAGACTGAATATGAGAGAAGGTTAACCCTAGCCCCTAGGTGTAAAAGTGTCTAATCATTAACAGTATTTCCTATAGTGCATGAAATTATAGGACAACCTGAATCCTTACGTTTCAAAGGCATTGACTTAGATATAATCTCACTGACGTTTGCAGCTATGAAGACTTTCTTAGGAATTGGGGTTGACCTCTTCTTTTTGCATAGGTCTTTCAAAAACTTGGCATAGGAGGGGATCTATTTTATGACATATAAAAGAGGAATATTGACTTCGACCTGCTTGAATATGTCTAAGATCTTCTTCATCTGAGGAGAGTTCTTCTTAGGTTTAAGTCTATCTGGAAAGGGTGCAACACGTTTGAACATTTCTAGATTAGGCTTAGATTTAATTTTTTATTCATGGTCATCAAAGGAAGAGGATGGTTGCATAAAATTATCAGAAGGAGGGGGTGATTGTTCAGGTTCAGAAGATTGGTTTGGAGAAGAAGAAGACATTTGATCAGAAGGCAGTCAGACTTGATTATCAATCTGTTTACCTGATCTTAAGGTATGAATCGCATTAACATAGGCTAGATTGAATTGACCTGAGCTAGTGTCCTTAGGATTGACGGCCGGTTGACTTGAAAATATTTTTTTTATCTCTCGCTCACAGCACTAGCTAGTTGTCCTAGTTGGGTTTTCAGTCTAACTATGGCTTAAATGTTTGAGTTCAACAGTTGGCCTATGGTTTGCATAAAGGAATTTAACGTGTTGGATGATGATTGCGTCAACATGTTGGTGGTCTATGTAGATACTTTCATAATGGCTTCTAGATACTTTCATAATGGCTTCTAGACCCTTCTCTAGGACACTAAACTGTTTCTCATGATCATTGTTAGATCTTGGTGGAGCATAAATGACAGATTGATTTTGAGGAGGCTAATTTTGATACGCATGATTGGGTTGTGGATTATGGAAATTGTTGTGAGTGTTGAATGGACTCGCATTAATTGTGGAACTAGAGAGGGAGTGAAATTTGGATTTTCCAAGAAATTTGCCTGATTTCATGTAAAACTAGGATAATTTCTTCAACCTGGATTATAAATTGGAGAAAATAGATCATTCGTAGGACACTGGAATGCAGTGTTCATCTGATTGAGTGTTTGGTTATTTCCTAACAGAGAACACTCTTCCAAAGTATGAGTCAAAGATAACTAATTTGACATCCTGGAGAAGAAACTAGGTTGATATAAGTGAGAGCTTGATCTTTGGTTTCTAAATCTTCTAACAGACGCATGATAGTAGCTATCTTAGTTTCAGAGGCTATGTTTGACTCTAAGAACAAACCACTGGATTTGATTGAGGGAACTGATGAAGTTGCTCTTTCATCGCATTGTTCTCATTACATGGTTTTCTCAGATAAATTCTCTAAAAATTCTTTGGCTTCAGTAGTATTTTTCTCATGAAATTCCCTTGACACATAGATTCTAAGGATGTCTTTGAAGAATAATCCAATCTTCATAGATAATTTGGTATAAACGTCACTTTTCTAAACCATGATGAGGACATTGGATGAGAAGATCCTTAAACCTATCGAAATACTTTCTAAATGACTCCCTAGGGATTATCTTACAAGTCTGAATGTTGTTTCAAAGCTTTACCATTTAATAAATTGAGAAGAATTTTAACAAATTCATCCTAAGTGGGGAAATAATTTGTAGGCAAGCTATGCTACCATTTCTTAGCCTTATCCATAGGACGACTTCCTCAAACTCAAATATAAAAATGTAAGCATCTTCGATTCATTTCCTAAAAATTTGGGAAGCATGTTTATAAAATAAGATCTAAACTCATAATTAACACCATTAATATCTGGAAGTCTAATGCAAGATTTGATTGCATTCCTAGTAGGATGATACATATCCTGAAGAACTAGTGGATTAAGATCAACCATTTCTTTTGTTTCAAATTCAACGAAACTAAATGTTTTGTATTATCCCTAATCCAAACTTACATACACTAATGAAAACTCTTTTTGTATTTTTTATTATAAAATCTAAGAAAAATATCTAAAATTGTTTTTTGGAATAATCTAAAAGATCTAAAAATTTTGAAAAATAAAAAGAAAGAGAAAAGTACAACCTAACTAAACAAAGCAAAAGACAAACCACTCAATCAATCATTCCTAATTTCTATGGTTAAGCCTAAACTCCACAAGACCAACTCCTAACTAAATACTTCTTCAGGCCATACCAAATCCTAGTTCACTTAATCAGTTGACTAGGTAAGAGTAAGTCCAAAGGGGGCTCTTCGTGAGCATGACTCCGATGCCAATTAAGTAATCCCTTTTCTTGCCAGCGCTTTCGCCGCTCTAATTCTTTCCATAGACATTAACTAAATGAAATGAGACTAGAATAGGTTCACCTTCCTCAAGATCTTTGTTTCCTATTAAGCTCGAATCCTTAGGGGCCAAAGTCTAATGAATTTTAAATGCTAAAGTTTGTGCAGTGAGGAATTAAGTGATTTTTGGGCTAAGAAAATGGTGATGAAGTCCCTCACTTTATCTTGACTTATGTTTTTGTTCTTAAAAATAATTTCACGTTTGTGCACAAATCAAAATGCTCAATATCACTTTGGTGATTCCCGCCAACTATATGCAAATGCAACCCTAAGAAATAAAAACAATCTCAAATGGATGCTTTAAGAAATCATTTCTATTTTTTAATTTAGGGTAAAGGAAACATAGGTGAAAAAATTTTGTTTGATTTTTCATCTTATTTACTATTGTTATAAGTTGATGGTGGATTTTATTAGGTTCAACAAGAAACTAATTTTTTATTAACCTAAATTGCTAATTTGTAGGAAAACTAACTTCTAAAGCAAAATGAAAGTGAAGAAAAGTTATCTCTTTGACGAAAAGCAAGCTTAGCCTCCTCTTTAAAATCTTCTTCAATCCAAGTTGAGAATCCTACACAACTCAACAAATAAATCAAAGAACCTCTAAAAGAAAAACTCTAAAATAGATAAAAAATAACTCCCTCCTCGGCATCAGCACCAAAACTTGTTGTGTGGGAAATCTGTGTGTTGCAAGTGTACAACCAAGTTATAATATAGAAAATGTCGAACTACAAGGAAGGGGTTTTCAAAATTTTAAATTGAAAATTTTTCTTTTGAAGGTTATTTGAAAAGAGGTTTTATATGAAATGGTGTTGAAAAAGCATAACCTATCAGTCTAATTAAAGAAAGCATAGATTATCAAGATATATTATAAAAATCAAATTAAAATTTATGCATAGATATTCAATTCAAAATAATAATTCTAGAACACTAATAAGCATAGATTATTAAACCACTTAAGAAACGATAAGCTATCAAATTAGAATATTCTATCAACTATTATCTTGATTGATTAAACTCTACATAAATAAAATTAAAGCATAAAAGAGAGCAAATCTAATTCTTATAAATAATTTATATTGGTTTCCTCTTATCTTAATTATCTTAAGAATTTGAGCCACATATACTATTAAATCCTAAATTATGAGCAAATAAAGAAAATATAAATAAAAAGGCAAGCAAAAACTAATTATAAAAAGCAAATAAAAGCAAGAAAATAAACTAACTATCCAAGCATAAAATTAAAATTTACTCCTAAATTAAATAAGAAAAACTAACTTAAGCATGAAAATTAAACAAGCAAAGCAAAACATGAATTAAATCAAAACTATTTCCTAAACATGCAACTTTAACTAAACAGGAAAATAAAAACTAAAAACTGACATTGCAAAGGGTTGGCCCGACCCTTGTGTAGACCCAAATTTCTTCAATTCTCCATGAGAAAAAAAAATTAAAAAGAGGGATTTTTTTATTTTTATTGCAAAAGCTAAAGTTTTACAATATTTGGAAGTCCTTCTCAAAAGAGTAGCCCTCCAATTCTCTAAGAGAATATTTACAAAAAATTTTACATCCCTCATCCTCACTCTCTACCCCTATTTATAGATTACATAAACCAATATGAGCCATTGGATCAAATTTGCTCTCCAAGTAGCACAATTTTAGCCTTTGATCTATTTTTCTCGTCTAATGGTTGGGGTATCAATACATGTATTGATATTGGTATCGATACCTGTATCGGTAGTAGTATAGATAGCAGTGTAGATACCCAGTTGTCTCCTATTGTGCTTTTTGCTGAATTTCTTTTGGGCTCTATTGAGCTTGGTTTCTCTTGGCTCCTTTTGGGCTTCACTTAGTGATTTTTTTGGACTTGAGATAATCTTCATTTGAGCTCTTATTTGTTTTCTTTATTTTTCCTATGAAACAGGATAAAAATATAATATCAGTCATTTATTTACATGAAACTAATTTGAAATAGTTGTATGAAAGTGAATAAAACATGATAATCAGCCCTCTAAGTAATCAAATAGTATTTCACCACGTCAACTTCCTTTCCTTTTAAAAACCCATTGGTGCTTAGAATTCTTCCTTAATTGGCATTTGCTATGCCTTTTAAATCAAGGTCGGTCCCCTGATTTTTGAATTCTAATCTCCCAGGACTTTCTTTTCTCTTTCCAAAAGTTCTCTTTGGTTTTCAGCAATGGCCTGAAAAATTAAACTTTGCCAATCATTCCAGTCGATCCTTCTTCTGGTGTTTAACCCCATCATAAGACAAAAATATCGGCTAGTGTCGCTGAGAGTTTGGGAGAGTATCTCCCCATCTTGTCTCCTACAGAAGTCAAGCTTTGTATTGAAGCGTTAGATGTTCCAAATTTTTATCTTCCTCATGTTCCTGAACACAAGGACCGAGTGTGTGATTATTTTAAAGATGAGATTCTGGTGTACGCTTATCATCTAGACTATGGTCTTAGATATCCTCGTACTCCTTTATGATCGAATTGTTTGAAAGACTGCGCATTACTCCCTTCCAGTTGATGCCAAATTTGATAGATGCCATTGTGAGTTTCTATGTTATCTGCAAAAATTTGAACCTTAGTCTAAAGGTTAATATTTTTTACACCCTCTTTCACCTGAGAAAATCCGTTCAAAAACTATTCTATAGCTTTGAGCTTTGGGAAGGTCAAAAATCCATTGTTGTTACCGGGATTCTCAAGAACTCAAAGGATTGGAAAAATAGGTTCTTCTTCTTCCGACCAACTGTCTCCCAAGGCACAACATATATTGGCCTAATGCCTTCTTTAGGTGTATGAACTTTGATCCTCTCGATGAAGTAGATCTGGGGAGCCTTTTTGTGATAAAAGGATATAATGGATCCTACCAGAGGGTCGATGTTTTATCCACCGAGACTCTAAGGTTGCTTGGTATGTCGATAAATCCTAATCCTAGAATCGGCAGGGAGGTCCAAGAAGAAGAAGACGAGCTTTAGGACACTTCTCAAAAGGTCCCAACACCCCTAACAATTTCATCTAGCCCTTTGATGGGTGCCAAGGCCCCAACACTACCATCTTCGAAAGGTTCCTTCGTTGGTGATAAATCTCGATCCCTCACAAGCTGTCAGCAAGAAGAGAAAAAAGGCTTCGCCTCCAGCAGATGGGAAGGATAAATCTCCGGTTGTTCCCCTCGATACTATGATACCCTCTTGAAGGGCGACCTTTTGATTGTTTCCAAATCACTTGTTCCTGCTCTCAACTTGGCTGTCACACTGGAAAGGGAAGAATACCAAGATTTTTCCATCTATTGATTCAATCTCTGGGAAACTAAGACTTGACAAATTTTCTCCTTCATGAGATGGCTGCATCGACCAGAAATCGGGCTGACAAAGAAATGCAGCAGGCCATGCCTTCCATTATTCTTGGAATGGCCTCATGGCCGACCAGGCAGTTCACTTTGTAGCTTTCCATAGAAGATCTTCAAATAGTGGTTGTAGCTTTCCCTCCCTTACGTGGGCATTTGGAGAGCGACCATGCTATCTCAAGTTTGGCCCTTGATTCTATTTTGCTCAGGGCGAGCAAAGAGGTAGCCATCTTCCAAGGAATGCTCACCAATGAACTGAGTGTTTGCTATGAAGAGCTTATTGCGAGTTATCAAAGTTAGCTGAGAGATGCTCCGAGGTACTGGGCCACTTTAGACATGTGATCAAAGAACAAGATGCTGCCAGTGATAAGGTGGAGGTTCTTGATGAGGAGTGTCTGAACTTGGAGGCAAAGGGATTTCTGGTGAAGGTCCCGAAACCTGATCTTACTAGGGAAAGCTATGTCGACCCCTCAATTTCCCGAGCTACAATGGGGGCAAGGCTTCTTGACCGAGGAGGCACTAACCAATGATGGATCTTTACCTTGTCTCTTGAAGGAGGAGCTTGAATCTGAGAGATCGGGTAGGCTCGAATCTAAGGAAGAATTAAGGCTGGTGCATGCACAATTTGAGGTATCTCAAAAGAGAGTCGCAAAGCTTGAATCCGTAGAATACGAAAATGCCATCATTAGCAAACTGCTCGGAGGTGAAGCTCTAAGATTCGATGGCGACCTTCAAGAATGGCTAAGACCGCGGCTTGCACGATGTCAGGAAGTACCATGTGTGTAACCATCTGGACCTAAGTTTCATTCCTCCTCCTAAACGCTTTGAGCGTCATGCGGCATTCTTTGAAGGTAACCCTCTTCAAATGATGCCTGCCACTCTTTAAGGTGGGATTCTAGACTATTTGTAATAGTCAATAGTTTTGTTTTCTTTTTTAACAAAAATATAGTAGTTCGTCAACTTACTATTTATTTTTGTTTAGAAAGATCATCATATTAGCTTGATTTGTTTTAAATCTAAGTGTTCGAGCAGGTGCTTTTATTAAAGCTTTTATATACTAGTCTTAATATTTAGATAGGTAGTTCTAGTCTGTTCTACATGGATCTAAACATATAGGGAATATGTCAAGGTCTATTCCCAGCATCTACTTGGTTGATCCACGAATTCTAGGACTAGTTTAGTGTCAACTCTTTAGTTTAGAAGGATTCGTTCGAGTCTAATGTCGCATCATCAAACAAGTCAAGGCTGACGACTCAGGTAGTGTTTTTTCTAACCCAGGCTAGATTTTATGTGAACTGGGTTGGATAGCTTAAGTCTAAACCATACACATAGTTTACAGTTGATATTCGCTGTTTTAAGGTCTTTTCCACCTACAACTTGACATATGAATTTTAAGATTATAGGATAGTGATTTTTTTATTATAACTCAGCAGAGTACATCACGCTTTTCTTAAAATAGGTTAGAGATGCTTTCTCTTCTCTCCTCATCGAGCTGTAATTGGATCGTCTGACGTTATGTTTGCCTGCCAGTTGCTTAGCCTCCAAGGGCTAGTGTTCTTGGGTGACTCTAACCCACACTATAGTTGTTAGCTTGGTGGATGATCGTGTTTGGCATTCGTCCTTAATTTTTGGTTCTCTCGCGGCCTGCTCTGGGCTAGGCGACTATTTTTTAGGTAGGTTTTGTACCCCTCTTAATCCGAATCACGATGAGGTATGCTCTGATGTTTGCCACCTATTGCTCTCTTTATTGTGAACAACGTGCTCTTGCTTTAGGGATTGTTGAGGTTTGACTGAGCTTTTGGCCGAATGACTGTAGATGTTATAGCATCCTCCAAATTGAGGAGAGGTCGTTATTAGGCTTTCTGACAATTTTTAATGACTGGAGCCATTCTGCATGATATTTCGAGGTTACATCATACCTCTTCTACTCCTCTCGTGGTTGGGAACTTTAGAGCTTGGTGATGTGTAGATATTACCACTTGTAGGTCGCTCAGAGATGTCCTCCCTAGGATCATGTTACAGGGAGGTTCCATTTTAATTATGAAGAAATTCACCATAATTGTGGATTGATTTGGTGAATTCCCTATTACCATAGGTAGGGCAATAATGTCATGGGGTTCTACGACTTGTCTAATCCTATTAATGGCTCAAGCATGGCTGGAGAGACTTACCCTTGATTCTCATGCAGGAAAAGGCATCATCATGCAAGATGTCAACCGAGCTTCCTATATCGATCAAGATTCTATTGACCATTAGGTTGGACACTCGGGCTAAAACCACAATTGCATTACTGCACAAGGACATGGATTCTCTTAGGTCATTATTGTTGGAATATGAGTACATGGGGGTTTTCTTAGCATGCCTCTCTTGTTGGATGTCTCCTTGGTGTGGCATCTTCGAGTGTTGACAAGCTACACTCTAGGTGATTTTCCTCCTTGAACTTGGCGGGAGGGGGGCTTCATGCATTGGCGTAGGTGCCCTTGCCGCCCTAATCCTTCGATGTCCTGTAGGATGGTACTGCATTAATCAATCATGTGCCCGTTATCCTTTTGGTAATGGCAATATTTGTTCATATCTTGCTTGTTGCAGTCCCCAGATAGCTTAGGGGGTGCTGTATCTAGATATCCCTCCTACCATGCCTGGGTGTACACTTGTGAGAGTGATCTGCTCAAGGGTGTAAAAGTCACAAACCTCTTTACTAGGCTCCCATCTCATTTCCTCTTGTCCCCCCTGTTTGGGATTGAGATTTGGTGGGTCGCTTCCTTCCCCTGCTTTTCTGGCTGGCTCGCGATTCATCGGGATTCTTCAGCATCTATATAACTCAAGCTTGGTAGATGAGCTTGTCGAAGCTTCTCAGAGGTTGCTTGAATAGGTCTTGGTGAAGGTCATTGTGGCTCAACCTGTACATCATCCCAGCTATGGCAACATAGTCGTACGAGGCTTGAATGTCAAGCCGCTTGTCTTGATTTTATTTGAAGTACTCCCTTATGGTTTTTCCTAGTTCCTACGTTAGCTAGAGTAGCATGGTGGGAGAGGTTTTCCTCCTTATTCCGGCAAGTAAGTGACTGGCAAGTTGATACGAATAAAAATATGCTAAGTTGTAAGTTCACAACAATCAAGTTATAGTATTCATAGATATCGATCCATGGGGAAGGAAAGTATTAGAAAGACTAATCTTAATGAGTTCTTAAAATGTGTATGAATAAGGAATGAGAGGTGTGTTTTGGGTACAGGGTTTTGTCACAAGAATGAAAGGCTAAAATAAGAGGGAAGAGAGAGAGAGAGAGAGAGAGAGAGAGAGAGAGAGAGAAGGAGAAGACAACTAAAAAGAAACCAAAGAGCAGACTCAAAACAAGAAATCAAAATAAGAAACAATTAAAAGATGGAGGAAATCAAAAGAGAAATGTAGGAATCTAGGATTGAATCCACTAGTTAATTCAATTTGGAATTAAGAGATACTCTCTTTTAATTCTCATATTACTTTACAATTCTTAAGTATAGACAATCAAGTTACTCAAAACAAGCAAAACCTATCAAATTCACATCCAAGCAATATCATCATTCATGAAAAACAATAAGATGGTAACCCTACAATTGAATAGGCATAACCTATTAAACTATTCAAGGGAAGCATAGACTATCACTCTTTTTCTACCAATTAGTTATCTAGTTGATTATCCTAAGCATAATCATTTTAAGCATAAAGAGAGTAATTCAAAATCAAAAGGAATTAAACTAGTTTTATCTAATCCTAGATTTACTTTAAAATTAGCTTCTCATATTACAAAAAAATATACTAGAAAGCATTAAAGACAAGAAAGAAAATCTAAACTACAAAGAAAATAAAGACAAGAAAGAAAATCTAGACTACATAGCAATAAAAGAGTAAACAATAAATCTACGCTATAAAGTATGAAATAACTCTACACTACAAGGCATGAAATAAATCTACACTATAAAATAATAAATCTAATCTACCAAACGTGAAATTAAAAACTAAAATTAAAACCTAAAACATGCATAAACTAAGCAAGAAATAAAAGAGGAAATGAAGACATACATTACAAGGAATTGGCCCTTGAGAAACAAATCTTCATCACCAAAGGAGAAGAAGAAAGAAAATAAAATTTTTATTTATTTATTTATTGCAAGTAAAAGTTTATAATTTGAAAGATCTTCTCAATTAAGAGTAGCCCTCCTTTCCAAAATGAAGTTTACAAAATTTACATATCCAAACCCCTCACCCTCCACCCCTATTTATAGCCTACAGTAATCAACAATAGCCCTTGGATCAAGCTTGAGCTCTAAGAAATCAAAATAAACCATTGATATGTTTTTGTTACGATCTAATCGATTAGCTAATCGAGTAGTTCGTAACAGATTTTATTTTCTTTTGTTTGACTTGTTGACTCAATTTCTTTAGGCTTTTGGGTTTTGTAGACTTCCTCTGGACTTTAATATGGGCTTCAAAATGAGGTATTTTGATTCCTTTAACTCTTCTTTGATAATTCTTCATTACCTACATATTAAGACAAAAACATTACTCGCAGATTTATTTATTCAAATAAAATAGATAATAAGGACATATATAGTGTAATTAAATATTATAGTCAAATACTCCTACACCTACATTTTTGCTAGTCCTCTAACAAGGGAAAAAAAATCCTAACTCACTTTTACAGGAATCGCGGTTGTATTTAACGCATACAGCAAGCCTTTAAACTCATAGGTTACCCTAGAGGACGAGTGGTAGTCTCGTGAGAGTTTGCAGTGAATTTACCCATAAAATTTGATCAACTTGCCACTTTGAAGAAGTCAATATAGAATTAATTCATTTGATATCTTTAAACAATCTAATTAAAGCTAGTTTTTACTCAAGATAATATTTTTATTCATAACTCCAAAGTAAATTTCTTAAAAATCTTTTTGTTGCAGTTATACAAAACTAAGTTCAACTTAGGGACTTTATTTTAAAATTATGAAAAGAATATGGCAACTCTTTGTTTCAATCAATTCCCAAGCCTCTTGATCATTTTATTTTCCAAGAATATATATAAATTTGTTATCTTTTTATATATATACATGTATCTTTTTACTCCTTGGAGACTTTTTTCTACTTTATTGGGCTTTTCTAAGTGATCATGTAACGAGCTTTGGACCAATGGATCCCAACCCAATTGGGTTTAGGTTATTAAGTATAGAAATACTCCTCGACTTAGTTGCTTAGTCAATTTAGACTTAAAAAGATAGAATCACCTTGGAGTTCAAGATTTTTATTGGTGCCTATTTTTGCACTCTTTTTGGAGTTAGTAGGTATGTGTGTGTGTGTGTGTGTGTGTGTGTGTGTGTGTGTGTGTGTGTGTATATATATATATATATATATATATATATATTATTATGGTCATAACCACTAATTAGTGATTAAAGAGGAAAACCAAGCTAACATGAATAAACATCTCGCTCGTTAACTTGAAGCGACATGAACCTCCACGCGCCGGACGCCGGGCTGCCCTACGCAGGCCTGCACGGTCCGTTAGCGACTATCGCCATAGCCAGCGAAGCGGTGTAGGTCGACCCATCAACAACTCTCTCCTGCGGACGACGCGAAAGGCGGTACCAGTCGTCCGCCCAACCAATTGACTGCCTCAAAGCCATCCTTCCAAGTCGCTTGTCCCCCCGGGCGACATAGGGGATGACCAGCCATCGCTTTCTAACCACTAGTCCCCCGGGACGACGCGAAAGGCGGTACTAGTCATCCTCCTAACCTATTATCTACCATAAACCCTTTCTAACCACTCGTATACCTCTCCAGATGATGCGAAACGAACCTACCCCTCTTTTCTCAGCCGTTCGTCCTCGAGGACGACGCGAAGGGCGGTACTAGTCGTCCCCTTCAACCGACATCTAATGGACACCTCGAGGCCGCGGCGACGGGCCCGGCCTCAGCTCCCCCTCTCTCATCCTATGTGGTTCCCTCCACTCGAACGACGGTTATACAGTACTCGAGCCCATCAACATCGCATTAAATGCACTGACAGCCCCTTAACTCCTCCATCTCTCATGATATTTAAGGCACCTCGGACCCATGCAGCTACAGGCGCCGTCAATCCCATCTCATTAAATGGTGAATAGACCACACTAACCCTCAAATTACCCACTACTTGACACCTGTAAAGGCCAGCCCCCGTAGCAGACAGAGAGGTGCTCAGCCAATCACTGGCTCACACGTGGAAGAGAGGGCTGACTCACCAGTGATTTCTCAGCCAATGAGGAGACAAAAATACCCCCACAGCCCTAGGTATAAGTAGCAGCGTGAATAGCAAACCAAGTAAGTAATTTTTCTCTGAGTGAATTCCTTCTCCATTGAATTTTCTCTCCCCATTACTAACTTGACCGTCGGAGGAACCACCGGAGATCCCAACTCCGCCTCTTCCACAGGTACCCCCCTTGTTGTAGGTGAACCCCCTGACAGGAGCAACATCACCGGACATTAGGAGAGAAGGCGGACTCCGCTCTCTTAAAAGCTAAACTCACCTCGAGATTAGTGACTGTGATTATATACATCAACAGTTTGGCGCCCACCGTGGGGCCTCCTTTCTTCTTCTTGCAATCATGTCCAGCGGTGATGATCTTTCTGGGTCGGGGAACCTACCGGCGGGCTATGTCACTCAAGCCCAACTCCAGGAATCCACCGAGAAGATCACTCAAGCCATGCAAGCAACCATGCAGACCCAGCTCAAAGCTTTTGCTGATGAGCTCTTCACTCGCCTCCTCGCTTCGCTGCAATGCAGCCATCAAGAACAGCGGCGGACCAGCCCTCCGCTAGCCGCCATTCCACTGCTCAAGGCGATCGCCATTTTGTCTTGAGGCAAACCCCGCTCCCGGAGACTCCTCATATTGATAAATCAAGGAGGGATCACCAAGAGCGCGCCGCCTCACCGCTGCAGAGGTAGCCGGCTCAAGGCGCCAATTCAAGACGCCGTCCCCTCGCCTTCGACCTCACCGATGAGAGCCCTGCTCCTAGCCAAGGCGCAAAGGAATCAGCAGGCACAGCCTCGAGACCTCATATCGCGCCCGCGACGCTACTCCTAACTATCTGTAGGCATAAAAAATTGCTTGTCAATACCCGAGCAAGACTCGTAACGGTGAGTTGACAACCGACGATCCATTCGACAAACCGACGATAACGCTGCAGTTAACCGACGAACTCATGAAGTGGGTCGACAAAGGCGTCTGAATCAACGAGGCTACGTGTTATGGAATGAATCCAACAAGCAAAGCTTCAACGAGATCGACGGATTCAAACGCCAACGAGATCGGATTTGAACATCGACCGATCGCCACTTAAACCGCTGACGGATGAAACCAATCAAGTGAACCAAGCGCTGACTCATAACGACAATGACAAGATCGAACGAGCGTCGCGGAAAAGTCGAAAAACCAAACCAAACCGAGGAAAGCGGCGTTGGTAGAAACCGGACACCGTTTGGTGTCCGCCAAGGTCGACACCATTTGGTGTCCGGCTAAGCGGACACCATTTGGTGTCCGGCTAAGCGGACACCATTGGTGTCCGCCGACACCAAATGATGTCCGGCCGCCATAACCCCTCTTGTTCCCTATAAATAGGTGGGGTGCTCATTTGCGAGGGTCGGATTTTTGGGAGTTAGATTTTCGATATTCTTGAGAGAGCCCTCGCGAGATCCACGAGCCGCCGACGACAGCCCGGAAGCACCGACGAGCACGCCGATCTACAAACCGCGAGGTAAGTTTAACTCGCTCGCCATGCATCAGACTGCGGATTTCTCCTAGTAGATCTCACCCGCCCGGCGATCCTCTCGCCGTGAGTCGCGATCCCGGCGATCCTCTCCTTCGTGAGTGTGATCCCCTCGGGTGCGTCGTTTCCTTCGTGAAACGAGCCCCTTCACGTCTGTAGTTCCAAAACCCGGGTTTCCACCTGGATCGGAATTGCGCGGTGGTCCACGGACGAATAAAAGTCCGACACGGGCAAAGAACCCATAGCGAGGATCCCGTAAAATAGAGATCCTCGTGTTTGTTCACAAAAGGAAGAAAGTTGTAATTTTCGTTTTTCATTGTACGCCTAAAATAAAGGCATTTTCTTTTGTTTGAAATTTTGTTGTAGGCCAACAAAGCTGTACACGAGTTCAAACGAGCAATGAATAACAAACCAACTTTTACCGCGAACAAGCTGGCGACCACAGTGGGAGCCAACGGCTTCAACAAAGGAGCCGTCGTGCCGCAACCGCGGATCCCGATCCCGGTCATCGAGGAGGTCGAGTTCGAATTCGACCAAAAGAAGTATGAGGAGTACCTCTCTTCCTCGTCCAGATCCAGTTCCCCATAAGTCCAAGATGGTCTCCGCCGCAAGGAAGACCCAATCGCCTCGTGATGCGAGGCGAAAATCCACCACCACCGCCGCCAAGACCGCAGACAACGGTGGTTCCTCTACCGCAAAGCGCCAAATTTTAGAACCTTTGTCTCCTCAGGAGGTAGTTCCCGCCAATGGCGTTGTGACTCTCTCTAAGAGAGCCCGTCAGAGGCGACGTCAACGCCTGGCAAAACAAACTGCCCAGGCAAAAGAATCAATGGATGGGGTTCGCTATGAGGCGGATCTAAGATCCAGGTTAACTCAGAGACTGAAGTCTAAGATCGTAGCCGACTCTTACAGACCGGCGACAAATGAATGGGTCCGAGTCAAACGGAACCGTTCCACACTTCACGAAGCGATCCGGAACGCCGCTCGCTTCAAGCAAGGGCTTTGGTTGACAAGCCCGCCAATTGAAAAGGAGGAGGTGGCCAAAAGCCATCAAATCGCTTAGTTTGAAGCCCAAGTCCGCTGACGAAGTCAACTCCGGCGAACCGGCATCCAAACCCAGCTCCATTGGCAAGCCAATTCCGACCCAGGCGCTCAAATCAGAAATTGTAAGCGCCCCGACAAAAGTTGCATCTACGCCGAAATTACCCACGGCATTTGCATCCAAATTTGTGGCAACGTCAACGCCACGCACCACCGTGTCATCCATCAAAGATCGCTGGGTCCATTAGAAGAATCACGGGTCACTCATGCAGGAGTCACACCCGCCCAAGAAGGATAGGAAAATTTCTCTGAGTCCACTAACCGGACTAAAGGTCGAAGTCCGAGAGTCCACCGAGACTTCACGCTCGCGTAAGCGAAAGTCAAGGCGAGTCACTTTCGGTAGTTTCGATGAACGAGTCCATTCTCGGAAGGAGACGCTTTCGTCTGATGACGACAACGTTATACCCGAGGGATCATGCCGACGCATCGGCAGTTGTTCGATACTCATACCGACGAAGTAGATAATGGGGGTACGAAGAAATCTCGAAGAGGTTCTCCCAGACTAACACGGTCATGCTTGTGCTCTAAGCTCATCAAGACAGGGTTCTCGGAGTGCAATTG
This sequence comes from Asparagus setaceus, assembly GCA_012295165.1. Lineage (NCBI taxonomy): Eukaryota > Viridiplantae > Streptophyta > Magnoliopsida > Asparagales > Asparagaceae > Asparagus > Asparagus setaceus. Next base: position 76,150,956 of record CM022701.1, read on the forward strand.
CCATCAAGAAACTCGAGCGAGTCTCGGTCTTCGGAGACTTAGCACCAACGCCAAAACCTAGGTCAAGGAGATTCCTGAAGGATGGCATCCCGAGAGGATGAATTGCCGAGGTCACTAATAATATGATCGGCAAAGAACCATCGTCAAGGGCTATTCAGCGCGCATAGCGGTTAACTTCGTTTGCGGTCGGGACTATTCGGCGGTCCAATTACGACAAGCTCTTGAGAGGGCTACCTTCGAGGATGAAGTATCGACGCCGGTCGGCAATGGCATCGACAATACGACTTCTAGTGACGGACAACCCCGAAAAGCTTTATGATCGCATGCATCGTGGCCAAGATGTCGGACGGCGCTGAATAAGCAACGAGAAAACTTCAAATTAGAGATGGAGTTGGCTATGCAGACGATGAGAGAAATGCATGACCAACAGATCCAAGCTTTAACAAAACATCGAGGAGAATCAAGTCAACACGTCGACGTTGATCAAGATGACAACACTGCATCGAGGAAGCACCAGAAGATGATAACCCTCCTGAACCACGCGACGCTGCTGTTGCTCATGAGAACGAGAAGATTAAAGACCTCGAGAGTAAAATTAACTCGTTAATTTCCGCTCAAGAAGTGAAGAAGACGGGTATCCCTTGCCCATACACGAGGGGGTGGGAATCAATCCCATACCCTTCAAAGTTTAACTTAATAAACTTTACCTTTGCTTGACGGTAAGGGTTCCCCGACGCAACACTTGATTTACTTCAAGTCGCACCTCGGGGTTATTTCTGGCAATGAACCCCTGATGGTTCGGTCATTCGTTGGCACCCTTCGTGGAGCTGCCTTCGATTGGTACCGCCGTCTTAAACAGGGGAGCATCAACAATTTGGGGCGATATGGAGTCCTTGTTTCTCTCAACTTCTTTGATGACGATACCGAGGTATCCATTGGAACATTACCGACGAAAAGCGTAAGAATGGAGAAACCGTGGATATTTTGTTAAGCGATTCGTAACAAGGCAATGAAGCTGCCGGGATCCGATAACGAGGAATTCATCCTCCGTGACTTGCCACAGAATTTATCAATAGGCGTGCTTTCGAAGCAATGGGGGCGGCACCATCGTAGCGATGGAAGGACTTGAAAGTTCGTGGAGAGCAAGGCTGAAAGGTTCCTTAAAAGGAAGAAAGCGTAAAGAGGCCACCGGCGACAAACACCTAACAAACAACTTTGTGCCACGCAGGTAAGCCGCAAAGTCTCAGACGCCAATCAAAACCTTCGAACCGCAACCACAACAAAGAGTCGCACGGCGCCACAAAGAATCGCAGCCTCAATGGCGCCAGCAAACTCAGAATCAAAAACCTTCTAGTTCGAGATTTCCCAAGACTTACTCGTTCAAAGATGAGGAAGTTCCGGGCATTTTCAAGTACCTTCTGGAGAACAACAAAATCCAGTTGCCCCCAATTGTAAACCAAGAGGAGGCAAACAAAGTTACAGATCCTAAGTACTGCGCTTATCACAGGGCAGTACATCATCCTACGAAATTCTGCTACCATCTCAGAGACAAGATTCAAGCCTTGATCGATGTTGGAGTTATCACTCCAAAACCTTCTAAAGAGAAGAAGGTGGGGGCGAATGCAGTCTCTATAAGCTTCGGATCAGTTCCTTTGGATTGGTTTCAACCGACCCCGATTGTGAAGGTAGGAATAAAGATGGTGAATGAGGATCCTCACGGGCAACGTGAGAAGGGACTCGTACCACACACGACGGCAAACGGAGAAATCCTTTGGGTCCACCCTGACTTGTTGGAAGACGATCAGTGGACCGCATCTTCGACCAAAAAGAAGTCCAAGGGAAAAGGCAAATTATGCCAAGCCGCCAAAGAATTCCAAAAGGACGATGAAGAAGGCGACCTTAGATTTTGGAGGATGAGCATGAAGTCTTTGCCACAAGGAGTGGGCACGAATACAACTACAAGTATCCGGAGATTCCAAACCCGAATGCGAAGACGTTATCTGAACTGGGGGTAGCCATGACTCCTCCCACTCGTGCAGGGAAAGGACAACAGCAGACAGTTGCTAAAGAAAAAGCAGCTGAAGCAAAGGAAAGCGACCTCGAGTCGGGAAGCTCAACTCCGGCGGTCGATTCAATCGCCCAATTGTAAGGGATAGACCGAACATCGAGCTCTCCATACCGTTTTGGCGTCATGGCCCAATTGGCGAACATCGGCGAATAACTCTCACGAAGGTTCGATTGTCAAAGGAAACCCGAAGCTCTACAAGAAGCTCGGCCGACTCGAGGTGTTTCTCACTCAAACCGATTCTAAGAATCGCACAACAATGCAACTTTATGCTAAAGACTTGCCTGCATCACCTTTACAAAGGAGGATATGCGGACCAAGAATTCCAAGCACGATAGGCGCTATACTTTACCGTATATTGGTTCTAGCGGTCAACCGATCCAAGTCGATCCGGTTCCGCCAGGAGCATCATGCCCTGCGCCTTATGTATCATCTTGGAATCCACGCGATAAGTTGGCGTCAAGCGGCACAATGATTTCTGGATTTAACACCAGTGGGTCCGCCCACTTGGTAAAATCCGGATTAAGTGCCAAATGGGGACTTAAAGTCCAAGTCACCGCTATGTGATTGACGAGACTTCCTATAACTTATTGTTGGGTCGACTCGATCCACAATAACGCTATAGTCCCATCCACTCTTCATCGTCTCAAGTATGTAGACACAAATAATGAGGTCAAGGCGGTGGTCGCGGACAAGCGGCCGTTTAAGGGGATGGAGAATTATTTCATCGATTCCCTCCTCTACGCAATGAGTCCAAATCAATCATCTACCAAGGCACGACCGTGAAGAAGCCGATGTCGCTTCCTTGATTATAGCGGAGGATTTGTTTTAAATAACATTGTACCCCTTGTAATCAATCTTGACGATGAAGAATCGCCGATGAACATTGTAATTGGCAAATTGCCAATAAAGCAATAAATGACGATTTAGAGTACCCTCGCCCGATGCGATGACAGTTTATATAACAATCGAGTTGCACCTACCAACTTCGGTCATCTTGCTTTATACAAAAGCAATTCGAGATTCCTTTGGGACAACACTCGCCATCCCGCAAAGATCGAGTATTGAAAAAGACTTGGTTTACTAAAAGGAGATGCGATGCCAGCGCCGAATCGCTTCTTAGAAGAAGATGAGGATAACGATGGGCCTATCCTCCACACATGCATATAGTCCAAAACACCGGGTATCATGAAGAAGTGGGGTACGACTTGACACGAGGGAAGGTCTATGTTTGGACGAGGTCCTCGAATCCCTCCTAAAGCGCATATGTCCCAAAAGGGAAGCCGATAACTACTACGCATTTAGACGAGGATTGGGATATGAATCCTCCTCAGAAGATGAATGCTCGTGGATGATCGACGACCATTTACCTGATGAAGAAGACAGATACTCGTCTGATTCTACGGTTTGGGATTCTGACACTAGCCTCGGAGAAGCTTTCAAAGGTTTGATGTCAAATATGGCTACGATCGATCCTGCTACTATGGAGAATGATGAAGAAATGCCAACATGGGAAGACCCATGGATCCATCAACTCAGAGAGCAGTTTGGGGATAGATTCGAACAAAGAGAACCCCCCACTAAGAACGAGGTAGTCCAAGTTAACATGGGTGACGAGGAACATCCTAAAGCTCATAAACGTCAGTAATAGTCTTCCCTCAGAAGAGAAGGAAGAGCTGATTGCCCTAATCAGGGAATACATCGACGTGTTTGCTTGGAGCTATGAGGACATGCCAGGACTCGACCCTAATGTGGCAACTCATCACCTCAACATCAAAGTGGATGTCAAACCTGTCAAGCAATCGCAAAGACGGTTTCGTCCACAAATATTGCAAGCAATCGTTGACGAAGTAAAGTAACTCATAGAATCGGGATTCATCGAGGAAATTCAACATCAGTTGGGTGGCGAATATAGTCGGTCATGAAGAAGAATGGTTCGATTAGGATCTGTGGTCGACTACGAGACCTCAACGCCGCTGTCTCGAAGATGACTTTCCTCTTCCAATCACCGATGTCATAGTCGACAACCGTGTGGATTTGAAAGAATGTCATTCATGGATGGTTTCTCGGGTTACAATCAAATCAAGATGCACCCGATGATGCCAAGCACACAAGATTCGAACGCCTATCGGTATATATTGCTACACGGTCATGCCGCTCGCCTCAAAATGCAAAGCCACGCACTAGCCGAAGCGATGACTAAAATTTTCGGGATCATCTCGGGAAAAGCGGTCGAATGCTACGCCGATGACTTAGTCGCGGAAAAGCGTGACAAAGGAGATCACGCCAAAGATCTTAGGACAAGATTCGAGCTCATGCCGACTCATCAACTAAAGATGAACCCCGCCAAATCCTTCCTTGGGATGTCGGTGGCAAGTTCACAAACCGTCATCACCGACAAAGGAATCCACGCCGATCCCGACAAAGTGAAGGCAATTCAAGAGTTGCAACCTCCGAAATCCGAGAACTCGGGTTACAAGGCGATTGGTGACATCCGACGGTTCATATCGAACCTATCCGGGAAGTGCCAACCATTTTCTAAGTTAAACAAGAAGGGCGATCATTTATTTGGGACGACGCCGCCGAAGCATTTGAAGAGATCAAATCAGATCTCGCTAAACCTCCTCGCTCGCCGCACCGCAGCCGGAAAACCGCCTCTACGCCAAGGCAACATCACTGTTGCGCCTTTACTCTACAGACGACATACGGCCACTAACAGCAAGCAGTATTACCCGAGTTAACATTGGTCGGCCGAAGTCTCGATACCCAATGGTCGAGAAGCAAGGTTTGCATTAGTGTTAGCGATTTAGAAAAATCGACACTATTTAGTAGGACGACGATTTATGTTATCTCTAACGTAAATCCGGTCCGAATATTTATGACCCAGCCGGCCTCGATGAGTTGGCGTTTAGCGAAATGGGCCTTGCTCTTGTCCCAATACGACTTGTATTTCAAACAACAGAAGTCAGTCAAAGGACAAGCGATTTGTGATCTCTTGGCTGCCAGCCCGATAACGGATGCAGTTGAGCTATATGATGATCTTCCGGATGAAGTTCAGGAAGTCAACACTACGTCGCACCAACAAATATGGCGATTGTATTTTGACGGAGCCTCTCGAGCTACCAATGTGGCAAGTGCCCCCGGATGTTCTAAGATTTCACGAGTCGGGTTGTCTTAGTTTCCCCGGGGAATCATGTCATGCCCCATGCTTATTCACTCACTGAACCTTGCTCTAATAACGTAGCTGAATACAATGCGCTACTTATTGGACTTAGTTTCACCAAGGAGCTGGGGGTCGAATATCTCGCTGGCATCTACGACAATGATAGTTAAGGTGTTCGTGGTGACTACGAAGTCAGGAATCCGGATCTAATCCCCTATCATCAGATAGCTGTTGAAATGGCGGACTCATTCAAGAGTTTTTCATCGAATATATCCGCGCCCAAAACGCCATGCATGCACCGGCAAGATTAGTCGTCGCGTTAGCACAACCTTAGAGACCGAGCAACTAGTTACGGTCGGGACTCACCAACTCTTCGCACTATTATACGATGAGACACAAGAAGATAAGGGGTAGTTACCAAAGAAGTACATGCAACCCAAACCAAGTTGGAGCCGAGATTGGCTTTCCTATCATCGACTACGCCTTACATGGCATTCTCACGAAGACGGAGGGAGAGAGAGTCAATCCGCGAAGAGCTCCAAGATTCTTCTACGACACAGACCCGTGATGTTATATCGCCGGGTACGATGGTCTTTGTTCGATGCCTCTCAAACAAAGAGGCAGGAGAGGTCCTTCTGAAGCACACGAAGGTGAATGTGGTGCACACCGGCTGGTCCCAAGCTCTACGATCGAATCGGGAGAATGGGCTGCCGGCCAACAATGATTAATGACGCCACGAGCACGCCGAAATGCCACGCGTGTCAAATTCCGCGAATTATATGCATCAACCTCGGCGGTTGCATCCTTGGCCACATCACGGCCATTGAGACATGGGGAATGGACGTCGAGGTCCCATTTTCCTCCGTCGGTCAAAGCGTCGGTTTATTCTAGCGATCACCGATTACTTCTCCAAGTGGGCGAAGCAATCCCGCTAAAAGAAGTCAAGGCGAAAATCCGCCGTCAGTTTATCAAACCACATTAGGAAATAGAATACATTCTTCCTTTCCCACATATTCACTGGAGATAGGATATATCCTTCCTCTTGAAGCAAGAGATAGAATACATTCTTCCTTTCCCACATATTCACTGGAGATAGGATATATCCTTCCTCTTGAAGCAAGAGATAGAATACATTCTTCCTTTCCCACATATTCACTGGAGATAGGATATATCCTTCCTCTTGAAGCAAGAGATAGAATACATTCTTCCTTTCCCACATATTCACTGGAGATAGGATATATCCTTCCTCTTGAAGCAAGAGATAGAATACATTCTTCCTTTCCCACATATTCACTGGAGATAGGATATATCCTTCCTCTTGAAGCAAGAGATAGAATACATTCTTCCTTTCCCACATATTCACTGGAGATAGGATATATCCTTCCTCTTGAAGCAAGAGATAGAATACATTCTTCCTTTCCCACATATTCACTGGAGATAGGATATATCCTTCCTCTTGAAGCAAGAGATAGAATACATTCTTCCTTTCCCACATATTCACTGGAGATAGGAGACAAGATCCTCCTTCCTCTCCACATTAGGAAATAGAATACATTCTTCCTTTCCCACATATTCACTGGAGATAGGATATATCCTTCCTCTTGAAGCAAGAGATAGAATACATTCTTCCTCTCTTGTTCATCCCTTGCAGGAGGTAGGAGACAAGATCCTCCTTCCTCTCCACATTAGGAAATAGAATACATTCTTCCTTTCCCACATATTCACTGGAGATAGGATATATCCTTCCTCTTGAAGCAAGAGATAGAATACATTCTTCCTTTCCCACATATTCACTGGAGATAGGATATATCCTTCCTCTTGAAGCAAGAGATAGAATACATTCTTCCTTTCCCACATATTCACTGGAGATAGGATATATCCTTCCTCTTGAAGCAAGAGATAGAATACATTCTTCCTCTCTTGTTCATCCCTTGCAGGAGGTAGGAGACAAGATCCTCCTTCCTCTCCATCGGCAGAGATAGGATACAAAACCTTCCTCTCTTGTTCATCCCTTGCAGGAGGTAGGAGACAAGATCCTCCTTCCTCTCCACATTAGGAAATAGAATACATTCTTCCTTTCCCACATATTCACTGGAGATAGGATATATCCTTCCTCTTGAAGCAAGAGATAGAATACATTCTTCCTTTCCCACATATTCACTGGAGATAGGATATATCCTTCCTCTTGAAGCAAGAGATAGAATACATTCTTCCTTTCCCACATATTCACTGGAGATAGGATATATCCTTCCTCTTGAAGCAAGAGATAGAATACATTCTTCCTTTCCCACATATTCACTGGAGATAGGATATATCCTTCCTCTTGAAGCAAGAGATAGGATACAAAACCTTCCTCTCTTGTTCATCCCTTGCAGGAGGTAGGAGACAAGATCCTCCTTCCTCTCCATCGGCAAGAGATAGGATACAAAACCTTCCTCTCTTGTTCATCCCTTGCAGGAGGTAGGAGACAAGATCCTCCTTCCTCTCCACATTAGGAAATAGAATACATTCTTCCTCTCTTGTTCATCCCTTGCAGGAGGTAGGAGACAAGATCCTCCTTCCTCTCCACATTAGGAAATAGAATACATTCTTCCTTTCCCACATATTCACTGGAGATAGGATATATCCTTCCTCTTGAAGCAAGAGATAGGATACAAAACCTTCCTCTCTTGTTCATCCCTTGCAGGAGGTAGGAGACAAGATCCTCCTTCCTCTCCATCGGCAGAGATAGGATACAAAACCTTCCTCTCTTGTTCATCCCTTGCAGGAGGTAGGAGACAAGATCCTCCTTCCTCTCCATCGGCAGAGATAGGATACAAAACCTTCCTCTCTTGTTCATCCCTTGCAGGAGGTAGGAGACAAGATCCTCCTTCCTCTCCACATTAGGAAATAGAATACATTCTTCCTTTCCCACATATTCACTGGAGATAGGATATATCCTTCCTCTTGAAGCAAGAGATAGAATACATTCTTCCTTTCCCACATATTCACTGGAGATAGGATATATCCTTCCTCTTGAAGCAAGAGATAGAATACATTCTTCCTTTCCCACATATTCACTGGAGATAGGATATATCCTTCCTCTTGAAGCAAGAGATAGAATACATTCTTCCTTTCCCACATATTCACTGGAGATAGGATATATCCTTCCTCTTGAAGCAAGAGATAGAATACATTCTTCCTTTCCCACATATTCACTGGAGATAGGATATATCCTTCCTCTTGAAGCAAGAGATAGAATACATTCTTCCTTTCCCACATATTCACTGGAGATAGGATATATCCTTCCTCTTGAAGCAAGAAATAGAATACATTCTTCCTTTCCCACATATTCACTGGAGATAGGATATATCCTTCCTCTTGAAGCAAGAGATAGAATACATTCTTCCTTTCCCACATATTCACTGGAGATAGGATATATCCTTCCTCTTGAAGCAAGAGATAGAATACATTCTTCCTTTCCCACATATTCACTGGAGATAGGATATATCCTTCCTCTTGAAGCAAGAGATAGAATACATTCTTCCTTTCCCACATATTCACTGGAGATAGGATATATCCTTCCTCTTGAAGCAAGAGATAGAATACATTCTTCCTTTCCCACATATTCACTGGAGATAGGATATATCCTTCCTCTTGAAGCAAGAGATAGAATACATTCTTCCTTTCCCACATATTCACTGGAGATAGGATATATCCTTCCTCTTGAAGCAAGAGATAGAATACATTCTTCCTTTCCCACATATTCACTGGAGATAGGATATATCCTTCCTCTTGAAGCAAGAGATAGAATACATTCTTCCTTTCCCACATATTCACTGGAGATAGGATATATCCTTCCTCTTGAAGCAAGAGATAGAATACATTCTTCCTTTCCCACATATTCACTGGAGATAGGATATATCCTTCCTCTTGAAGCAAGAGATAGAATACATTCTTCCTTTCCCACATATTCACTGGAGATAGGATATATCCTTCCTCTTGAAGCAAGAGATAGAATACATTCTTCCTTTCCCACATATTCACTGGAGATAGGAGACAAGATCCTCCTTCCTCTCCACATTAGGAAATAGAATACATTCTTCCTCTCTTGTTCATCCCTTGCAGGAGGTAGGAGACAAGATCCTCCTTCCTCTCCACATTAGGAAATAGAATACATTCTTCCTTTCCCACATATTCACTGGAGATAGGATATATCCTTCCTCTTGAAGCAAGAGATAGAATACATTCTTCCTCTCTTGTTCATCCCTTGCAGGAGGTAGGAGACAAGATCCTCCTTCCTCTCCACATTAGGAAATAGAATACATTCTTCCTTTCCCACATATTCACCTGGAGATAGGATATATCCTTCCTCTTCAGAAGCAAGAGATAGAATACATTCTTCCTCTCTTGTTTTAGATTCTTGGAGTGGAGATCCCGCTCTTAGTTTCGCCTTTCAAGATTCTCGAAGTGGAGATCCCACTTTCAGTTTCTTTCACTGGAAACAGGACAAAAATCCTTCCTTTCCAAACGCCCGGAGATAGGAGACAAGATCCTCCTTCCTCTCCAACTTCGGGAAATAGAATACATTCTTCCTTTCCCACATTTCACCCGGAGATAGGAGACAAGATCCTCCTTCCTCTCCATCGGCAAGAGATAGGATACAAAACCTTCCTCTCTTGTTCATCCCTTACCCGGAGATAGGAGACAAGATCCTCCTTCCTCTCCATCGGCAAGAGATAGGATACAAAACCTTCCTCTCTTGTTCGTCCCTCACCCGGAGATAGGAGACAAGATCCTCCTTCCTCTCCACATTCGGGAAATAGAATACATTCTTCCTTTCCCACCTCAATCAATCTTAATCCGGTTCAGTCATTCTCCGGTCAAAAGAAGACACCAAGATTCATCTTGGGGCATTTTATCCCGAAGCCTAAGAAGGGATGAGTCTACGTGTAATACGCGTTGCCGGGTTAGTCTTCCGTGAAAAGGCGAAGTCTCATTATTCAACATCGTAGCATTAAGTCTAAGAGAGTTTCATTCTTTTAGCACAACGTTGTGTGTAGAGCGGTTTAGATAATCTACATGCTAGCCCAACTCAAACGGTAGTTGGTAAAGGCTCATCAAACCCGTTGAAGGCTGGGGGTTGGCCAATAACCCTAAAGTCAACACCTCACACGCTGTCGCATCTCGCCCGTAAAAGAGTACCAAGCCTATGTATTCAATATCATAGCAACAAGTCTAGAAGAGTTTCATTCTTCCAAAGACAACGCCACGCAGGGATCGTCGTCGGACATCAAAGCTCTCACAAGTGTGTCTACCACTATGGCCAAATAGGAAAAGAAACGAGCAATTTCCACGGATAATAAGCCGAGAGGGATCGTCGTCGGACATCAAAGCTCTCACAAGTGTGTCTACCACTATGGCCAAATAGGAAAAGAAACGAGCAATTTCCACGGATAATAAGCCGAGAGGGATCGTCGTCGGACATCAAAGCTCTCACAAGTGTGTCTACCACTATGGCCAAATAGGAAAAGAAACGAGCAATTTCCACGGGATAATAAGCCGAGAGGGATCGTCGTCGGACATCAAAGCTCTCACAAGTGTGTCTACCACTATGGCCAAATAGGAAAAGAAACGAGCAATTTCCACGGGATAATAAGCCGAGAGGGATCGTCGTCGGACATCAAAGCTCTCACAAGTGTGTCTACCACTATGGCCAAATAGGAAAAGAAACGAGCAATTTCCACGGATAATAAGCCGAGAGGGATCGTCGTCGGACATCAAAGCTCTCACAAGTGTGTCTACCACTATGGCCAAATAGGAAAAGAAACGAGCAATTTCCACGGATAATAAGCCGAGAGGGATCGTCGTCGGACATCAAAGCTCTCACAAGTGTGTCTACCACTATGGCCAAATAGGAAAAGAAACGAGCAATTTCCACGGGATAATAAGCCGAGAGGGATCGTCGTCGGACATCAAAGCTCTCACAAGTGTGTCTACCACTATGGCCAAATAGGAAAAGAAACGAGCAATTTCCACGGATAATAAGCCGAGAGGGATCGTCGTCGGACATCAAAGCTCTCACAAGTGTGTCTACCACTATGGCCAAATAGGAAAAGAAACGAGCAATTTCCACGGATAATAAGCCGAGAGGGATCGTCGTCGGACATCAAAGCTCTCACAAGTGTGTCTACCACTATGGCCAAATAGGAAAAGAAACGAGCAATTTCCACGGGATAATAAGCCGAGAGGGATCGTCGTCGGACATCAAAGCTCTCACAAGTGTGTCTACCACTATGGCCAAATAGGAAAAGAAACGAGCAATTTCCACGGATAATAAGCCGAGAGGGATCGTCGTCGGACATCAAAGCTCTCACAAGTGTGTCTACCACTATGGCCAAATAGGAAAAGAAACGAGCAATTTCCACGGGATAATAAGCCGAGAGGGATCGTCGTCGGACATCAAAGCTCTCACAAGTGTGTCTACCACTATGGCCAAATAGGAAAAGAAACGAGCAATTTCCACGGGATAATAAGCCGAGAGGGATCGTCGTCGGACATCAAAGCTCTCACAAGTGTGTCTACCACTATGGCCAAATAGGAAAAGAAACGAGCAATTTCCACGGATAATAAGCCGAGAGGGATCGTCGTCGGACATCAAAGCTCTCACAAGTGTGTCTACCACTATGGCCAAATAGGAAAAGAAACGAGCAATTTCCACGGGATAATAAGCCGAGAGGGATCGTCGTCGGACATCAAAGCTCTCACAAGTGTGTCTACCACTATGGCCAAATAGGAAAAGAACGAACTAATTTCCACCGGATAATAAGCCGAGAGGGATCGTCGTCGGACATCAAAGCTCTCACAAGTGTGTCTACCACTATGGCCAAATAGGAAAAGAAACGAGCAATTTCCACGGATAATAAGCCGAGAGGGATCGTCGTCGGACATCAAAGCTCTCACAAGTGTGTCTACCACTATGGCCAAATAGGAAAAGAAACGAGCAATTTCCACGGGATAATAAGCCGAGAGGGATCGTCGTCGGACATCAAAGCTCTCACAAGTGTGTCTACCACTATGGCCAAATAGGAAAAGAAACGAGCAATTTCCACGGATAATAAGCCGAGAGGGATCGTCGTCGGACATCAAAGCTCTCACAAGTGTGTCTACCACTATGGCCAAATAGGAAAAGAAACGAGCAATTTCCACGGATAATAAGCCGAGAGGGATCGTCGTCGGACATCAAAGCTCTCACAAGTGTGTCTACCACTATGGCCAAATAGGAAAAGAAACGAGCAATTTCCACGGATAATAAGCCGAGAGGGATCGTCGTCGGACATCAAAGCTCTCACAAGTGTGTCTACCACTATGGCCAAATAGGAAAAGAAACGAGCAATTTCCACGGATAATAAGCCGAGAGGGATCGTCGTCGGACATCAAAGCTCTCACAAGTGTGTCTACCACTATGGCCAAATAGGAAAAGAAACGAGCAATTTCCACGGATAATAAGCCGAGAGGGATCGTCGTCGGACATCAAAGCTCTCACAAGTGTGTCTACCACTATGGCCAAATAGGAAAAGAAACGAGCAATTTCCACGGGATAATAAGCCGAGAGGGATCGTCGTCGGACATCAAAGCTCTCACAAGTGTGTCTACCACTATGGCCAAATAGGAAAAGAAACGAGCAATTTCCACGGATAATAAGCCGAGAGGGATCGTCGTCGGACATCAAAGCTCTCACAAGTGTGTCTACCACTATGGCCAAATAGGAAAAGAAACGAGCAATTTCCACGGATAATAAGCCGAGAGGGATCGTCGTCGGACATCAAAGCTCTCACAAGTGTGTCTACCACTATGGCCAAATAGGAAAAGAAACGAGCAATTTCCACCGGATAATAAGCCGAGAGGGATCGTCGTCGGACATCAAAGCTCTCACTAAGTCGGGAAGAGTCGAGATGCACTCGCGAAAAGGAAGAAAAGGGTTAAAACCCCAAAAACAAACTCAATATGAGTATTGGCGTGGAAGGGTTCATACACGTAGAGCCGACTCCTTGCCCTAATGAAACCGGCTAAACAAAGAAGCAGCCATGCGATCAACAGCCTCAATCGGTATCTCAACCTCGCACGTCCGACATATCAGCGGTTCGCGGGCGACTCTGGAGGAATAGCAGCCTCAATGTCACCAGGATGAGTCTCTGTTATCAAATGGGAGACATTTTCGATCATAGACGAACTATTTAAAATTGAATAGTCCTATGATTATCAGGAAGGGAAGCTTTACTTTCAAAGGAATCTGCCTCGATATCCCTAGGAATTCCTAACTCAAGCTCAGTATCGCCAGGAGGAGGAGCGTCTCGGGGTAAATCGCGCATCAAATCCTCGAACTCCTCCATCGAAAAAGCTGGCATAAGAGTGTGAAGTATAGATGAGAACTGCAGGGAAACAAATTTCATGTCTTTGCAAGTGATGCGGGTAGAAGAATACCAATATTAGATTTAACCGATTTTCCAACTCCCATGTTGCCTTCGCCTCGGCCCACAGCCCCAGTACTTGCTCCACGGCCGACGCCGCAAAGTCGTGGAAGGAAAATCAAAATTGGCATCCCCATCAAATTCTCCTACACAGAGGAAATCGTGAGAATCATAAAAGTAGGATAAGCGAAGGTTATGGGTTAGCGAACATTACCCTATCACCGGCAGAGTCTTCGTCGAATCCAAGTTAATGGTCAGAGGCGGTCGAGATCGTGGACAAGTCTCTTTCGTTTAAGAGGAACTCCATTGCGGAGTTTGTCCCCATCGCAGAGGCGGACCGCATCTCTTTCGGTATGCACGAAAAGATAGATCAGTGGACTAGGATATCATAGGAGGGAATAATGAGAGTAAAGGAGAGTACGAGTCCTCTTCATGAGTTGCAATCTCCTCTGGTCATCTCTGAAGTATCGACCCACGGAACTATGAATCTCCCCATCGACTCGCCCGATTCGCGGCACGGCGACGCTTCTTCGGCTCGAAAGCAGCTCCCAATGTACCGAAAGTGTCACGGAAGCCTCTTCTTCTCTTCAGCCATTAAGGGACTTCACAGAACGAAGTTCACCGGGCGCCAAAAGCCAACCGCAGATAAATATGTCGACTCAATGGCGTCGGTACAGGAGGCTAAATTTAAGCGTCGGTACAACCCGCTATACTCCACCACGCCCGGACACCATCGATCAAACCGCAAGGAACCCGAGCTCCCGTTCGGGTTCCCAATGTAAAGTCGTGAACCGAACCGACGAGCTAAACGAAGGGAAATAAGGCTCAATGTAGCACTCGTTTCTCACTTTCGCGAAATAAGATAACCAGTCGGATGTTGGTCGACCAATTAAAGCGATAGCGTCAAGTAAAGTCGGTTCATTTTGTGTCTCTCCTCATCAATCAAGGCCTCCTCGCATCGACCGGAGAACCGAGGAAAACACCTACGTAAGACCCAACCCTTGTGGATTTGCAACCGCTCGCATCGCTAAAAATCCGCTTGCCATTTACATTTCTCCAAAGATTGGATAAAAGGGACGACGGTTCAAGCTTCCTGCTGTCATCATATCGGGTCGATGAAGGGCGAACCAAGCCATCAAGTAGGTGTACGGCAGCTCCACTTTGACATGAGGAATCTCACGGCGGTTTGTTTTCCTCGAGTAAAGGCAGCGGCTATTTGATCTAAGTCCCCGATGAATGTTAGCCACCATCACGGAAGAAGAGCGGCTCCTTCTTATGAGCGGTGAAGCTGCGGGATAGAGTACCTCTAGCGGCAAAGCGTCGCTAAGTGACCACGGCATCACACATTTCTTTAACGGATGGCGATAAAGCCGCTAAGAGAGTCATCGGCGGATCGTTTTCTTGCATGCCATAAGAAGGTCGAGAATTTGGTCCCCGCTGAAAACCGCATCGTGCTACTCGAGGTATAAGACTTAGCCGGACTTTTCGATCAACGCATTAACCTCGAAGGGGTAGAAGGAGCCGCTCACAAATCGCTCATCGAATCGTCCTCGGATGTTTGAACAAATAATTGGCGAGCTGTTTGGGGCTTATAATCGACTTCCTCTTCTTGGCGGCTCTATACATGCTAGAGCAATGTGATAATGGCACGGAGGTCCCACGAGTGTCATAGCGGTCGGTGAGTAGCCTTGATCGACCCAATTCTTGGCGAAGGAAATATTCACGATAGAGCATCCTTCCCATAGGTAAACCGAGACCGGTGCATCTCGTGCAAAGCCAATCAAGTTAGCCATGCACGGTTAAGAATGTGTTGAATCGGGATCATAAAGCTCAGATAAAGCGAAGAAGTGGTTGGTGCCGATCGAGCCCATACATTGTGGCTCGGCTGCGGCGTATAAACCGCGAACACGAAGGTCCTCGCCCATCGGCCGAAGCGTGACTAGTCGGGCGAGTCCACCAAAGCTTATCTGCGAGAATGAACCCGGTAGAAGAATCTATGACCGATGTCGCAGATCTCCGCCCCAACAGGCGTTCTTCAAAATCGACCCGGTGATGAAATGCTGCGTCCGGCGGAGAATCGATCCCAATATACCGGGTTGCGGTCCAATAACCCGACCTCCGAGTGAGCCAGAACCAACCGATGGGTGATAAAACCGCAATGAATGCCGCCACGCCCTCTCGCCGCACCACGACATTTTCCGTGCGGCATACGATGGCGTAACTTCGGTCAAACAACGGTGCCGAGGAACCCAAGGGAGATATAAGAATCCACCATCATCCTTGTGCAGCCATTGCTCACTCTCAATGAAAGTCGATCCGGTCCTCGACGAGTCGCCAAATAAATAGTCCGTCTTGCCCAAAGGTTGGGAAGAACCGCATCTTCGAAAAGGCCACCATCACCACCTCAACACACGAGGACTACCCCAAGTACCAATCGAGGCTATATGGCGTCGTTCTGAAGGAGGAATCAAGGCTATCTGGCGTCGATTCTCACAAAGGAGAAATCGAGGCTATATGGCGTCGTTCTGAAGGAGGAATCAAGGCTATCTGGCGTCGATTCTCACAAAGGAGAAATCGAGGCTATATGGCGTCGTTCTGAAGGAGGAATCAAGGCTATCTGGCGTCGATTCTCACAAAGGAGAAATCGAGGCTATATGGCGTCGTTCTGAAGGAGGAATCAAGGCTATCTGGCGTCGATTCTCACAAAGGAGAAATCGAGGCTATATGGCGTCGTTCTGAAGGAGGAATCAAGGCTATCTGGCGTCGATTCTCACAAAGGAGAAATCGAGGCTATATGGCGTCGTTCTGAAGGAGGAATCAAGGCTATCTGGCGTCGATTCTCACAAAGGAGAAATCGAGGCTATATGGCGTCGTTCTGAAGGAGGAATCAAGGCTATCTGGCGTCGATTCTCACAAAGGAGAAATCGAGGCTATATGGCGTCGTTCTGAAGGAGGAATCAAGGCTATCTGGCGTCGATTCTCACAAAGGAGAAATCGAGGCTATATGGCGTCGTTCTGAAGGAGGAATCAAGGCTATCTGGCGTCGATTCTCACAAAGGAGAAATCGAGGCTATATGGCGTCGTTCTGAAGGAGGAATCAAGGCTATCTGGCGTCGATTCTCACAAAGGAGAAATCGAGGCTATATGGCGTCGTTCTGAAGGAGGAATCAAGGCTATCTGGCGTCGATTCTCACAAAGGAGAAATCGAGGCTATATGGCGTCGTTCTGAAGGAGGAATCAAGGCTATCTGGCGTCGATTCTCACAAAGGAGAAATCGAGGCTATATGGCGTCGTTCTGAAGGAGGAATCAAGGCTATCTGGCGTCGATTCTCACAAAGGAGAAATCGAGGCTATATGGCGTCGTTCTGAAGGAGGAATCAAGGCTATCTGGCGTCGATTCTCACAAAGGAGAAATCGAGGCTATATGGCGTCGTTCTGAAGGAGGAATCAAGGCTATCTGGCGTCGATTCTCACAAAGGAGAAATCGAGGCTATATGGCGTCGTTCTGAAGGAGGAATCAAGGCTATCTGGCGTCGATTCTCACAAAGGAGAAATCGAGGCTATATGGCGTCGTTCTGAAGGAGGAATCAAGGCTATCTGGCGTCGATTCTCACAAAGGAGAAATCGAGGCTATATGGCGTCGTTCTGAAGGAGGAATCAAGGCTATCTGGCGTCGATTCTCACAAAGGAGAAATCGAGGCTATATGGCGTCGTTCTGAAGGAGGAATCAAGGCTATCTGGCGTCGATTCTCACAAAGGAGAAATCGAGGCTATATGGCGTCGTTCTGAAGGAGGAATCAAGGCTATCTGGCGTCGATTCTCACAAAGGAGAAATCGAGGCTATATGGCGTCGTTCTGAAGGAGGAATCAAGGCTATCTGGCGTCGATTCTCACAAAGGAGAAATCGAGGCTATATGGCGTCGTTCTGAAGGAGGAATCAAGGCTATCTGGCGTCGATTCTCACAAAGGAGAAATCGAGGCTATATGGCGTCGTTCTGAAGGAGGAATCAAGGCTATCTGGCGTCGATTCTCACAAAGGAGAAATCGAGGCTATATGGCGTCGTTCTGAAGGAGGAATCAAGGCTATCTGGCGTCGATTCTCACAAAGGAGAAATCGAGGCTATATGGCGTCGTTCTGAAGGAGGAATCAAGGCTATCTGGCGTCGATTCTCACAAAGGAGAAATCGAGGCTATATGGCGTCGTTCTGAAGGAGGAATCAAGGCGTGCAATTTACAAATACAAGTTGTGAATGAGCAATTTAACATGAAAACCTCACCAATGATGGTGGCGGCGTCATCCGCGAGGCGGAGTAGGCGGTCGGCTCCTCGGCGTGATCTTCCGGCGACATCGAAAGCCGCAAAACACGACGAAAAGTCAAATACATGGCTAAAAGATCAGCGAGTATAATAAAGAGCTCCCGTTGGTCATCGGTCGCCGCTCATTGGCCACGCATCGGGCACCAACGGACGACGGGTCCATACAACACAATGAACAACCAAGCCCGCCCAAAGACCAGCGCCAGGTCACGACGGGCGCCTACTGGCCAGCGCCACGCGATCGAAGCGCCAATACAGCGCCGGTCACGACCGAAGCCAGTTGCCAGCGGCCGCACAGCTCGAAGCCTGGGCCAAGCCAGCTCGCCGCCACCGGCCGGCTGCCGGCGTTATTGCCGGCGGCTGCCTACCGACGCCTTAGGCCGATTTCCTCCGCATGCATACACCAACAAAAAAAAGAGAAGAAAAAGAGAGAGAGAGAGAGAAAAAAGATGAAAAAGATCTTGTAAAACTCTCGTGTGCATACCGTGTTGATCGAAGAAGAAAAGACGGCGAAGCTTAGATGAAAACAAGAGAGAGAGCAGTGGGCCTAGGTCGAAGAATAGGAGGGTATGGGTATTTATAACAACTCTAATGGGCCCAAACCAATTCTAATTAGAACTCTAATCAGCCCCTAATTAGGAGTCCTAATCGGAACCTTATCAGGATGTCAAAATAAGTGCCAAATCAGTCCGTTGATTGGCTCCTACCCTAGCTATATTTGGAAAGATTAGAAGATTTATTCCACGTATCACCTTATGAAGGCCCATCGACGCCAATCAAACGCTGCCGCCTAATCCTACTCCAACTAGGATTACAGTATAAAGCTGTTTCCTAAATTGTCGAGGAGTTCCTAAGGATATTCTCACAAGAAATATTCTTAGGGATAACTCGATCGTATGATTGCATCGACGCCGATCGACGCCACCCAATCCTACTCCAACTAGGATTACAGTATAAAGCTGTTTCCTAAATTGTCGAGGAGTTCCTAAGGATATTCTCACAAGAAATATTCTTAGGGATAACTCGATCGCGGCGGATTGTGCCGACGCAAATCAACGTCCGCTAATCCTACTCCAACTAGGATTATGAGTATAAACTATTTCCCAATTTAGCGAAAAGTTCTGGAGAATACTACCATATTCTTAAGGATAACTTCGATAATCCTCAATTTCCTCCCGCTGGAAAAGTTAATAAATTCCGAGACTTATATAGACGCTCTAACAACGCCGTTTCTACCTGGAAAGAACTCCCCTTTGTATCAATGCCGATTCGGCGTCACCGAGGGCCTACCAATCGACAATTGAGGGCTGGAACAAATCGGGAAGAATACCTTCCACCGTGGATGAATGCACTCCAACGAGGAGTAATACAAGAGTAATGCCAACCAACGCCGCCGCCAAGGATTCACCGATCAACGGTTCAATTCACGAAGATCGTGACGCCACCAACGCTGCATTTGCCGATTGAAGGCTAAAACCTATATGGTTCAAGCCCACTAGCGTCGCGGTGAGGATTCCCGATCAGCGGAGGAATCTCGATGGTCAATTGGACGACAATCCACCGACACGAGTCAACATAAAATAAACTCAATTAGCTTCACGGTTGAAATTCCAACAGCGGTCAAGCAATAAATGCAAAGATCCGAACACCCCGTGTATCCTACAAAGCGGAGAACGAGAGAATTGGAGGAATCAAATAGGAGTTAATCTCAAAAGAAATTTATCTACCGACTTCTCGGGTCAAGATCTCACAACGGCCGACAAAAAATGCAAGAATACCTTCAAAGAATCCTACAAAGCACCGAAAGACCGAAAGGAGTGGAGAGATCAAGCGCCAAGGTCATTCACAAGACCCATCACGCCCGATCGAAGGGTGAAGGGCTCATCATGTCAAAGCATCGGACTTCGCCAAAGAATCGACCAGACGCTGAGGGGTATCAGAGGCATAAAAATTGCTCGTCAATACCCGAGCAAGACTTCGTAACGGTGAGTTGACAACCGGCGATCCATTCGACAAACCGACGCCGCGATAACCGGAAGCGAGCCGACTAACCTGGCGAAGTGGGTCGCCAGCGCATTTAATCAACGAGGCTACGGTTATGGAATGAATCAACAAGCAAAGCTTCAACGAGATCGATCGGATTCAAACGCCAACGATCGATTTGAACATCGACCGATCGTCACTTAAACCGTTGGCGGGATGAAACCAATCAAGTGAACCAAGCGGACTCATAGCGACAATGACAAGATCGAACTAACGCCGCGAAAAGTCCCAAAACCAAACCAAACCGAGGAGCCAAGCAACGCTCGGCCAAACCCGACACCGCTTATGTCCCGCCAATGGCGGACACCAAATGGTGTTCCGCCATACGGACACCAGGTCCGGCCGGACACCAATCGGTCCGCGGACACCAATAGTGTCCGCCAAGGCCGACACCATTGGTGTCCGCTAGGTCGACACTATAGGTCCGCGGACACCAATGGTGTCCGCCGACACATATTTTATCCGCCAGGTCGACACTATTGTGTCCGCCGACACCAAATGATGTCCGCCGCCATAACCCCCTCTTGTTCTCTATAAATAGGCCGGGGTGCTCATTTGCGAGGGTCGGATTTGGGAGTTGGATTTTACGATATTCTTGAGAGCCCTCGCGAGATCCACGAGCCGCCGACGACAGCTCGAAGCACCGACGAAGCACGCCGCATCTACAAACCGCGAGGTTTAACTCGGCTTACGATCAGCATTGCAGATTTCTCCTAGTAGATCTCACCCCGCCTCCGCCTCCTTCGTGGAGTGCGATCCCCCGGCACATCCTCTCCTTCATGAGTGTGATCCTGCGCCGCTTCCTTCGCGGAAACGAGCCCTTCACGCCTCAGTTCCGTAACCCTGTTTCCACTGATCGGAATTGCGCTGCGGTCCACGATCGATCAAAAGTCCCAAGACAAAGAACTCGACGCAAGCGTGATCCCGAAAATAGAGATCCTCGTGTTTGTTCTAAAAGGAAGAAAGTTGTAATTTTCGCTTTTCATTGTACGCCTAAAATAAAGGCATTTTCTTTTGTTTGAAATTTTGTTGTAGGCCAACGAAGCTGTACACGAGTTCAAACGAGCAATGAATAACAAACCAACTTTTACCGCGAACACTATCCACCAAATACATTGTGACTATAATCAATGTAATGTACCAATACGACGAATTGAGGAACACTCCCTTCACCGACTCTATCATGAGAGCACCGGCCGAGAAGTTCAAGATGCCGACGATGGATAAGTATGGGGGTGATAGAGACCCGGCCGAGCATGTTCAAGACTACTACAACACCATGATCATGATGCAAGCACCGGAAGCGACTCATTCCGCCGCCGCCACTTTGGAGGGAGCCAAGCTTTGGTGGAACTCATTAGAGAAGAAGTCCATTGGAAGCTTCGAAGACTTGAGCCGGATGTTCATCCACCATTTCTTGGCCAATGCCAAGCCCAAACTGCCATCCAGTGTGCTCATCCAGACCAAGCAAGAGCCAGGCGAGAGCCTCAGGGCCTACATTAAGAGATTTCAAGCAAAGAGGCTAGAAGTCGAAGATCAGGGAACAAAGTCGCATGGCGACTCGGGTGGCATGGGTTACGACCGCTACTTGTCTAAAGCCCTCAACAAGAAGCCCATCAGAAGTTATGAGCATTTGATGTCCAAAGTCCATGCTTACATGAACATGGAAGAAGCAGAAGCTTACAAGATCGCCATAGAGGCCGAATCCAGCGAGGCGGCCACTCCTATTTTGGCATCCACCCCACCGCAGCACCAGCATCCCATCATCCTTCTCAGCCGACTACCTATGCGGCTCCGGCTGCCCTCCTACTAGGTCGGCCCAAGATCCACCTCGGAGGGAAGAGCCCAGAAATATCCGAAGGAATCCTCCTCCCAAGAACAACCGCAATGGTCGGTTCGACAGGAGAGAGGACAGAAGAGCAGACGCTCCCTCGCCAGTGTTTATAGTCCTCAACACATCCCTTTCTGGGGCCCTGGACAAGGCCCAGAGGGAGGGACTCCTCCATAAGCCCCCTCCACAGATGAGGTCGGATCCAAACAAGAGAGATCCGCGATGATTTTGTCGATACCACAGAGATCACGGCCACGACACCCGAGACTGTCGTGTTCTCCAGAAAGACATTGAAGACCTCATTCAGAGAGGCTTCTTGAAGAATTTGATCTACCGGAGCAAGATCCCAAGAGGGACGCACCACGCACTCGCCTCGATCTCCGATCTCGACCCAACTCGGAGCACAGGGAAGTCGGACAAGGGAGTCGGGGGGTTATCAACACTATCAGCGGGGGTCCCACTTTAGGAGGTGAGTCCAACAATGCCCGAAAGAGGTATGCCAAGCATGCTTTGTGGGTGAACAACCGGACAAGAAGCGTATGATGTGTCCATCTCTTTCAACAGGCCGACTTGGAGAGTCGAGACACCTCATGATCGACCCCATCGCCATATCTACCGATATTTACTGCCAAGGTGAAGAGGATCATGATCGACACCGAGCTCGTCGATATATTGTTCTTGGACGCTGCTCAACCGCATGGGTATTGACAGATCCAAGCTCCAGCCATCTTTGGGTCCTCTGATTAGTTTCACAGGACATTCTCAGCTTCCAGAGGGACAAATCACCCTTCCCCACGCCAAGCAGCCCCGTGTTAATCGACCGCTGACGCCCAGTTCAGAGTGATGGACATCAAGTAGCGATAACGCCATCTTTGGTCAACGCCCTCCACCACTTTCTGCAGCCATCCCGCCCACCTATCATCGATGATCAAGTTTCCGACATCAAGAGGGTCGGATAGTCCCAGTGACTAGGAAGCCCGAAGCCATGTTCTTCCACCAAGGGGAAAGGAGTCGCGACCGCCATGCCTATCGAGAAGATGACTCACCACCAAGGAGAAGACGCGAAAGGACGACTCTGAAGACCTCCATGAGATCCCCTCGGCCGACCACAAGGGCTAGAAGACGCCGATTGGGTCCAGCCTCTCTAACCATTAATAGGTGCGATAATTACTTTTCTTTATTTAATCTTGATGTGTTTGCTTTGTCCGTCCAGAGGACATGCTAGGCATTTCACCCGATGTCATTTGCCATGAGCTCTCCGTCGACCAACACGCCGCCGCTCGTAAGAAGAGGCACTGGGCCCGAGCCGCGCTACAGGAGGTCGAGCGCCCTCGAAAAGCCGACTTCATTCAGAGGTCCAAGATCCTCAATGGTTGTCCAAAGATCATCCTAGTGAAGAAATCTAGCGCAAATAGAGGACATCGCGTCGACTTCACCGACTCAACAAAGCATGCCCTAAGGACAGCTATCCTCTTCCCCGCAGATCGATCGTTGGTGGACGAAGAGCAGTGGCATCACCGCTGAGCTTGGATACTTTCAGTTACAACCTGATCCGCATGGCGAGCATGATCGAGAAGACATCTTTATCACCGAATCGGCACCTTTTGCTACAAAGTCATGCCCTTTGGTCTCAAGAACATCGTGCAAGGACTTATCGAGGTCGGGTCAACAAAATCTTCAAGCCCAACTCGGTCGCAATGTGGAAGCTTATGGACGACATCCCCGTGAAGTCGACTGCACCACACGCACCTAGAGGAAACCCGCCACTCCGACGCCACCGCGATGAAGCTCAACCCACTAAGTGTTCGGGTACCGTGAAAATTCCTCGGGTTCATGATCACCCAAAGGGGCATTGAGATCAACCCAAAAGATAGAAGCCATTGAGGGACTTCCCAGCCGCCAGCACCATGAAGGACATTGAAGCTCAATGGAAAGATAGCTGCCTTGCAGGGCTTTCCTCTCCAAGTCACCGAGAGAAGCCCCTTCTTCAAAATACTTAGGGGACCAAGGACCCCAAGAAGAAATTAGAGTGGATCAAGAGTGTCCGCCTTCGTGAGAACTCAAAGCTTATCTCGGAGCACCAAACCACTCTTGAGCCAACCAAAGGAAAGGGGAAACCCAGACTATACTTCCGCCTACCACCATTGTGAGCGCTCGGCGCTTGTCCGAGAAGAAGACCACATCCGGCCGGTTTACTATGTCACCGGATCTTAAGAGCAGGGAGCCGAACTACCCTTGGTCGAGAAAGCATCCTCATCACCACCGCCAGACTTCGGCCCCACTTTCGCAACACACCCTATCATTGTGCGACGAGCTTGCCGATGAAGAAGTCCCCGGGAGTCCCACCACATCCGGAAGGTTATGCGGGTCGATCAACTCGCTGAATATGATGTGCGCCGAGCCCGTGACCACCATTAAGGCGCAAGTTTTGGCCGACTTCCTTGTAGAGTCCACTCGCCAGATGGCGACCGATGACTCGGCCGCCCCTCGCCAACCGACATCCCCTGCTGGCCGAACAGCGCACCTTCCCATGTCCCGACTAGAGAACGACTTCGTCGCCTTGGTGGGAGTTGCAGGTGGATGGATCTTCGCGAAGCCGAGTGGGGCCGCATCGCCTTTACGCACTCAAGGAACAATCACGTAACGCCCATCGCCTTCAAGTTCTCCTCAACAATGAGGCTCAAGATTGCTCTCTCATCACGCGCCTTTGGTCAGCCGAAGCGAATGTGTTGGCCGATTTCAACCGTTGTTCACCGTTAACGATAGTACGCTAAAGAAGGCCAAGACTATTGTCGGACTCAAGACCTGCTTTTCACGACTCCTGATCGCGCAACTCTCATACGCTGAACGCCGGAAGGACGCTTTTCTTCTCGCCAACCAGCCTCCATGAGCAGCCTGCACCCATCTTCACTGACACACCCGGCCCTAGCATTGGGTATTCTCGACGCCATGCGTGCAGATACTTCCCTATGAGTCTTGTTGGATGGACCTCATCCAATTCCTGATCACCGCTCCTACCCACGTTACGGCCGGGTTAAGAGCTTGTAGAGGACCGCCTGCTACCTCATGATTGACGGCCAGCTCTACCGGCCATCCTATCAAAGCAAATGAGTTGGACCTTATTCGATGCCTTCAATCAATCAAGCCGATTATGTTTGAGGGAAATCCATGAAGGCATCTGTGGCACCACCCAGGCTTAGAGCTCGCCCGTAAGACCATACGCCAAGGATATTATATTGACCATAGTGGCCGAATTCCTGAGGCTCGCCTCCGTGATGCAAGAAGTGCTAACTCTTTGCAGAGATCCCCAAAGCCACTGCCACAGAGCTGACTTCTATCTTCGCCCCTTCCTTCAATGGGGCCTGGATATACTGGGGCCGCTCCCCCTTGCTTCGGGGCAACGCAAATTCCTAATAGTCGCCATCGACTACTTCACCAAGTGGATTGAAGCCGAGCCTTTGGCGAAGATTGGGGAGAGCAACATTACCGGCTCTGCGTGGAAGTCAATCATGTGTCGGTTCGGCGTTCCCCGCTCATTCATCACCGACAACGTACCTAATTCAAAGCAGCGAGGGATTCCAAGATTTTTGTGAAGAATGGGGGATCAAGCTCACCGCTTCAGAGCCCATCCTGCGTAATGGACTAGCGAAGCCGCTAATAAATGCATCCTCCAAGCTCAAGAAGAGGGTCGAAAAAGCAACAAGAATTGGGTCAAGAGCTACCGAAAGATCTTTATGGTCGTGCAGATCTACTCCACAAGAGTTCAACCGAGAAACTCCTTCATGCCGCTTATGGAGCGTAAACGGTAACCCCAGTGGGAGGTCGGCATGCCACTATCCGACTCTAACATTTTGATGAAGAGGTAAATTCACTGACTTCGATGCAACTGACTTCGTGGATGAGGTTCGACGACCGCTCTGCAAAGACAAGTCATCAATCAACAGCGGATCGCTAGATACTACAACAGCAAGGTTCGACCAAGGAGATTCCGAGTTGGCGACCTGGTACTAAGGAAGGCGGCATTTGACAAGGACACTAGCGCGGGTAAGCCGCTTCAATTGGGAAGGGCCCTACACCGCCCTTGAAGAGCCGCTCGAACATACCAACTCGGCTCCGGGGGAGAGTCCTACAAAGATCCCTGGAATATAGAGCACCTCAGGAAGTTTTTTCAATAATTTTGCATTGTAAATCTTGTTCAATCCATTTCAATACAATTCGGTACTCTACTCCTAATTATTGTTGCTTATCACGAATTATGCAAGAAATGCTAAAGCATCACACGTCAATTCAATGGCATCGATTCTCGCCATAGTAAGGCCCTCGGCTCACTACCGAAGTTGAAAACTCCGACGGACTGTCAATCAAGATGATTTCCTAGTCGAATCGAAATAGCCGACTCTCGTCGCTAAGTGGAATCAAGAAATCCTTCTCGCTAAACCGAAATAAGAAACTTTTCGCTTAGCCGAAGCCAAGGAACTCTTTCGCTTTAGTCGCAATCAGATCTTGCTCACTCCACTAAGGAAACAAGTCCCATTCGCTAAGTGAAAATTGGGTTATCCGACTGATAAATTGAGCTAGCCCCACGCCTTTGTCAACTCCTCGGAATGCTGCCGCGAACAACTATCGGCCTTGCCGAAAAGACCTAGGGCGCCTAGCCCTAGGCACCCAACCTACGTCGCTCTTTTACGGAAGTCGCCGTCACTGGGCCGACTCAGCTTGCTCTTTGCCTCAAATGCAGATCGGCCTTTGCTTAAAAGACCTAGGCGACCACCCTGTGACCCGGTCGTTTTCACAGTCGCCGCCTCGCCACCAAGCTTTCTCTTTGCCTCAATAGAGATCGCCTTGCCGAAAGACCAGGCGCCAGCCTTAGGCACCGACCTACGCTGTCGCTCTACGAAGTCGTCGCCCCGGCGCCGACTCAGCTTGCTCTTTGCCTCTGGTAGAGATCGGCCTTGCCGAAAAGACCTAGGGCGCCGGGCCCTAGCACCCGACCTACGCTGTCGTCTCTCACGAAGTCGCCGCTCTCGGGCCAACTCAGCTTGTTTCTTTGCCTCAAAACAGATTGGCCTCGGAAAAGACCTAGGTGCCCAGCCCTAGGCACCCGACCCACGCGGTCATTCTTTCTACGGTCGCCGCTTCCCGGGCCGACTCAGCTTGCTCTTTGCCTCAAAATAGAGATTGGCCTTGCCGAAAGACCTGGCGGCGTACCCTAGGCACCGACCTACGCTGTTGTCCCCACGGAGTCGCCGCCGGGCCGCATCAGTTTGCTCTTTGCCTCAAATCGTAGATCGGCTTTGCCGAAAAGACCTAGGGCGCCACCCTAGGAACCCGACTCCACGCTGCCGCCTTCTTACGAGTCGCCGCACGGGCCGCATCCAGCTTGCTCTTGCCTCAAAACAGATCGGCCTTTGCCAAAGGAATCGCCGATAAAGATCCTGACGTAACACAAGCCTTAGACGTCCAACTTGTGGGTTGATAGTCGTAAAGTCGCTGCCACCGCTAGGGCCAACTCCGTAGGTCGCAGGCTCAACCTAAATGTTGCCGACCCAAAGAACCACAGCTTGCGCATTGACCGGTGGGTTCGGCCCACGAGGGTTTACCGATTTGGCTGATTATAATGTTCATTGTAAGTTCCATCAGCCTTTGATTTCTGCTAATTTATAATATTCATTGTAAGTTCCACAAAATGGCTTGATTGCGTTGAACTAACAATATTCAAGTAAACCCCACACGGGCCGAATTCCATTTCGCTAACGACAATGCCGACGTGATATCACAAAAAAAAAGAGAGCCAAAAATAAGTCGAATGGGCAGCCACCATCACTGAAATGTAGCCTTTCATTGATAATCCAAGCAAAATAAATTTACAATGGTCTGCACGACAGAAATACCTAAATAAAAAAGAAAGATAAAAAATACAAGCCCAAATAAACATTCTAATCGTCGCTGTCGCCACCATCAATGTCTTCATCTTTACCGTCATCCTCGGCCACACCTTGGGCTTCAAGCCGACTCCCGCCTAAGAAGGGAAGTGTCGCAATAGCTACAGAAATTAATGAAAGGGCGCCGAAACGACCTAGGAAATCCAAGTCAAGTACTGCCAAAGGATTTTGAGTGTTGGCCCCATGGTTTCATATCAGCATAATAACTCGGAATCCATGGATGCAAACAATCCCGCCTTCCTCGAGATATACTCAAAGACTCAATCGCTCTCACGGAACACACGGCGACGACCACGTAACTGCAGGCCCCAATCGCTAGATGCAAACGCAGGGTTTCCTTCTTCCTAGCGTGACGGAAAGCAACCGCCAGCCTCAACCGGAAACCCCCGGAGATGGTAAGCTCCAGGGAGAGCACCCATCTCCACGCTCCAACCATCTTTTGACAAAGTTCACGCCGTGCTCTACTTGAGACCCCAAATGGCAACCGAGCCAACCGACGCCAACCTAACGGAACACGTAAGAATTGAAAGTCGCTCCTATTTATAACGGTCATAAATGCTAGGCCCCTCGTGATTTAATAGGGAAATTAAGAACGTGGAACTCGAGGCATCACCAAATCGTATTCGAAACGCCACCTCGTGAAATCACGTAAACGCTTTTATCCCCAATGGCTTACACGCCCACCCAAAACCTAAAAGTCGGCGATTCAAAAAAGAAAGACGATGATAGTCAGCTTCCACTGAGAAATGAATTGATACTCCCTCCATAGCCATCCGCGACTACAATGCATCGGCGATTGACTCGAGCCATCTAGGTCTGACCAACAATCGACGTGGAATTACCAACCAGGTTGCTTATGACTATCGCTCGCCCATTTATCATGTCGACAAACCATGACACCTCACTTCATGATCGATAGCCACCTAGCTAAAGTCACTGCTGCCAGTAGCCTAAAAAGGCATCATTAAAAAAGAGAGTTCGACGTAGAAGAACGCGAACCAAATTTTCATTCATAAGTGAAGTATATTGCTGTAAATACGCCGCGGTCTTCTTCCACCAAAATGAAAAAAAAGAGAAACGAACAAAACGCTAGGGTGACCTAATCTCCTCCCTCGCCGCCATCTCCCTCTTCTCCGCCCCGCCTCTCATCTTCCTCGCAGCCCTCATCCCTCATCAGTTGTCCTCGGCGCCAAGTTGCACTCGCCTCTCGTTTCCAGTGCTCTGTGACGCGCAGAGAACTTCCACCTCGAGGATACGCAAGACTCAACGCTTCGAAAGCGTCCAAGGAAGTTGGCTTTTAATAGTCGTAGCTCATTTGTTCGCAGAAAAGTTGGGATGATTGTCATTGATTTGAACTTGCTTACAAACTTCACCAAACAAATTCAAAGAGAAATATCGCTTTTATTTTAAGGCGCATAATGAAAATCAAAAAGATTACAACTTTTATCCTTAGAACAAACACGAGGATCTCGCTATATCGAGGTCCTCGCTATGGGTTCTTTGCCCGTGTCGGACTTATTGTGTCCGTGGACCACCGCAATTCGATCCGTGGAGACCCGGTTCGAACTACAGATGTAAAGGCTCGCTTCACGAAGGAAACGGTTACCGAGGGGATCACACTCACGGCGAGAGGATCGCCGAGCGGGTGAGATCTACTAGGAGAAATCACGCTATCCCCGATTCTTCGCCGATTCTTCGCCGATTCTTCGCCGATTCTTCGCCGATTCTTCGCCGATTCTTCGCCGATTCTTCGCCGATTCTTCGCCGATTCTTCGCCGATTCTTCGCCGATTCTTCGCCGATTCTTCGCCGATTCTTCGCCGATTCTTCGCCGATTCTTCGCCGATTCTTCGCCGATTCTTCGCCGATTCTTCGCCGATTCTTCGCCGATTCTTCGCCGATTCTTCGCCGATTCTTCGCCGATTCTTCGCCGATTCTTCGCCGATTCTTCGCCGATTCTTCGCCGATTCTTCGCCGATTCTTCGCCGATTCTTCGCCGATTCTTCGCCGATTCTTCGCCGATTCTTCGCCGATTCTTCGCCGATTCTTCGCCGATTCTTCGCCGATTCTTCGCCGATTCTTCGCCGATTCTTCGCCGATTCTTCGCCGATTCTTCGCCGATTCTTCGCCGATTCTTCGCCGATTCTTCGCCGATTCTTCGCCGATTCTTCGCCGATTCTTCGCCGATTCTTCGCCGATTCTTCGCCGATTCTTCGCCGATTCTTCGCCGATTCTTCGCCGATTCTTCGCCGATTCTTCGCCGATTCTTCGCCGATTCTTCGCCGATTCTTCGCCGATTCTTCGCCGATTCTTCGCCGATTCTTCGCCGATTCTTCGCCGATTCTTCGCCGATTCTTCGCCGATTCTTCGCCGATTCTTCGCCGATTCTTCGCCGATTCTTCGCCGATTCTTCGCCGATTCTTCGCCGATTCTTCGCCGATTCTTCGCCGATTCTTCGCCGATTCTTCGCCGATTCTTCGCCGATTCTTCGCCGATTCTTCGCCGATTCTTCGCCGATTCTTCGCCGATTCTTCGCCGATTCTTCGCCGATTCTTCGCCGATTCTTCGCCGATTCTTCGCCGATTCTTCGCCGATTCTTCGCCGATTCTTCGCCGATTCTTCGCCGATTCTTCGCCGATTCTTCGCCGATTCTTCGCCGATTCTTCGCCGATTCTTCGCCGATTCTTCGCCGATTCTTCGCCGATTCTTCGCCGATTCTTCGCCGATTCTTCGCCGATTCTTCGCCGATTCTTCGCCGATTCTTCGCCGATTCTTCGCCGATTCTTCGCCGATTCTTCGCCGATTCTTCGCCGATTCTTCGCCGATTCTTCGCCGATTCTTCGCCGATTCTTCGCCGATTCTTCGCCGATTCTTCGCCGATTCTTCGCCGATTCTTCGCCGATTCTTCGCCGATTCTTCGCCGATTCTTCGCCGATTCTTCGCCGATTCTTCGCCGATTCTTCGCCGATTCTTCGCCGATTCTTCGCCGATTCTTCGCCGATTCTTCGCCGATTCTTCGCCGATTCTTCGCCGATTCTTCGCCGATTCTTCGCCGATTCTTCGCCGATTCTTCGCCGATTCTTCGCCGATTCTTCGCCGATTCTTCGCCGATTCTTCGCCGATTCTTCGCCGATTCTTCGCCGATTCTTCGCCGATTCTTCGCCGATTCTTCGCCGATTCTTCGCCGATTCTTCGCCGATTCTTCGCCGATTCTTCGCCGATTCTTCGCCGATTCTTCGCCGATTCTTCGCCGATTCTTCGCCGATTCTTCGCCGATTCTTCGCCGATTCTTCGCCGATTCTTCGCCGATTCTTCGCCGATTCTTCGCCGATTCTTCGCCGATTCTTCGCCGATTCTTCGCCGATTCTTCGCCGATTCTTCGCCGATTCTTCGCCGATTCTTCGCCGATTCTTCGCCGATTCTTCGCCGATTCTTCGCCGATTCTTCGCCGATTCTTCGCCGATTCTTCGCCGATTCTTCGCCGATTCTTCGCCGATTCTTCGCCGATTCTTCGCCGATTCTTCGCCGATTCTTCGCCGATTCTTCGCCGATTCTTCGCCGATTCTTCGCCGATTCTTCGCCGATTCTTCGCCGATTCTTCGCCGATTCTTCGCCGATTCTTCGCCGATTCTTCGCCGATTCTTCGCCGATTCTTCGCCGATTCTTCGCCGATTCTTCGCCGATTCTTCGCCGATTCTTCGCCGATTCTTCGCCGATTCTTCGCCGATTCTTCGCCGATTCTTCGCCGATTCTTCGCCGATTCTTCGCCGATTCTTCGCCGATTCTTCGCCGATTCTTCGCCGATTCTTCGCCGATTCTTCGCCGATTCTTCGCCGATTCTTCGCCGATTCTTCGCCGATTCTTCGCCGATTCTTCGCCGATTCTTCGCCGATTCTTCGCCGATTCTTCGCCGATTCTTCGCCGATTCTTCGCCGATTCTTCGGTCTTCCGCTTAGTTTTGCTCCTGATGTCGCCGTTGTGTTCGAGTCCGTGTCCGATCAACTTTCGTGAGCTCGAACGGTTCGCTTGCATCGACGGACTAAGCACGGTTGATTCCGCCTTGTCAACGCTGAGTTTAGCCAACCCGCTTCGTTGAGCTTCGCTGCCGGTTTTCCACGACGCCGCTTCATTGGCTCAGACACCCACTTCATGAGTTCGCCGACTCGCTTTGCGCTTTATGGCGTGATGCGCTTTGGCGACGCCGGTTTGTCGAATGGATCGCCGGTTGTCAACCCACCGCCACGAAGTCTTGTTCGCACCGATAAGCAATTTTTATGCCTACAGATATTCTCCAAAGCCGCCTCGCCTCGATTCTTGATGAGTCCGATGCTTTGACATGATGGTTCCCGCCTTCACCGGCCGAGGGTCCCAAAAGATAGCTTCAAGTCTTCGATTCTTTCGATCATCCAGCTTTGTAGGATTCCTCGATAAGATCACGGTGCTGCATTTATTGTCCGACCGCTTGTTGAAATCTTGATTCAAGCCGGTGAGTGAGTTTTGTTTGTAACTCGTGTCGGTTGGTCGTTGTCCGACTAACCATCGACTTTTGACTTCTCCATATGTCGGCGAACTCCTTGTTGGCTTACACATTGGTCGTGGTCGAGTACATGGAATTTCATAACCCTTATTCGCTAATTCCTCCATCATGACGGTGTTGTTGGTTTAACTACAGCGGAGGATATGATTATCCGATGTCAACATGACTTTCACTCCTCATCGATTATCCCTCTCTTGGAGATTATGGTGGAGGAAATTAAGGGTTACCGAAGTTATCCTTAAGAATATGGATTTATTCTCCGTGAACTCCTCGCTGAAATCTTGGAAACAGCTTTATACTGTAATCCTAGTTGAGTAGGATTAGGCGACGCTGCTGATCGGCCGATGCATCCGCGACGATCGAAGTTATCCCTAAGAATATTTTTGTGAAAATATTCTTCCGAACTTCTCGATAAATTAGGAAACAGCTTATACCGTAATCCTAGTTGAGTAGGATTAGGCGACGCTGATCGGCGCCGATGCATCCGCGACGATCGAAGTTATCCCTAAGAATATTTTTGTGAAAATATTCTTCCTGAACTTCGATAAATTAGGAAACAGTTTATACCGTAATCCTAGTTGGAGTAGGATTAGGCGACGCGCTGATCGGCGCCGATGCATCCGCATCGATCGAAGTTATCCCTAAGAATATTTTTGTGAAAATATTCTTCCTGAACTTCTCGATAAATTAGGAAACAGCTTTATACTCGTAATCCTAGTTGAGTAGGATTAGCGACGCTGATCGGCCGATGCAATTCGCGATGATCGTTATCCCTAAGAATATTTTTGTGAAAATATTCTTCCGAACTTCTCGATAAATTAGGAAACAGCTTATACTGTAATCCTAGTTGAGTAGGATTAGGCGACGCTGCTGATCGGCCGATGCATCCGCACGATCGAAGTTATCCCTAAGAATATTTTTGTGAAAATATTCTTCCGAACTTCTCGACAAATTAGGAAACAGCTTTATACCGTAATCCTAGTTGGAGTAGGATTAGCGACGCTGCTGATCGGCGCCGATGCATCCGCACGATCGAAGTTATCCCTAAGAATATTTTTGTGAAAATATTCTTCCGAACTTCTCGATAAATTAGAAACAGCTTTATACCGTAATCCTAGTTGGAGTAGGATTAGGCGACGCGCTGATCGGCCGATGCAATCCGCACGATCGAAGTTATCCCTAAGAATATTTTTGTGAAAATATTCTTCCGAACTCGATAAATTAGGAAACAGCTTATACTGTAATCCTAGTTGAGTAGGATTAGGCGACGCTGATCGGCCGATGCAATCCAAGACGATCGAAGTTATCCCTAAGAATATTTTTGTGAAAATATTCTTCCGAACTTCTATAAATTAGGAAACAGCTTATACCGTAATCCTAGTTGGAGTAGGATTAGGCGACGCGCTGATCGGCCGATGGGGCCTTCACAAGATGTTATTCTCACAATCAATCTTCTAATCTTTCCAAACTTGGCGAAGGGAGTAGGAGCCAATCAACGGACTGATTTGGCAATCGCTTTGATATCCTGATAAGGTTCCACTAGGACTCCTAATTAGGGCTGATTAGAGTCCTAATTAGAATTGATTTGGGCTCCAATTAGAATTCCTACTTGCCAAAATAGGAGTCCTTGTTCAAAGAGGATTGGGTTCATATGGGGTTGTTATAAATACCCATACTCCTCCTATTCTTCTCGACCTAGGCCGCCCCCTGCTCTCTCTTGTTTTCATCTCGCCGCCTTATTTCCTTCGATCAACGAGGTATGTGTACGAGGGTTTTGTAAATTCTTTTTCTTCTTTTCTTCCCTTTTTGTGCGCATGTGTGACGCTGACCACGAGGGAAAGGACCGAGGGTACGACGCTGGACGGCGGCTGATGAAGCGGCGCTGACCAGCGCGCGACTACGGGTACAGGCGGCCACGGC
This sequence comes from Asparagus setaceus, assembly GCA_012295165.1. Lineage (NCBI taxonomy): Eukaryota > Viridiplantae > Streptophyta > Magnoliopsida > Asparagales > Asparagaceae > Asparagus > Asparagus setaceus. The sequence goes on from CM022701.1 coordinate 76,185,223, forward strand.
CCAATGGGCGCGCTTAACGCTGCCACTGCCGCTGCATTGGCGCCAATGGCATGGCAATATTGGCCACATACATAAGGCGGCTACTGGTCGCTACTGGGCCTGGGCGCCACAGCTTCGCTGGCGGCCGGTAACTACGGCCGCTTCCTCGATTCCCACGAAGCGCCTACAAGGTGGTCAGAAATGGGCGTCGCCGTGCTCGCCGGATTTTGTAGCCTTTTGACTTTATTTGCTGATTTTCGTTGTGTATCCGACTTTTCGCTGCTTTTGCGCTTCCGATGTCGCCGGGAGATCACGCTGCCCGAGGAGTCGCCAACTCGCGACGCCGCGGAATGCACGCCCTTCTTTCTGGTGCGCCAACTTATTATCTTCTCGCATATATGTGTTGTATCCCCGCCGTTTCTCCTTTGTGAGGCGATTGAAGAGCCGAATCCTCCTTTGTGGGGACCGACGCTTCAGATTGTGCACGCTCGCTATGACCCCGCCGTTTCTCCTTTGTGAGGCGATTGGGAAGAGCCGAATCCTCCTTTGTGGGGACCGACGCTTCAGATTGTGCACGCTCGCTATGACCCCGCTTCGCTCTCCTTTGTGAGGCGATTGGGAAGAGCCGAGATTCTCCTTCGTGGAGGATCGAGGCTTCAAAGATCACCCGCCTCGATGTTTTAACGGAGCGATTTCACACCGTATTTTGCTTCAGAGAACGGGATATATATTGTCGCTTTGTTTACACGACTATATTCATCGTTCTCCGGGTATTTAATACGGATGAAATCGTCATACCCGTTATAAGGTCGTGACTCAATCTATGTAAGATGAATTCAACGCCATTTACTAACCGAGTATTTTCTCGATTTCGCTTGATTATTCCTCGAGCTTTTCCACTTACGCGGTCGATGGACGTCATAGTGACTATTATTCCATGTGTGATGATCCCGCGATTTCTATCTCGCCTCGATTTGCGCCAGGGACATCAGCGGAGACGATCCAGGCTGTATTTGAGGGAAGTTCCCGCGTTCTCCGACGTTTGGTCACCGATGCCCCGCCAGAAGGGACACCAAATTTCATCAACCTTTGCGAAAGACAGATTATCTATTCGGCGACTCAGTTAAGGATCCGGATACAGCTCTTATCGAGAGTGAGAGATGGTTGAACAAAGACGACGGAGGCCCCTTGTATATTCCCCGGATACCTCGTCAACTCTCATTGACCGACCTTAGACACCATGCTGTGACACGCCGTATGTCATGGCGTCTGACCGAGGAGCATGATCATATTCATTGTGGGTTTATTACCCGCCACCGGTTCCGGTTCCAACAGAATCGCCATCGGCCTTCACCTCGGGTTGTAGGGTCGACACACCGCCTGATGAGCTTTTCGCTCCTCGCCGACTTTGAAGAATCGCTTTGCTAAATTGGGGCGAGATGCCGCCGCCCGCCATAGATTCTTCTACCGGGTACACTCGCCAAGTAAGCACCGGTGGGTCGCCGACCGCCACGCCCTCACCGATGGGATGGAGAACTTCGTGTTTGCGGTCTCAGATTCGCCGATTCGTACACTATGTATGGCCTTCCAATCAGTGTCAACCATTTCTTTACCTTATTCGAGCTTTATAATCCGCATCAATACGCTTTTCACCAAACATGGCGAAGTTGGGGTTGGCTTTGCATGAGATGTACCGATTTCGTGTCTACCCATGGGGAAGATGCTATATCAGAGTACTTTCCTCCAATCAGAACCGAGCCTACCAAGGAACGACGCCCATCGTTATAAGACTTTATGGGATCTCACTTGTCATTACCATATAGCTCGCCCAATCAACCTTGCGCTTAAGAGGAAATCGCAGTGAGTCTCAAGCAGCCACACTACTTGTTCCAAAGATTTGGAGGACAAATCGGGCGAGGAAATATGTGAACTATCACCGCCACCCCTTCAAGGTTAATGAACTGATCAAGAAGTCCGAGGCTAACTCAGATACACTCACCACGCCAAAGAAGGCTTTCCTTCGTGGACCAAGTTTGCGACCTTCGTGGCATGCGGTGAAGCCTATCCAAATGACAACTCTTCTAGCGTGCTATCTTGCAACCGCTCAAGAAGTGTGTGGTTCCATATCAACTGATGATGCTTTACCTTTGGAGGTCCTTTATCCCGCAGCTCAACTCGCCCACAAGAAGGAACTCTCCTTCCTGATGGTGGCCAAGATTCACCGTGGATTGCGCATATAGTTCGAAAGGCATCTGCAGAAAGGACGAGCCATCATCACGCATCCCTTCCGTCCGAGTAGAGCTCCCATATACCTATTTGATGACCGTTGGTCCTTCATCGCCCGACATGATGTCGGCACCGGTTCCACAGATTCGCCTACTCCTTTCTTACAGCTTGGTAGAGGATTGCGATGGAAGGGCGTGGTTTTGCAGAGATCAAGAAACGATGCATTCACAAAGGGTGGATCTTTTCCGTGATGTTTTCCTCGATTCTCTCGGGTCAATATGGTGAGTCCTTGGTCGACGAGGAGGTGCCAAGACACGCCAGACTTCACTTAACATTGGCTATTTCAATTGGCTAGTGAATATCGTGCCGTGGTATCTCACCTTCCGAGTAAATGAGGAATGCTTCATTGAGCCTTATTTTCCTCGCCGCTTTGCTCGCCACCGTTACGCACCAACTTTATGTTGGGAACCCGAACCGACAGCCTGCACTCGAGGTGGACTTGTGGATGGCCTTCGAGCATGGTTATGGAGCCGCCATGGGTGTACCGGTGCTAGGTTCAGCCTCCCGAGCTCGACCGCCACCGAGTCGACATTCCTCTATTGTAGTTGGCTATTAGTAGCTAACGAAGTCAGTCCCCGTGGAGGGCCATCTCAGATCCGTAGCCGGCATCGCTATGAGCCAAGATTCGCACACCCGCAGATGCCGGCCAAGCTCAGAGGAAGCCGCCAATCTTATCGACCGTGAGGCCGAGGAGGAGTTCCACAACTCGACGCCGCTACTTTAGGAGAGGACCAAGCTGAGGTCGCAGCTCATGAGAAAGATCTCGTACTTTCTCCTTTTCCCTTTCGCTTTCTCATCCTTTCCATTAGAGTTCTCATCCAATTGAATTTTCGTGAAAATCTATTGAAGAGGAAGAATTTCACCCTCTCAAGGGTTAAACGAAGAGGCTAGCCCACAAGAATCACGGAATCCTCGGTCCTTTGATATAGACTTGACCAAGAATGTTCCAAATGGTGACGGAGGTAATAATTCACCGTGACAAAATTTGAAATTTTGACTTTGAAGGTCGACATTTCTCCGCTCGCATGTGGGGTTCTAGGATTATGATCCCGCTTTGATTTTGATCACCACACCTCGGCTGAGCCCAGCTCGCCATGCCGAGCCCAGTTTTACTCAACAAATGTATGGAGCTATGGCGGAAGAGGCCGATGTAGGACCTGATCCGGCGGACCCAGGTACATCTAACATCGATAATTCCTCTTCTGGGTGGCAAATGCGAGAATGGAATGACTCGGGATTTGTACCCCCACTAACTGCCTCTTTGCTTTTTGTTCTTTTAGAGAGATTGCAGGAGACAAATGCACAAACCGAGACTAGGCCAGCTAATCACACCGTAGGAGGTAAGTAACTCTACCTATTGTTCGTCTTAATTGCATTCACTTTCCTAATGCCTTCTTTTTTCAGACTTCTCAATGGAAGATCTCGTGGCAGCTGGTTTATACGGTAGTACCTCCATGGATGACTTGTTACGCACTTGGTCACAAGACGGCAACGCATTCGGTGAAGATTTCCCTGAAACTACCATCCCCGAAGGAGGTATGAATTTTCTTAATTATAGGACCACCGCTTGGCCAATACCACTATAATTAAAAGAGGCCGAGGCGCCCCTTGTGTAGTGGCAGGACTCCTCTTCCGCCGCCGTAATCGCCTACCACAAATAATCGCTGAGATAGATGAGCACACCGAGGGCTCACCATGCTGATAGCATCCCAAATGATAGATACCGTGGACTCACTAGCCTCAAGCTACAATCAAGGAGACGGGTAAGGGTCTTTAGCCAAATAAGCTTTCGCCAATTTTTACTAAAAATCCTAAAGTCCTCTTTTCTTCCGCGGCAGAGCCTACATCTCGACTCCATGATCCGGTGAGAGCGCTGATGCCGGATGAAGATCCATCCCATCTCATTATCCGCTTGGAAATACGCCATTCTTTCTTTGGTGAACACCGCGGATCGAAAAGGTCCTTCATGGCGGCTTTCTTCATCAGCTCAGCACCGCTGATCCCCTGATGGCTTTGATAATGATATGGGTTATCCCGAAATGGCTCGCACCATTGTTGATGACCTTGCCCATCCGAGGGAAAGCTTCAAACCGCAAGAGCCGCGGTAGCGTGGGCTTCCTCATATGTAGCCGCCATACGGGCTCGCTAGAGGCATGGCGCGATGCTCGTGTTTTACCGGGCTCAAGTCCGATGCAAAGAGACCGCACCATCAGCTTGGAGCCGTTGTTGCCGACATATTCTTCCTTAAGCCACATCCGCATCGATATTGTGGCGAAAAGGAGAGGATAATACCGCCGTGGGAGAGCTCCATGCCGAGGAAGATAGGATGAGCAGCTTTGAGTCGCCAAGGCCAACAAGGAAGAAGCCCTCATCGCTATGCCTAGGGAGCTCGACCGTCGGGCGTAAACCGGCCGAGCTCGAGGAGGCAACCACGAAGACACCGAACACCGATGAGGAGTCCTTCAGAGCCGAAGGTGTGAAGAACTCCACCAGCTTACAATGATGAAGTGTCTCACCAACAACAAATCCTTTGTCATAGACTTGATGCTTAAACAGCTTGTAGCCCCTTCTATATTTGCTTCAAATGAATAAGATCCATCCTTTCATTGTTTATTATGATTCTTTTACTTCGTCCAAATAATTAACCATAATACTTATAGGATTTTTGGCAAACCCTCACCATCAACGGGTTTGATGAGCCTTTACCAACTACCGCTTGAGTTGGGCTAGCATGTAGATTATCTAAACCGCTCTACACACAACGCTGTGCTAAAAGAATGAAACTCTCTTAGGCTTCTCGATAAAATGCCCTTAATCAACTCGTGTCTTCTTCAATCGGAGAAAGACTAAACCGCAACGCTGCGGTGAGGCGCTGGCTTTATCCCTTCTTAGGCTTCAGATAAAATGCCCTTAATCGAACTCGTGTCTTCTTCAATCGGAGAAAGACTAAACCGCAACGCTGCGGTGAGGCGCTGGCTTTATCCCTTCTTAGGCTTCGATAAAATGCCCCAAGATGAACCTTGGTGTCTTCTTCAATCGAGAAAGACTAAACCGCAACGCTGTGAGGCGCTGGCTTTATCCTTCTTAGGCTTCGATAAAATACCCCAAGATCTAACCTTGGTGTCTTCTTCAATCGGAGAAAGACTAAACCGCAACGCTGTGAGGCGCTGGCTTTATCCTTCTTAGGCTTCGATAAAATACCCCAAGATCTAACCTTGGTGTCTTCTTCAATCGGAGAAAGACTAAACCGCAACGCTGTGAGGCGCTGGCTTTATCCTTCTTAGGCTTCGATAAAATACCCCAAGATCTAACCTTGGTGTCTTCTTCAATCGAAAAGACTCGTGTGACCTTCACCGACAACCCGGTTCGAAAATCCCTACAAGATACCTTCACCGCTACCTAAGATAAGAGGGGAACTAAGAGGATCTCCACCGAGAACCTAAAAGACTCGTGACCTTCACCGGACAACCCGGTTCAAAATCCCTACAAGATACCTTCACCGGCGCTACCGAGATGAAGATGGAACTAAGAGTGGATCTCCACCAGAACCGAAGAGACTCGTGACCTTCACGGACAACCTGGTTCGAAAATCCCTACAAGATACCTTCACCGGCGCTACCGAGATGAAGATGGAACTAAGAGTGGGATCTCCACCGAGAACCGAAGAGACTCAGTGACCTTCACGGACAACCCGGTCCGAAAATCCCTACAAGATACCTTCACGGGCGCTACCGAGATGAAGATGGAACTAAGAGGGATCTCCACCGAGAACCGAAAAGACTCAGTGACCTTCACGGACAACCCGGTCCGAAAATCCCTACGATACCTTCACCGGCGCTACCTAAGATGAAGATGGAACTAAGAGTGGATCTCCACCGAGAACCTAAAAGACTCGTGACCTTCACCGGACAACCTGGTCTGAAAATCCCTACAAGATACCTTCACCGGCGCTACCGAGATGAAGATGGAACTAAGAGGATCTCCACCGAGAACCGAAAAGACTCGTGTGACCTTCACCGGACAACCCGGTCTCGAAAATCCCTACAAGATACCTTCACCGGCGCTACCTAAGATGAAGATGGAACTAAGAGGGATCTCCACCAGAACCGAAGAGACTCAGCACCTTCACGGACAACCCGGTCTCGAAAATCCCTACAAGATACCTTCACGGCGCTACCTAAGATGAAGATGGAACTAAGAGGGATCTCCACCGAGAACCGAAAAGACTCGTGACCTTCACCGACAACCCGGTTCGAAAATCCCTACAAGATACCTTCACCGGCTACCTAAGATGAAGATGGAACTAAGAGGATCTCCACCGAGAACCGAAAAGACTCGTGACCTTCACGGACAACCTGGTCCGAAAATCCCTACAAGATACCTTCACCGGCTACCTAAGATGAAGATGGAACTAAGAGGGATCTCCACCGAGAACCGAAGAGACTCAAAGCACCTTCACCGGACAACCTGGTTCGAAAATCCCACAAGATACCTTCACCGGCGCTACCTAGGATGAAGATGGAACTAAGAGTGGATCTCCACCAGAACCGAAGAGACTCAAAGCACCTTCACGGACAACCCGGTTCAAAATCCCTACAAGATACCTTCACCGGCGCTACCTAAGATGAAGATGGAACTAAGAGTGGATCTCCACTCGAGAACCGAAGAGACTCAGTGACCTTCACCGGACAACCCGGTCCGAAAATCCCAAGATACCTTCACGGGCGCTACCTAAGATGAAGATGGAACTAAGAGGGATCTCCACTGAGAACCGAAGAGACTCAGCACCTTCACGGACAACCCGGTTCAAAATCCCTACAAGATACCTTCACCGGCGCTACCTCGAGATGAAGATGGAACTAAGAGTGGGATCTCCACCGAGAACCGAAGAGACTCAGCACCTTCACGGACAACCTGGTCTCGAAAATCCCTACAAGATACCTTCACCGGCTACCTAAGATGAAGGATGAAACCCTTCCGCTTGACACGAAGGATTTTACGCTTGGAGAGGAAGGATTTTATATTCTCTCCAAAGGAAAGGAATTTTGAGTGAGCCTCTTGTTCATAGAAGGAATCAAGAGGGATTTTGGTAATGTACCGTAATTTGTAGACCCACCGCCAAGGAATTTGATCGGTGGGGAAATTGTGATGGAGGATAAATCTAGGGTTATCCTCGCTAAAAGTGGGTGAAACATCCCACGAGGAACTTCCCGTCGAACGGTTATCCCAAGATACTATGGGTAGTATTTCTTCAGAACTTCCCATTTATCTAAGATTAATTGCCTGGCCGCCATTTTGGGTAATTAGGCGATATGCACCATTGAGTAAACCGCTTCTATTACAAACGGCCCTCCCATTTAGGTTCGAATTTACCTTTCTTTTGAAGTGAGGATTATCGGTCGCCGAAAGCAAATGAGGACCAAATCTCCTTCTAAAGGTTCTCTCGTCGAACTTTCTTGTTGAAAGCCTTCGACATCCTAGCTTGGTAGAACTCAATGCATTGTTGAGCCTCCAGCGCTTCTCATCTAACATCTCAAGCTCTTCGAGACGCTTTTGATGTTGTTCTTCTGGCCGCCATCTCTCGCTGAAAGGGCTGGCGCGGCGACGGATCTGAATTTCCAATGGGAGAACCGCTTCACACCAGACCGTGGAGTACGGGTTGTTCTGCTCATGCGGCGTATCACAGCGATACGCCTGCAGTGCTTCTCCGAAGTTTATCATCCCAGCCTCGCTTGTTACTTTTCACAAGCTTCGGCTGTAATTTTGATAATCGCCTTGTTGAATGCCTCGCTAATCCATTTGGTACCGGATTATAGGCCGCCGACGCAGACGCCTTGTATCTTGAATTTCTCGCAAAACCCGATGAAGGAATTGCCGATGAACCGGGACCGCTGTCATGCACGATCCGTTTGGGACACCATGTCGATAGATGACATGGTGTTTGATAAATTTGACGACACGCATTTCGCCTTTACTTCCTTTAGCGGATTGCTTCACCACTTGGAGAAGTAGTCGGTAATTGCTAGAATAAACCGACGCTTTGACCGACGGAGGAAAATGGGACCTACAATGTCCATTCCCCATGTCTCAATGGCCGTGATGTGGCCGGGATGCAACCGCCAGAGGTCGATGCATATAATTCGCGGAATTTGACACGCTGGCATTTCCGAGCCGCATCGACCGCCATTAATCATTGTGGGCCAAAAGTAGCCCATTCTCTTGATTCGATCAGAGCTTGGGACTGGCCGGTGCGCACTACATTCACCGCTGCTTCCCGAAGGACCTCTTCGCCTCCTTGTTCGAAAGGCATCGGAGTAAAGACCATCGCACTCGACGATATAACATCCGGTTTCCGTGTCATAAAAGAATCTTGAGCTCTTCGCCGATTGACTCTTCTCCTCACGCCTTCCCAGAATGCCATGTAAGACATAGTCGATGATAGGAAAGCCAATCTCGGCTCCAACTTGGTTTGGGTCGCATGTACTTCTTTGGTAGCTACCCCTTATCTCCTTGTGCCTCATCATACCTTGGTACAAAAGTCGATGAGTCCCGACCGTAACTAATTGCTCGGTCTTGAGGGTTGTGCTAACGACACGCCTAACGCCAAGGCTCGCATGAGCGCTCAAGGCGCTGGATATATTCGATGAAGAATTCTTCGAACGAAGTCCGCCATTTCCACGCTATCCGATGATAGGGGACTAGATCGTGGTTCCCGACTTCAGAGTCACCACGAACCCGCTTAACTATCAATTGCGAAGTCGCCATACGCCGAGATATTCGACCCCCTTGGCGAAACTAAGTCCAATAAGTAGCGCATTGTATTCAGCTACATTATTAGAGCAAGGTTCGAGTGAATAAGCACGGGCATGACATGATTTCCTGGGAAACTAAGACAACCCCGACCGGAAATCTTAGAACATCCGGGCACTTGCCACATTGGTAGCTCGAGAGGCTCACAAAATACAATCGCCATATTTGTTGGTGCGATGTAGTGTTGACTTCTTGAACTTCATCCGAAGATCATCATATAGCTCAACCGCATCCGGTTCCGGGCCGGGTACCAAGAGATCACAAATCGCTTGTCCTTTGACCGACTTCGTTGTTTGAAGTGTAAGTCATATTGGGACAAGAGCAAGGCCCATTTCGCCAAACGCCAACTCATCGAGGCCGGTCAATATAAATATTCGACCGGATTTACATTAGAGATAACATAAATCGCCTCGTCCGACTAAATAGTGCCGCGATTTTCAATCGCTAACACTAATGCAAGGCACCGCTTCACCATTGATATCGAGACTCAAAGACCACTAATGTTCGCCTGTAATACATCGCCGCTCGCGGACCGCCGCCGCCTTGCGCGAGTAAAGCGCTTTAACGAAAGTGATCCGCTGCCTTGACGTAGATCAAAAATGGTTTTCCATCGCGTGCAACAAGAACAGAGGTTTAGCGAGATACGACTTGATCTCTTCAATGCCTTCGGCAAAGGCCGCCCCAAATATATGACACGCCTTCTTGTTCAACTTGGAGAACGGCCGGCACTTCCTGATAGGTTCGATATGAACCGCCGGATGTACGCCAATCGCCCTTGTAACCCCCGAAGTTCTCTCGATTTCTGAGGTTGCAATTTTGAATCGCCTTCACTTTGTCGATCGACGGGATTCCTTTGTTGGTGACGACGGCCAAGGAACTTGCCACCGACATCCCAAGGAAGGACTTGGCAGATTCATCTTTAGTCGATGAGTTCGCATGAGTTCAATACCGCTTCTAAGATTTTTGATGTGATCTCCTTTGTCACGCTTTTCACGCACCAAATCGCCGACGTAGCATTCGACCGCTTTTCCAAGATGATCCCGAAAATCTCCGCCATTGCTCTCGGTATGTTGCCTACATTATTAGAGCAAGGTTCGAGTGAATAAGCACGGGCATGACATGATTTCCTGGGAAACTAAGACAACCCCGACCGGGCGGAAATCTTAGAACATCCGGGCACTTGCCACATTGGTAGCTCGAGAGGCTCACAAAATACAATCGCCATATTTGTTGGTGCGATGTAGTGTTGACTTTGAACTTCATCCTAAGATCATCATATAGCTCAACCGTGATCCGCTTTCGGGCCGGGTACCAAGAGATCACAAATCGCTTGTCCTTTGACCGACTTCGTTGTTTGAAGTGTAAGTCATATTGGGACAAGAGCAAGGCCCATTTCGCCAAACGCCAACTCATCGAGGCCTACTGGTCATAAATATTCGACCGATTTACATTAGAGATAACATAAATCGCCCGTCCGACTAAATAGTGCCGCGATTTTCAATCGCTAACACTAATGCAAGGCACCGCTTCACCATTGATATCGACTCAAAGACCACTAATGTTCGCCTGTAATACATCGCCGCTCGCGGACCGCCGCCGCCGCCTTGCGCGAGTAAAGCGCTTTAACGAGTGATCCGCTGCCTTGACGTAGATCAAAAATGGTTTTCCATCGCGTGCAACAAGAACAGAGGTTTAGCGAGATACGACTTGATCTCTTCAATGCCTTCGGCAAAGGCCGCCCCAAATATATGACACGCCTCTTCTTGTTCAACTTGGAGAACGGCCGGCACTTCCTGATAGGTTCGATATGAACCGCCGGATGTACGCCAATCGCCCTTGTAACCCCCGAAGTTCTCTCGATTTCTGAGGTTGCAACTCTTGAATTGCCTTCACTTTGTCGATCGACGGGATTCCTTTGTTGGTGACGACGGCCAAGGAACTTGCCACCGACATCCCAAGGAAGGACTTGGCAGATTCATCTTTAGTCGATGAGTTCGCATGAGTTCAATACCGCTCTAAGATTTTTGATGTGATCTCCTTTGTCACGCTTTTCACGCACCAAATCGCCGACGTAGCATTCGACCGCTTTTCCAAGATGATCCCGAAAATCTCCGCCATTGCTCTCTCGGTATGTTGCGCCAAGATTTTGAGGCCGAACGGCATGACCGTAGCAATATATGCCAATGGGCTGCTCAACGCCGTGTTTACGCCATCGGGTACATCTTGATTTGATTATACCCAAAAGCCATCCATAAAGGACATTCTTTCAAATCCACACGTGTTGTCAACTATGACATCGTGATTGGAAGAGGGAAATCATCCTTGGGCAAGCAGCCGCTTAGGTCTCTCAGAGTCGCATACGCATCCTAATCGAACCATTCTTCTTCATGACCGACTATATTCGCCACCCAATCCGGATGTTGAATTTCCTCGATGAATCCCGATTCTATGAGTTTCTTCACTTCACAACAATTGCCTCCAATATTTGTGGATCTAAACCGCCTTTGCCGTTGCTTGACAGTTTGACATCCGCCTTTGATGTTGAGGCGATGTGTTGCCACATTAGGGTCGAAGTCCCGCATGTCCTCGTGAACTCCGTGCTAATACATCGATATACTCCCCGATTAGGGCAATCAACTCTTCCTTTCTTCCAAGGGAGAGTATTGCTGATGTTTATGAGTTTGGGATGCTCTTCATCACCCATATTAACCTCGACTACCTCATCCTTAGTGGGGGTTCTCTTTGTTCAACCTATCCCCAAACCGCTTCGAGTTGATGGATCCATGGGTCTTCCCATGTTGGCATATCTTCATCACCCTCAATAGTAGCAGGATCGATCGTGGCCATATTCGACATCAAAGCCTTGAAAGCTTCTCCAGGTCGGTGTCAATCCCAAGTCAAGAGTCGACGAATGTCCGCTCTCACCGGTGGATTATTATCAATCACCACGAGCATTCATCTTCCGAGGAGGATTCGTATCCCAATCCCCTTCTAAATGCATAGTAATTATCCGCTTTCCTCTTGGGACATATGCCGCTTAGGAGGGGTTCGAGGGCCTCGTCCAAACATAGACCTTCCCTCGTGTCAAGTCATACCCCATCTTTTCATGATACCTGTTTCGACTATATCCAATGTGTGGAGGATAGGCCCATTGTCATCTTCACCTTCTTCAAAGAAATGATTCGCTTGAACCGTGATCTCCTTTTCCGTGAAACCAAGTCTCTTTCACTACTTGATCTTCGGGATGACAAGTGTTGTCCCAAAGGAGTCCCGAATCGCTTTTGTGTGAAGTAAGATGATCGAAGTCAAGGTGTGCAACTCGATCATTGTATAACTCGCTATCACATCATTCAAAGATAAAGGATACTCTAAATCGCCATTTATTGATTCATCGGCAATTTGCCAATTACAATGTTCATCCGACGATTCTTCATCGCCAAGATTGATTACAAGGTACAATGTCATTTAAAACAAAACCTCCACTATAACCAAGCCCGCTTCGTGACGCCTTCTTCACCGCCGTCCGCATCTTTGGGCCGATGATTCGCCGACTCATTACCGTAGAGGAGAGAATCGCTGAAATAATTCTCCATCCCCTTAAACGGTTGTTTGTCCGCCACCACCGCCTTGACTCATTATTCGTGTCTACATATTTGAGACACCGATGAAGAGTAGACGGACTATAACGCTATTGTGGATCCAAGGTCCACTCCAACAATAAGTTATAGGAAGTCTCGCCAATCACATAGCAGTGACTTCGACTTTAAGTCCCCATTTGGCACTTAATCCGATTTTACCAAGTGGGCGGACCCACCGGTGTTAAATCCAGATCATTGTGCCGCTTGATGCTAGCTTGTCGGGCGTGAATTCCCGTGATGATACATGAGGCGTAGGGCATGATGCTCATAATGAACCCGGATCGACTTGGATCCTGCTAACTTCACTAGAGCCAATATACCCGTGAAGTATAGCGCCTATCGTGCTTGAATTCCTCGCCCGCATATCCTCCTTTGTAAAGGTGATGCAGGGAAGTGTTTAGTCGCAAGGTTGCATTGCCGGGCCGACTCTTCCGACTCGCCTAACTGGGTGAGGAAGACTTCAATCGGCGAGGGCTTCTTGAAGAGCTTCTCTCGCCTCTTTGATAAGCGCAAAGAACTCATAGAGAGTGATCCTTGCGGGATATTGGCTAATTGGGCCATGACATCAAGCGTATGGAGAGTTCGGTTCCCGCTTATCTCTTCCAATCGGGCGACCGAATCGAGACCGCCGAGTTGAACTTCATGCGGCCGCTTTGTCAGAGCTTTGGCGCCCACTTGCTGCTATGCTTTCTCTCAGGCGAGTGAGGGGATTTGTTGGTACCCCCACCAGAGCCGCTTTGGCATTAGGGTGGGGACTTCGGTACTTGTATTTATACTCTTGTCCACTCCCCGGTGGCATGGGCTTCGTGTTCCCTTCTGACACCGAATGTTACCACTGCTCATCGCCTCCTCCGCACTGCGGAAGTAGCATGACATGCCTTTCCCTTCGCTCGCTTTTTCTTCAAGAAGAGGCTACCCATTGCTCATCTTCCAAGAAGTTCGGTGGACCCACAAGACTTCGCCATTCGGGTCAGATAATGATACAAGTCCTTTCTCGGCGCTGTTTGTGTGGGTCGCCATTCACCGCCTTCACCGCAACTTTGACCACCGGTTCAGTTCAAACCATGTCAATGGCACCGACCAAACTTATGGATACCGTGATTCGCCCGACCTTCTTCTCTTTGACGGCTTCATAGTAATGACCCTACATCAATTAAAGCCCGATTTTGTCCTTAAGGTCAAACAGATTTAGCGGGTGATGAACCGCCTATGGTATGCACAAGATCTTGGGTCATTCAGGTTCATCGCCTCCTCTTGATTCTCGAATCTGAGGGAGCTTGATCTTGTTATTTTCCACAAGATATTTGAAGAGACCGAATCTCGCCGCCCCTAAAGGAATAGGACTTCGGAATCTCGCCTAAGGCCTTCGCTTTTGTGGCCTGTGTTGCCACGCTGATCGTGGCTCGCGGCGGCTGCCACTGGCTGCCGCCGGCCGCCGGGTTGAGTTGAACGCTTGTTCGCGAACCGCCTTGGCTTGCTCTTTCCCTTTGCCGCTGGGACAAAGTTACGCCGAGCTTCCGCTGTCTACCGACCCTCTCGCTTTTTCCTTTTGAGGAATCTCGGCTTGCTCTCCACGAACCTTCAAGTCCTTCCACGCTATCGATGGTGCTGTACCCATTGCTTCAAGCACATCTATTGATAAGTTGTCGTGGTGTTTGAGGATGAACTCCTCTCGTTATTGATCCCGCAGCTTCATTGCCTTGTTCCGAATCGCTTAACAAAGATGTCCACGGTTTCTCCGCTTTTCGCTTCGCCGAGTTAACGCCCGATCGATACCTCGTATCGCCATCAAAGAAATTGGTAAGGAAGCTAGACTCCATGTCGCCCCACCGTGAATGCTCCCCGCTTGAGACGGCGGTACCATTCGGCGTTCCCACGGCGGTGCCAACGAATGACCGAACCATCAAGGGTTCGCCGTAAATAACTCCGAGGTGTGACTTGAAATAAATCAAGTGTCGCGCCGGGAACCCTTCCCACAAATGGTGTGAAGTTTATTAAGTTAAACTTCGACGTAAGGGATTGATTCCCACTCCCTGTATGGGCAAGGAATACCTGCTTCTTTACTTCTTGAGCGAAATCAATGAATTGATTTTGCTCTCCAAGTCTTTGATCTTCTCGCCTCATGAGCAATGCAGCCGCGGGTTCGTGGGGTTATCATCTTCGTGCTTCCTCCCGATCCGAATCGCTATCATCTTCATCGACGCTGACGCTACCGACTTGATTCACCTTGATGTTTTGTCGTGGCTTGGATCTGTTGGTCGCATTTCTCTCATCGCCCGCATGGCCAACTCCATTTCTAACTTGAAGTTTTCCGTTGTTTATTCAACGCCGCCTAGCATTTTGGCCACTTGATCTGCATCGATCATAAGTGTTTCGGGGCTCCTCGCTAGATACAAGATGATCGATGCGATTGCGAGCCAATATCCGACGATCATCCTCCGCTGGTAACCCTTCAAGCTTATCGATTCGACCGCCGGATAGTCCCGACCGCAAACGAAGTTAGCCGCTATGGCGCGCCGAATAGCCCGTGACGATGATTCTTTGTCGGGTCATATTATTAGTGACCTTCGCAACTCACCCTCTCGAGATCATCCTTTGCGGAATCGCCTTGTCCTAGGTCTCGCATCTCCGCGGTGAGTCTCTCAAGACCGACACCCTTTCGAGCTTGATGGCAATTGCATTCCGAGAGCATCGCCTTAATGATCAAGGCCAATTTGGGGAATCCTTCGAGATTTTCGCACTCTTGCACGGTAGTACGCCTCATCGGCGGTGTACCGGAGCAACCCGCCAGATGTTGGCGTGATCTTTCGGGTATAACGTCCTCATCGTCAGATGAAAACGTCTCCTTCCGAGGACGGGTCAATCCATCGAAACTTCCGAAAGTGACTCGCCTAGACTTTCGCCGATGTGGGCGCGAAGTCTCGGCAGACTCTCGGACTTCGATTTTCAATCCGATAGGAGAGGCTGCAGGAATCTTCTTGTCCTTGTTGGAACGGGTGCGACCTCCTGCATGAGGAGTGACCCGTGATTCTCTTCGAGGACCGAGACGATCCTTGATAGTCGGTTTGGTGGTGGTGACGGGAGTTGGCTTCACCATCGATTCGTGATGCGCACGCTTTGTCTTTGAGGCGCCGCCGCCTGGGCTTTGGCGCTGGATTTGTAACGCCAGATCCTTCGCTTAAGCGCCGAGACGGGAGTGTGGGCGACTGAGGTTGGGGCACCATTAGACTTGGGCCTCCAAACCTGGCGGTACGTTGGTGGCTTCTTTGCCACTTCCTTCTTTAACTCACGAGCCTGTTGCACCAAAGCTCGCTTGCGCAAGGAGTGCGCGGCGCCTCGGATGCGCCTCGGTGTGGAGCGTTCCGCTTGACACGGACCCACTCGCCGCTGACGGCTTGATAGACCGCCGATCACTTGAAGCCTCGCAGAAGTTCGATCTTAGATCCGCCAGAAGGACCCCATCCATGGATTGCATGGCCTTGGCAAGCTTGCGCGCCATGCTTTGTCGCCGCTTTGGCGAAGCTCGCTGGAGAGTGCCGCAAGATCGCCGGCGCTCATCTCGCACCATCCGGACTTCGGCCGGGGGGATTTCGCACCACGGGTACGGGTTGGACTCGCCCCGGGCTCTACATCGAGGCCCATCGGGTTCTCCTTGCAAATGAGACCTTCTTGGAGCGGCGGGGAACTGGATCTCGAGGAGGGTGAGGATAGGTACTCCTCGAACTTCTCCTCGGTCGAACTCGAACTCGACCTCTTCTTCCACCGATAGGGATCCGCTGTTGCGCATCTAACGACCTCCGATTCGAGGCCGGTGGCTCCCACTGTGGTCGCCGCCTTGTTCATGTAAAAGTTGGGATGATTGTCATTGATTTGAACTTGCTTACAAACTTCACCAAACAAATTCAAAGAGAAATATCGCTTTTATTTTAAGGCTTACAATGAAAATCAAAAAGATTACAACTTTTATCCTTTTGAACAAACACGAGGATCTCATATATCGGATCCTCGCTATGGGTTCTTTGCCCGTGTCGGGACTTATTGTGTCCGTGGACCACCGCAATCCCGATCCGTAGAGACCCGGTTCGAACTACAGATGTAAAGGGCTCGCTTCACGAAGGAAACGGTTACCGAGGGGATCACACACTTTAAGGAGAGGATCGCCAAGGGATCACACTCACGGCGAGAGGATCGCCGAGCGGGTGAGATCTACTAGGAGAAATCACAGCTATCCCCGAGATTAAGACGAAGCTTAACCTAGAGGGTATCTCAGAGTTCGACCAATTCGCTACCTTTTGATTGAAGATCCGACGTTGATCGACTTGTACTGCTGCTGTTCTAGAACGGCACATTACTCGTGAGATCTCGCAAGAACTCTTCAAGTCCCAGCTCTTCCAAATCCCCAAAATTCCGCCGATTCTTCGCCGATTCTTCGCCGATTCTTCGCCGATTCTTCGCCGATTCTTCGCCGATTCTTCGCCGATTCTTCGCCGATTCTTCGCCGATTCTTCGCCGATTCTTCGCCGATTCTTCGCCGATTCTTCGCCGATTCTTCGCCGATTCTTCGCCGATTCTTCGCCGATTCTTCGCCGATTCTTCGCCGATTCTTCGCCGATTCTTCGCCGATTCTTCGCCGATTCTTCGCCGATTCTTCGCCGATTCTTCGCCGATTCTTCGCCGATTCTTCGCCGATTCTTCGCCGATTCTTCGCCGATTCTTCGCCGATTCTTCGCCGATTCTTCGCCGATTCTTCGCCGATTCTTCGCCGATTCTTCGCCGATTCTTCGCCGATTCTTCGCCGATTCTTCGCCGATTCTTCGCCGATTCTTCGCCGATTCTTCGCCGATTCTTCGCCGATTCTTCGCCGATTCTTCGCCGATTCTTCGCCGATTCTTCGCCGATTCTTCGCCGATTCTTCGCCGATTCTTCGCCGATTCTTCGCCGATTCTTCGCCGATTCTTCGCCGATTCTTCGCCGATTCTTCGCCGATTCTTCGCCGATTCTTCGCCGATTCTTCGCCGATTCTTCGCCGATTCTTCGCCGATTCTTCGCCGATTCTTCGCCGATTCTTCGCCGATTCTTCGCCGATTCTTCGCCGATTCTTCGCCGATTCTTCGCCGATTCTTCGCCGATTCTTCGCCGATTCTTCGCCGATTCTTCGCCGATTCTTCGCCGATTCTTCGCCGATTCTTCGCCGATTCTTCGCCGATTCTTCGCCGATTCTTCGCCGATTCTTCGCCGATTCTTCGCCGATTCTTCGCCGATTCTTCGCCGATTCTTCGCCGATTCTTCGCCGATTCTTCGCCGATTCTTCGCCGATTCTTCGCCGATTCTTCGCCGATTCTTCGCCGATTCTTCGCCGATTCTTCGCCGATTCTTCGCCGATTCTTCGCCGATTCTTCGCCGATTCTTCGCCGATTCTTCGCCGATTCTTCGCCGATTCTTCGCCGATTCTTCGCCGATTCTTCGCCGATTCTTCGCCGATTCTTCGCCGATTCTTCGCCGATTCTTCGCCGATTCTTCGCCGATTCTTCGCCGATTCTTCGCCGATTCTTCGCCGATTCTTCGCCGATTCTTCGCCGATTCTTCGCCGATTCTTCGCCGATTCTTCGCCGATTCTTCGCCGATTCTTCGCCGATTCTTCGCCGATTCTTCGCCGATTCTTCGCCGATTCTTCGCCGATTCTTCGCCGATTCTTCGCCGATTCTTCGCCGATTCTTCGCCGATTCTTCGCCGATTCTTCGCCGATTCTTCGCCGATTCTTCGCCGATTCTTCGCCGATTCTTCGCCGATTCTTCGCCGATTCTTCGCCGATTCTTCGCCGATTCTTCGCCGATTCTTCGCCGATTCTTCGCCGATTCTTCGCCGATTCTTCGCCGATTCTTCGCCGATTCTTCGCCGATTCTTCGCCGATTCTTCGCCGATTCTTCGCCGATTCTTCGCCGATTCTTCGCCGATTCTTCGCCGATTCTTCGCCGATTCTTCGCCGATTCTTCGCCGATTCTTCGCCGATTCTTCGCCGATTCTTCGCCGATTCTTCGCCGATTCTTCGCCGATTCTTCGCCGATTCTTCGCCGATTCTTCGCCGATTCTTCGCCGATTCTTCGCCGATTCTTCGCCGATTCTTCGCCGATTCTTCGCCGATTCTTCGCCGATTCTTCGCCGATTCTTCGCCGATTCTTCGCCGATTCTTCGCCGATTCTTCGCCGATTCTTCGCCGATTCTTCGCCGATTCTTCGCCGATTCTTCGCCGATTCTTCGCCGATTCTTCGCCGATTCTTCGGTCTTCCGGCTTAGTTTTGTTCCTGATGTCGCCGCAGGTTCGAGTCCGTCCGATCAACTTTCGTGAGCTCGAACGGTTCGCTTGCATCGACGGACTAAGTACGGTTGATTCCGCCTTTGTCAACGCTGAGTTTAGCCAACCCGCTTCGCTGAGCTTCGCCGTCGTTTTCCACGACGCCTGCTATTGCTCAGACGCCGAACCCACTTCATGAGTTCGCCGACCGCTTTATGCTTTATGGCGATCACGCCGACGGCGTTTCGAAGTCGCGCCGATGGATCGTCGGTTGTCAACCCACCGCCACGAAGTCTTGTTCGCACCGATAAGCAATTTTTATGCCTACACGCTTTAATAGCCAACGATAAAATTTATTTCTCCCATAGTTCTTTTGCCTATACTCTTCAACGACTCTCCCTTCTCTTCCTCCGACGCATAAACTTACCGAAGTCTCGACGATCATCATCCAAAGCCGACTGATGAGCCGCCACTTATCCACTTCGACTCGAGCCTGTTTCCTCGAGTCTCGTGAAATTTCCATTTGCCTTCTAGCCCCGATTTCTGAGTTTTCCACCTCGATCTCCTTTCGAGCCTTTCGACCGTCTTCTTAATCACGTAATTTCCTTAACTTATCAATGACGCCGCTCGCTTTCAGTGATATCTGAGGCGTTACCGCGATTGCTGGCCGTTTCAACGCGCTTTCACTTCATTTCTCGCCCGCTATATACCATCTTTCTCAGCCTTTCTTTCTATTGCTTCAATAGTTTCTTTCATGAAAGTTTACATTTTCATCATACATACTGGTTGAAGAGTTTCTTCCGAATAAGCCTCGAGTTTGATAACTCAAGAGAGCTAACCGTAGTTTGTTGAAGGTATTTCCTCTAGGAGCTCCCTATCTTTGGGAGGGTGAATCGCCCGCTTATTGTCAGCCTCTCATCCGTAAAGAAGCACCAGCCCTTTATGGAGGGAATGGTCCGAGACAAACCTATCACTTTGGGAAGGTTCCTCCCTTGTGGAGTACCCTTCCCACGTATCACCAATGAGCCGGGTTCGAGGTCCTTCCACTGAATCACACCTCGGGCTAACCTATGACAAAAGGAAGCTCTATGCCCAAACTATTGAGTAAGCTCAAGATTTGACCCCCGGCCGGATCATCCGAGATGACCGCCTCCTCACCCTCCGAAATGGCTCATCTCGAGGTCGCCTCTACAACCCGGCCGACAGGTTTCCTGGCCGGGCCAGCACCCTCTTGCGCTTGTCGGCCGGAACTTCACACACTCGAGACGGATTCCCCTCAATACCACCTCGTGGCTGAGGCAAGGAAGAAAGAACTTATGGGCTGCATTCTCCCCAGCAGCTGAGTTCCCCGCGAATGTCTCGCCTCTTCGAGGACCTCCTCTCACCGCCCCTTGAGGTTGATCCCTTGACTTTTTTTGTCTTCTTCTTCTTCTTTGGTTGGTCGCACTGGCAGGAGGAGCCCTCTTCACTTGCAAAGATAGACGCCAACTCTTCAAACCTCTTCCACATGCCGCCCTCCTCAAGGACAAATCTCCCTCCCCTAGCTCCTCTTTTGGGAAGTTGTACTCAGAACTTTATCGGCTAGGACCCCACTTTGGGATCCTCAACCCACCGAGAAGCCACTCTAGCAGCTTCCTTCTCTTCTCCTCATCACCCCCGTCGGTCGAACTAATGATGTTCCGCCATCCTCAGCAAAGCATTATCGAATAGGTTGTGACCCTTCCGAGATCCCGAATAATTTCGGAATTTCTCCAGGTCGCGCCTCTTGTCCGCTGAAAGGGGAAGGTTTTTCAGGCCGTCCTTGTTGATCTCTGGCCACGAACGGCAAGCCAAGATGGCATCGGCGCTGAAGACCCAGACGAACTTATTCTTCCAGTCCTTGTTCGAATCGGGGATCTCAACAAACCGACCGCCCACATACCCAAAAGAAGCGGGCGCTTTCTTCGCCGCCTCACCGCGACAAGATTGCCAAGAGTCAAGGGTCGGCGCCACCTTCACTGATGACAGATCACCAAAATGCCATTATCGGGTAATGGCATTAGGATAACCTGATCGGACACCCTGCCGCCGCATGCCTTCTTCACTTAACGCCGACAATGGGAGGCGCAATCCGTTGTCCAAATGCGCCATGTACAGCGGCTGCTTGTCTGCGCTGTGATCGATGATAGCGCTATCCTTCTATGGCAAGGAAACCGTAAATTCTCCAGGGAGATCGTACCTCTCATGGAGACCTTCCAGATCCTCCTCCTTCGTCTTCGACTGCCAAGACTTGAGCTTGGCGATCCTCTCAACGGGGATGGAGGTAGAAGCAGCCATGGCAGAAAGCTTTGAAAATTTCGAGCAAGAGGAAGAAGAAAATGGGTCTTTAGAAGGCACAAAAAGAAATCCCCAAATAGGGTAAAAGTATATATAGGCATCTAAGACGCCCACGTGTCTATTCCTAGATGGCGCTTCAATTTTGAAATCCAACGGTTTGGATTGACGCTCGGATACGAACCGCCTCTTAAAAATTGAAAGGCCCACCGCCTTTATGATCCACGTCTCTTCGCTCGAAATTCAAAACGCCTCTGACGGCTAAAGTACCGATGACGTCAAGTCCTATCTTCTGCAAGCCTCGCTTGCTTCTAGGAAACTAAACCCACCTTTAGTCCCACGGGCCGCCTCACCGAATCTAACTAACTAATCAGATTAAGAACAAGTAACCTAAAAACTGACTCAGAGCCAATAAGGAGCCATCTCGAGTCGATCATCCTATGGGAGGTTATACCAGCCATCTAAGCCGTGGAACGCCACTAAGCTCTGGACATCGTCGCCAACCCATCAATCATCTTAACTATCAAACACAGCACGAGATATAGCTATGAGAGCAGAAAGAACTTTTATTGCATTCATTTATTTGGTAACAAGTACAAAATATACACACCAACAATTACATGATAGCTGGAAACTCAAGACCTAAGCTACTGACCCGAGTTGGCCTCACTCAAGGAACCGTCACTTGATGACTCTTCCCCCTCTTCCTCCTCGGCCCCGCCATCGCCTAGATCATAGCCGGGCCCCCGCCAAATCTTGAGAGGAGACCTATCCGCCGGCTATGCTTGAGGGTATTGAAGCCACCGTGGACACCCCGATACTCGGGCGAAGTTGCTTGACCATGAAGTCGCTACCCGCTTTACGTGACTGTGAGCGACTTCAACCTTCCTTAACGCATCGACGAAATTTTCGATGATGGCCGGTCGGCTTTTCTCCGTTATGGATGATCGATGGTCACTTGACTCCAGATATTTTATCCTTTCCTCTGCCTTACTCAAAGACTCCTTAAGTTGAGCACATTCTTCTCGCGGAGTCGCTTGGCTACCACTCTCCGCTTAACCGAAGTTTTGGCGTACGCGACTGCTTTTCGAGGCCGACTACGCCATCGCTAAGTCAGCAAGGCCCCCTTATAGACTTCTTATCGGACGCATCGGATCGCCCTCCACCATTCTCAAGATGTTGCCGGAGTTCTCCGATCTCAACCAACATTCTTTGCGCCGAGGCCTTGAGTCTGCTGATAACTTGCTCCTTAACCTCCGCTTTCACGACGCCAATCATCAAGCTCGGCTTGTTTAATCGAAGCTCCCTCGACATTTGATCAAGCTTTTCGCTAGGCCGGGCCTCAGAGATAAATGCTTTTTCAAGCCTTTCATAGGCTTGATGGCCCCGACTCACCGACCGAATGCCTCTTACTCCACCAAGCAACCCCGTCAAGTAACTCCAGGATTATATGCAGCCGATATCGGAATCATCTTCAAAACCTCTCGTCCTCGTGCAAATTGAATTGCTCTACCGCCTTTCCTTGTACATAGCTCGACCTTAACACCGATGAGCGAAGGCCATATACCACGCCGCTCAGACGATGTTCCGCGATCGCCCTTCATAACGGCCGACGGGAGAGCGCCCCATCATCAAGTCGCTTACCTTATTCCAATCCCTCAACCTCGGCCGCAGACAGGGAGAGGGCCATCCCGCAGGACAAACCCGCCCCCTCGCCACCACCGGCCTTTCCTTTGCCGTGAGAGGATACCCTTGGTGGCCGACCCCACGCCTCTGCCTGCATTGTTCCCTGCTAGGTACCGACTCGGTGTCTCTCCCGCACAGCCTTCAGAATGACACTGCTGGCTCAAAGCGCCAACCTTCGGCTTTCTTAAAGTTTGCCGTTCCCATTTCTAACTCTTCCATCGGTTCTTCAGACTTCTTCGCCTCGTCCTAGCCCCTCGAGGACTATGGCTGTTTTTGCCTTCCAGACCGACCTATCACGACTCGTCGTCGCCTCTTCACATCCCGGCCGTCTCCCAGCGACCTCCTCGGCTTTCCGCTGGTTGAACCTCCAGATGATTTCTATTGCTGGCTTAGCCGGCAAGCCAACCCTTTCGATTCTTCATCGGACCCTTCATCCAGCTTCTTCGGCCCTCGCATTCTCCCAATCATCCTCCGAAGTCACGCGAGCCCTCTCCTCATCGAAGGGCCGGAGGGGTTGAAGAAATTCCATGAAACCGCAAGACCGACTTGTCAAGCAGTACCCATCGTGGCGCGTACTCGTATGGAGGATCTCGCTTCAACTCCCGACGGTTCTCTACCGATGAGGCTTAGGCTCTAGGGTCTCTTCTACTCTCGCCAGACGACACCCTAGGTTCGAGTCATCCCCATGACCCGCATCTAACCTATCCTTCCATCCTTTAATTGACATAGGCGATCGAGGATAACCTTGAATTCCACATCCTAAGATAATAATGGGCCTTTCTCAATCAGCTTATACCGACCAAATGGCTCAGCACACTCATCTTTGGCCGAATCGAGAGCCAACGACAGATGACGGTGAAGCCGACCAATATGGCTATCGAGTTAGGCGTCATTTGCATTGGAGACACGCCCAACTCATCAAACACCTTTCGGAGAAAGGGATGCAGCGGCAGCCTAAGGCCACACTCCAAGTGCTTGAGATACAGAGGAGCCCTCTGGTCACCATGGTCGCATAATCGGAGATGATTTCACGAGCTCCAACTTGTAACCCTTCTAAGTCAAACTTCGAAGAAAGACTTCATCCGCCCTGCTGGTGATCGAACGTAACTCATCAAGCTACTTGTAACGATCGGAATCCATACTAGGTCTGTATCGCTCGTCGGAGGATCGCCTGAGTTCGTGGTTGAAGAACAAAGTAAAAGCTTCTCCCCACCTCCTCAGATGAGCACGGGCCCATCGACACCGCTCTCGTGGGATCAACGGAGGAGATTAAAACCTCGCTCCCGAGGCGCCACCTCGGGAGATGAAAAACCTCTCCCATCCGTTCCCAGAGGGCCCCACCATCGAGCCCAGAAGGCGAAACGCTAATGGCCAAAAAACTGCCTCCTGACATCAACCACGTCCCAGCAATAGAATGTTCGAGCCTCTTCCGGAGCTCCCTTCCGACCAAGGCTATACTACTTACTTCACTTGGACTTGTTTCCAACCGACTCCAAGCGAAAGGGGCCAACTGTTATGGTCATAACCACTAATTAGTGATTAAAGAGGAAAACCAAGCGCTAACATGAATAAACATCTCTGCTCGTTAACTTGAAGCGACATGAACCTCCACCACTCCGCCAAGGGGCGGCTCACGCTGTCGACCTCGCCACGGTCCGTTAAACGACTATCGCCATAGCCGACGCCGAAGGCGGTGTAGGTCGCCCATCAACAACTCTCTCGCGACGATAAAGGCGCACTGGGCCATCCGCCCAACCAATTGACTGCCTCAAAGCCATCCTTCCAAGTCGCTTGTCCCCCCGGGCGACATAGGGGACGCACTACCATCGCTTAACCACTAGTCCCCTCGACGACGCGAAGGCGGTACTAGTCATCCTCCTAACCTCATATCTACCATAAACCCTTTCCAACCACTCTCAGATACCTCCGACGATGCGAAACGAACCTAGCCCCTCTTTTCACCATTCGCCCTCGAGGACGACGCTGGCGGGCGGTACTAGTCGCCCCTTCAACCGACATCTAATGGACGCCGAGAGGTCAGGCGAGTCGGCCACCCGCCTTCTCCCTCTCATCCTATGTGGTTCTCCACTGAACGACAAGTATACATCGAGCCCATCAACATCACATTAAAACACCGACGTTCTTTAACTCCTCCATCTCTCACTCAGATTTAAGGCACCTCGACCCATGCAGCCTACAGGCCAGCCAATCCCATCTCATTAAATGGCTAATAGACCACACTAACCCTCAAATTACCCACTACTTGACACCTATAAAGGCCACCAGAAAGCGTAAGAGAGGTGCTTAGCTAATCACCGCTCACACGCGGAAGAGAGGGCGACTCACCGCTGATTTCTCACCAATGAAGAGACAAAAATACCCCCACTCTAGGTATAAGTAGCAACAAGGAATAGCAAACCAAGTAAGTAATTTTTCTCCGAGTGAATTCCTCGCCCATTGAATTTTCTCCCCATTACTAACTTGACCGCCTGAGGAACCACCGAGATCCCAACTCCGCCTCTTCCACAGTGTGCCCCTTGTCAGAAAACCCACAGAGCAACATCACGGACATTAGGAGAGAAGGCGGACTCCGCTCTCTTAAAAGCTAAACTCACCCCGAGGTTAGTGGTGATTATATACATCAACATATATATATATATATATATATATATATATATATATATATATATATATATATATATATATATATATATATATATAATGTTATTGTAAACTTAAGGGGACAGAGGGCTCAGTCCACCAAAGTTTTTAACTGTAGGATTGACATATCTAATCAAGATCTTGATCCTATCAATCTCTTTAATTTATTGAACAAGGGTAGTTTGGGGAATAAAAAGAACGGTTGAAAGGAAATTAATTAATAAGTATGATCTGAATATAGCATTTCCACCTTGATTATAAAGCAGGTAGAGAAGCATCAATGTCCCAATTAACTTTTGCGTTCACCATTCATGACTCGGAGTTTAAAGACGATGTCAATGACTCGGATAAGCACGCTGAGTAATCCAATGCCTCCAACCCCTTGCGATGTAAGTTTTTATTTTCCCCTTTTATTTTTTTATTTTAGAATTGCATATTTTAGGATTTTATTTTCTTATTTTTATTTTATGTTTGGTAGATTAGATTTATTGCTTTGTAGTATAGATTTATGCTTTGTAGTGTAGATTTATTTTCATGCTCTTTTATTGCTTTGTAGTTTAGTTTCATTTTTTATGCTTTGTAGAATTTATTTTCTAATTTCTTGCTTTGTAGTTAGTTTTATTTTGCTTTTAATTCATGCTTGTAGTGTAGATTTTTATTTTCTTATTTCTTTTCTTGCTTTGTAGTTAGTTTCTATTTTCTTGCTTGTAGTTTAGATTTACTTCTTTTATGCCTATTAGTATAGATTTTTCCTTATTTTTAATTTGCAAAAGTAAGTAACTAGTTCTTGTAGGAAATCTGGGATTGTATGAAATTAGTTTAAATTCTTTTATGGTTTATGAATTTCTCTCTTTATGCTTAAAATAATCATGTTTAGGATAATCAACTAGAGAACTAATTAGTAGGAAAAGAGTTTGATCATCTATGCTTATCTTAAGTGATTTGATAGGTTATGCTTATACAATTCTAGGATTATTATCTAGTTGCTTATTCTTTTCATGAATGAGAATTTTGCTTGTATAATAATTTGATAGATTATGCTTTCTTTAAATGGTTTGATAATCATTGCTTAGTAAATTTAAAGTAAAATATGATAAAAAGAGAGTAGTTCATAAATCCCAATTGAAATTAACTAGTGAAATCAATTCTAGATTTCCAACCATTCTACTTGTTTTTCCTAATTCTCTCGATTTGATTTTCCTCTTCCTCTCTTGATTTCCTCCATCTTTTTATTCCTTTCTTGTTTTGATTTGATTTGATTTGATTTTTATTTTCTTATTTTCATTTCTTTTTTACTTCTTCTTAGTTTCCTCTTTGCTATCCTTTTATTTGTTTCCTCCTTCTCTCTTTCTTCCCTCTTGTTTTAGTCTTTTATTTTTGTGAGAAATCTCTCTACATCTCTACACTTTCACTCTCACTCCTTTCTGACCACACTTTTCTAGGATCAAATTTAGAATTTTCAAACACACACCTTCCCCATGGGTTCGATATTTATGTTATACTATATCTTGGTTGTGCACTTGTAATGTTGCATTATTTACCCTGATCATTAATTGAGAATACCTTTTAAATTGCAAAATTTTATTTGCAATAAATAGTTTTTCTCTTTTTAATTTTCTTTCTTCTTCTCTTTTGATAATGAAGATAAAGATTTGCTTCTCAAGGGGCCAACCCCTTGCATGGTAAGTATTTATTTTCCTCTTTTATTTTTTATTTTAGAATTACATATTTTAGGATTTTATTTCTTATCTTTAATTCCATGTTTGATAGATTATATTTATTGCTTTGTAGATTAGATTTATTTCATGCTTTTAGTATTTTCTTGTTCTTTTATGCTTTGATTTTCTACTTCTTTCTTTTTATTGCTTTGTAGTTTAGATTTACTATCTTATTCTTTTATGTTTTCTCGTATAGATTTTATTTCGTTATTTTTAAAATCTAGGATTAGATGAAACTAGTTTAATTTCCTTTGTGTTTTTTATTTTCTCTTTGTGCTTAAAATGATTATGTTAGGATAATTAACTAGAGAATTAATAAAAAAGAGTTTGATAGTCTATGCTTTCCTTGAGTGGTTTGATAAGTTATGCTTACTCAATTTAGGATTATTACCTAGTTGTTTCTTTCTTTTCATGAGTATTAATATTGCTTAGATATACTTTTGATAGGCTATGCTTGTTTTAAGTAACTTGATAATCTATGCTTAGGAAATCTAAGAAATATGTGATTAAAAAGAGAGTAATTCTTAAATGCAAATTAAATTTAACTAGTGAATTCAATCCTAGATTCCTATTCTCCTCTCTTGATTTCCTCCATCTTTTTATTCCTTTCTTGTTTTGATTTGATTTGATTTTTATTTTCTTTTTATTTTGTTATTCTCTTTCTCTCATTCTTCCCTCTTACTTTAGCCTTTTATTTTTATGCAAATGTCTACCTAAATCACTCTATACTCTCTTTTACACTCTCATTATTAGTTTTCTATACATTTCAAGCAACCACTTAGATCTATCTTTCTAATACTCTCCTTTCTTTGGATCGATATCTTAAATACTATAACTTAATTATTGTACACTTGTAACTTTTGCATAAGTTTAGTCCCATCAGTTACAACCGATGTATGTGTAGACCTGGTAAGTTATGAAAGTTGTCAACTAGAGAGATTGAGTATCCGATTAATATCTCTAATTAGACAGACTGCCATAAAACCAGGCCGGGTTAGAGTGTAGGTGTAGTAACTGAACTGATGAGTCCGATTGTTATGAACCTTTACCACTCTATCCGAGCTTTTAGGTCAGGTCCATAGGTCATGACCGGATTGTATGCTGAGTGTAGATGTCCCGCACTTTAGCGAGTTAAAGTGCGTACTTGGTTGATCGAGTCAACTTGTTGTCGTGATGTGGTCTGGTGAGCCCAAATTTAAAATCTTAGCTGTATGTATAACAGGTTCCAATTACTCCTAACTAAACAAAAGTATGAAATTTGTGCGTGAACCATGTCAACTTAACAAAAATAAGATACATTTTTTATTTATTCTTTCTTGAGGTTAGTAGTTGTCAGAATGAGCATGGTCCAAGCCCTACAAAGCCCCAGTTATTAATTGCGCTGGAGATCCACGCGCGGAGGTGTTCAGTTTCTCCAGTATATAGCTATCTTAAACGAATAACAAACTAATGTTTTGATGCACATCACCCTCAGCTAGCTTAGCTAATTCCACAAAGAAAGAATAAACTCAATGTGATTATCATACTCAAA
This sequence comes from Asparagus setaceus, assembly GCA_012295165.1. Classification (NCBI taxonomy): domain Eukaryota; kingdom Viridiplantae; phylum Streptophyta; class Magnoliopsida; order Asparagales; family Asparagaceae; genus Asparagus; species Asparagus setaceus. The sequence continues at coordinate 76,214,137 of CM022701.1, forward strand.
TTCTTTGTCACGCAGCCAAGAATATTAAATGGAAGTACAAATGCACATCACATTATCGTATATTATTTCTTTAAGAAAGAAAAAACTTGTCTTAATTATTTTTATCTCTTCTTTACTTTGATGTTTATTGAAGAGTTGATCAGATTCACAACCATGATTTAAAGTTAGTCCAGGATTCAAGGCAATCAAAGCACCCAACTAATTCTATGATGACAAATCCTAATACTTATATTCTCTATATATCTTCATCTAGTTTCTTGTTTTTTTGGCATTTTGTTAGCGTATATACTGGCCCAAGAAAATTAGATAATAGATATTATTCCAAATTGTACGTTCTATATTCAATGTACTCATTGATGCACATATGAACTCTAGAAGCAAGAAAACATTACACCATCGCCCTATCTTGACTTCATGTCTGTTATTTCTAGCTAATGGTGTCGAACAGAATAGGATGCACTTTATTGCGTCTTTTGTTGATGTTTACAGGAAAAACGAACCCTAAAATGCCGAATACGTGCACGATTGCACCACTATATAATGGTGACAACCATGATTTAATCTAATTCTAGAGTTGAACGTATAAAAGCCGCATCTTATCTTGATCTCAAACTCACAAGCTTTATGCTAACTATAGGATAGCGAAACTCTCTTGGACTATACTTTGTTGGATGGAAGGAGGGGAGGGGAGGGATGATGATGTGGTTTGTTTTGTTTTAGCTTTTCGCTAAAACACAGAATTAATAGCGAAAATATAGAAAAATAAAAGCGAACAATCAAACCAAAAACCAACCAAGGAAAAAGCGAGAATTTTATAGTGTTTCAGATAACAATCTTATGTCCCTTGTTCCTTCTTATAAAAGGGCTTTCTCACTATGTAAAGAATTCACCTGAATCATAACCCGATTTAGTAGGCTTACAAAGACTACTCCCTAGAATTTATCTGAAACCAGTCATCTAACCTAACTCTCGATAGCGAGTACACCAAGCCCTATCTAGTCCCAACTCTTAATTATCACTGGCTTGAGTATGCCGTAAAAATAAGTTTGAACCAAACTATCAAAAATAGTTTAAGCACAAAATTAGAAAGATCTTACAGCCCATTTGATTAGCAGACCATTCTTAAAAAATTTGAAGCGAAACTTGATGAAGAACGATGTAGATATTGATTTCAAGGGCAACTCCTCTCGCTAAGACAATCCGATATTGTTGAGCGCGACGAGAAAGAGTTTGTTGAGGCTTCGGGGGTTTAAATCACAAATCAATCTTCTCCTCACAAACCCTAAAATTTTCTCTTAAACCCTTTTTTTCAAACCCTAGAACTCTCTCCAAAAATCATCTCTTCCAATCTTATATAGCCTCTCATAAATCGAAAAGAGATATCCAAATCATAGTGAAAGTTGGAGATGAAAAGGACCAACGACGGTTGTGATTAACATTTAAATCGCTAAAAATCATCGCCACCATCGACGGTTCCTCATGACCATCGATAGTTCCTTGAGCACCATCGATGGGTGCTCAGATCATCGATGATTTGATTTTGAGTTTTGGAAATCGCAATTGGTTACTATAAACCATCGATGGTGTGTGTGGTGACCATTGATGGTTCATCAGAAATCATTGATGGTTCGAAATGAACTTTCTCAAATCTATGAATGTTCATCAGATACCATCAATGAGCCTTGACCATCGATGGTTCAATGTAGATCATCGATGTTTCCAAAGGCGTAATCAGCGTAAATCTTTGTTTTTGCATTGTTTCACCTTGTAACCTTCATATACCTATTTTTCATCCGTACTATATCATCTCAAATAAATATTAGTAACAAATGAGAGTTTGTTATTACTCAAACAAGAGCTATTATAACGGACTACATCCTTACATACTTGACCTTGAAGAATTGACTATAGACTTCATATTATATGAGAATGCTCCTCCAACACAAACACGTTGTAATTTGAAAAGTAAATTTAGTAATGTCCTCATTAGTCGAACAACATTTTAATTGACGTATGCAAAAAGAAAAGAGTCTGTACATATCTTTGTTGTTAGTTTGATATATATTTTTGGTTTTGTGTTTTCCTACGCATAGACATGTTTATATATGGCTAAATATCAGAAAACCCCCCTTAACATTGGACAATTATTAGATAACTCCCAAAGCTTCCAAAATATTAGAACCCTCAGCCCCTCCCTAAGTTTAGGGTTATAAAAACCCTTAAACTTTAAGATTTTATCAACCAAAAAAAAAAAAGGCTTTAAGCTCAAATTTTCACATGGGTGGGAAAAATTAACGAATGAGGACGTTTTTTCCAATAAAAATGCAGTTCACATTTGAAGGGAGTTTCTAATAAAATATTAAAGGTAAAGGGGGCTTTCTGATAACCTTTCAATTTAAGGAGGTTTCTGATGTTTTGAAAGTTATAGGGGTTATCTAATAATCATCCAAAGTTAAGGGCTTTTTTTAATAAATATTTAACCTATTGGGAATAGTCGTGTATTTCAAATCCATAAGACGATGACAAAAGAAGATAAAAGAAGAGGTATCCGTTGATGTCATATATCAAACAAGGAAATTTAGTGTGGATTATGGAGAGTTTTAGGTTCCTCAATCTTCTTTGATGATTGATTATTGAGTAGAAGATTCGATCCTGCACACAAACAATATGTAAGAGGATCAGAGTTGGGTTCTCCGAGGGTTCCTCCGACGGTCAAATCAGTATTGATCTTAAGTGGAGGAGAAAAATATGATTGTTGTGTGTTATATTGTAAAAGATTGCGTACCTCCATTTAGTAGGCTTACAAAGACTACTCCCTAGAATTTATCTGAAACCAGTCATCTAACCTAACTCTCGATAGCGAGTACACCAAGCCCTATCTAGTCCCAACTCTTAATTATCACTGGCTTGAGTATGCCGTAAAAATAAGTTTGAACCAAACTATCAAAAATAGTTTAAGCACAAAATTAGAAAGATCTTACAGCCCATTTGATTAGCAGACCATTCTTAAAAAATTTGAAGCGAAACTTGATGAAGAACGATGTAGATATTGATTTCAAGGGCAACTCCTCTCGCTAAGACAATCCGATATTGTTGAGCGCGACGAGAAAGAGTTTGTTGAGGCTTCGGGGGTTTAAATCACAAATCAATCTTCTCCTCACAAACCCTAAAATTTTCTCTCTTAAAACCCTTTTTTTTCAAACCCTAGAACTCTCTCCAAAAATCATCTCTTCCAATCTTATATAGCCTCTCATAAATCAGAAAAGAGATATCCAAATCATAGTGAAAGTTGGAGATGAAAAGGACCAACGACGGTTGTGATTAACATTTAAATCTGCCAAAAATCATCGTCACCATCGACGGTTCCTCATGACCATCGATAGTTCCTTGAGCACCATCGATGGGTGCCTGTAGATCATCGATGATTTGATTTTGAGTTTTTGGAAATCTGCAATTGGTTACTATAAACCATCGATGGTGTGTGTGGTGACCATTGATGGTTCACTGTAAATCATTGATGGTTCGAAATGAACTTTCTCGAAATCTATGAATGTTCACTGTATACCATCAATGAGCCTTGACCATCGATGGTTCAATGTAGATCATCGATGTTTCCAAGGCTGTAATCAACGTAAATGCTGTTTTTTGCATTGTTTCACCTTGTAACCTTCATATACCTATTTTTCATCTGTACTATATCATCTCAAATAAATATTAGTAACAAATGAGAGTTTGTTATTACTCAAACAAGAGCTATTATACGGACTACATCCTTACATACTTGACCTTGAAGAATTGACTATAGACTTCATATTATATGAGAATGCTCCTCCAACACAAACACGTTGTAATTTGAAAAGTAAATTTAGTAATGTCCTCATTAGTCGAACAACATTTTAATTGACGTATGCAAAAAAGAAAAGAGTCTGTACATATCTTTGTTGTTAGTTTGATATATATTTTTGGTTTTGTGTTTTCCTACGCATAGACATGTTTATATATGGCTAAATATCAGAAAACCCCTTAACATTGGACAATTATTAGATAACTCCCAAAGCTTCCAAAATATTAGAACCCTCCCCTAAGTTTAGGGGTTATAAAAAAAACCCCTTAAACTTTAAGATTTTATCAACCAAAAAAAAAAAAGGCTTTAAGCTCAAATTTTCACATGGGTGGGAAAAATTAACGAATGAGGACGTTTTTCCAATAAAAATGCAGTTCACATTTGAAGGGAGTTTCTAATAAAATATTAAAGGTAAGGGGGCTTTTCGATAACCTTTCAATTTAAGGAGGTTTCTGATGTTTTGAAAGTTATAGGGGTTATCTAATAATCATCCAAAGTTAAGGGCTTTTTTTAATAAATATTTAACCTATTGGGAATAGTCGTGTATTTCAGTCCATAAGACGATGACAAAAGAAGATAAAAGAAGAGGTATCTGTTGATGTCATATATCAAACAAGGAAATTTAGTGTGGATTATGGAGAGTTTTAGGGTTCCTCAATCTTCTTTGATGATTGATTATTGAGTAGAAGATTCGATCCTGCACACAAACAATATGTAAGAGGATCAGAGTTGGGTTCTCCGAGGGTTCCTCCGACGGTCAAATCAGTATTGATCTTAAGTGGAGGAGAAAAATATGATTGTTGTGTGTTATATTGTAAAAGATTGCGTACCTCCATGTAGTAGGCAGTGCACCTATTTATAGCAGATCCAAGAGGGCAATTGTGTAACTTCAGCCGAGTCCAAGCAGTCAGCTTATTCGGCTGATACTTTATAGGTGTCGGCTGCGGGTGGTATGAGTCACCTTTATGATTAATACGATGGTGACAGGGGAAGTAAGGTGCTGATGAGGTCCGATGAGTCATTAAGACTTTCGGGGTGGATGTAATAATGACTCCAACCGTGCATTTAATGTGATGGTGATCGGCTATCGGCGAGGGGTTCGAGAATGACCACCTTTCGTCTCGGTATTGCGAGAGGGTCGATAAAAGACACATTTTGATTTGGCCATTTTGGATTGAGAGCTTTTCGACTCGGTCTTACAAAATGAAGAGGCATGGCGTCGGTCTTAACATCAGGGTTCGAGGAAGGACGCCTTTCGACTCAGCCCTTATTGGGAAGGGTCGAGTGATGATGTTATTTGACTTGTCCTGTATAGGGTCGAGTCGATTTGGTGCATAGTTAACTCGGGACACGTGTCGACTTCTGGAGTGGGATTAACACTTAGTCATTTTTGTGATACAACAGGATTAACACTAAGTCATTTCTGTGGTACAACAGTATCCGAACAGCGATGAAAATAGTAAAGGATTCACGAACAGGCGGAGACCGCCGACAGTCAAGGACCAAAGCGGAGACTGCCGACGGTCAACATCGATGGTCCGTGGGCTAAACTGGGTCAAAATCTAGTTCAAGTCAGTTTTGGATTGGTTTCGTTTGGGAATTCTTTTGTATTAGGTATTGTACTATATAAATAAAGTTGTTTCAATTTTTGTGGCATGAAATCAGAAAGTTCTTCGATGATGAAGATCGATTTTGAGAAATTCAATGATAAGAGGGATTTCGGGCTTTGGCAGGAAATGATGGAGGCAGTCTTGATTCAACATGATCTAGATCAAGCTTTGCTAGAGTGGACAAGAAGAAGGAGAAAATGACAAGTGACGTATGGTTGAAGTTGGATCAGAACGTGCGGGGTGCGATTCTACTCTCTTTTTTGTGTGAACTAGGGTACCACATAATCAAGGAGAAAACTACACTTGGTATGTGGTTAAAATCGAGGAGCTGTACATGGCCAAGTATTGTGTGTGAAATTAAGTGTGTGTCTGTTATAAGTGTACAACAAATTATAATATAGAAAATGTCAAACCACAAGAGGGGTGTCTTAGGCTTCTCTTGAATGCTCTTGGGCATCTTTTAAATGCTCTTGGGCTTCATAGGATTTGATTTGGACTTCAACTAATTTAGTATATGATAATTAAATTTAGATTTATACCAAAACCTGCTAGTTTTGGTGGAAACTTTGGAATCTGCCAATCTTGATGGCTCCGTCTCATCGAGATAGGCAACTATCATATATAATGTGTTAGATTCTGCTTTACGGATTGGGAGCTAATTTTTTTCTTTGTGATTGATCATCATGAATATGAATTTAACTTGATTTCTTTTCCTATTGGATCATTGGTTCTTGGGCTTCTTTTGGGCTTCAGTTAAGCTTCAATTGAGGTATTTTTGAGCTTGAGATAATCTTCATTTGAGCTCTTATTTGTTCAACCTTTTATTTCCTAAAAATAATTTAAAAACACTTAGTAGAAATAAAATTATTCAAAATTTATAGAAAATGAGGGTATAAAAATACAATAAAAATTATTAATCACCAAAATCTATCCACCAACTTATACTAGAAGTAGCAATTGTATAAACTGCGAATGAAGAAAGGTACGGTAATGTTGGAGCATCTGAGCAACTTCAACATGATAGTGACCGATTTAGCGGCAATGGGGTCAAAACTTAAAGATGCTGACACAATGGTAATCTTGCTGAGTTATCTTCCAGTGAGTTACCAATATCAGAAGACATTGCTAGCGATAGGCAAAGCAAAAATCACCATGGACATGGTCAAACTTGCACTCCTTATAGACGATTTTTAGTGGCGACAGGGTGTTGGTGATGAGTCGAGTGCCAACGCCGGGTCGATAGCAGATGTAAAAGGGGAAAAAACTTCAAATAGGACAAGTTCGCGGGCTAAACAATGTTTCTTTTGCTAAGAGAAGGGTCATGAGAATAGAGACTGCTGATAGAAAATAAATGATTACCTCCAAAAGTTGCAAGTATACAACTTACCAGGTTATAGTATAAAAAGTTATCGATCCCACGAGGAAGGTGAAAGTATGAGTTTTGGTCAATATTGGTTCTTATGTTGTGCGTGACAAATAAGGAGTGGTAAATAATGTGAATGTGGATGTGGAGAGATTAGAAGAGTGAATGCGATTATGTGCAAAAGAGGAGAAAATGAAGTTGAGAATGTGGTTGTGGTTATATGCACAAAATAACAAAACTAGGTTTGAGATTATATGTACATGGAAGGAATATGAGATTGAGAGAGAAGTAAAATTAATGAAATCAAGGATCAAGAATAGGGGAAAATAAACAAACAAATGAAAAGCAAGAAAGAGAAGAAGGAATAAAGAAGAAGATTAATAAAGTAAAAGATGGAGGGTTGATTTAAGATAGGGGGAGTCTAGAGTAGATTCACTTAGCTAATCTCAATCTCACAAGAGTGAGTAGGATATGAAGCTAGTTTCAAACAATCTCTAGAGATCCCCAATTATGATCTCCATGAACAAAATAAAAGAGAAAAACAAAGCGACAAATAAAGAAGGGAAAATATGGAGGATGATTAAAGATGGTGGAATCTAGAGTAGATCCACTTAGCAAATCTCAATCTCACAAGAATGAGTTGGATATAATGCTAGTTTTAAACAATCTCTAGGGATCCAAATAATAGCTCCACATTTAGAAAAGGAGTGATTCCCAAGAGATCTTAAGCCTCAAGGCGAATTAAAGAAAAGAAAAGAGAAATCAAAATTAATTATAAGAATTAAAGAGTAAGAATTAAAGACATTGCATGAAAGTAAATTGCATGAAATTAAATTGCATGAAAGTAAATCTATTCTACAAAGCAATAAAATAACAAGAAAGGAAAAGAAATAAATGGCAAACCCTCATTTTTATCTCTTCATCTTCATCCTCCTTTTGGTCATTGGACAAAGTGAAGAAACAAATATGAAGGGGTGAAAAATTCTTTTATTAATTGTAACTAAAAGTTATAAATTTAGAAGGTCTTCTCAATTAAGAGTAATCATCCTCTCCAAAAAGAGTTATTACAAAATATTTCACACTTAAACCTCTCCCCCTCTACCCCTATTTATAGCCCAACGTGATGAATGAAGACCATTGGATCAAACTTGGGCTCCAAGGAGAAGAAATCAACCATTGATCTGATTCTGTTACAGACCAATCGGTTGGCCAACCGATTGGTCGACCGATTGGTTTGCAATCGAATTTGTCTTTTTCTTAGATTTTCTCCACGAATTTCTCTTGGATCCTTGTGTAGTCTTGAGTCTTCCTTTGACTTCGTATTTGGGCTTCAATAAAAGGTAAAAAATAGGAGAGTTGAGTCATTTGGGCTTTTATTCATATTTTCTTCATTAACCTGCAATTTAAGACAAAAACAATTATTAGTGGTATATTTATTTGTATAAAATAGATGATAAGAGTATAAATTTGTAATAAAAATATGATTATCAAATACCCTCACACCTAAACTTTTGCTAGTCCTCTAGCAAAGAAAGAAATTAAAAAGGAAAGAAAGAAAAATCCTAACTCACTTTCACAGGAATCGCGGTTGTATTTAGCTTATACAATAAGCCTTTAAACCCCTAGGTTACCCTAGTGGACGAGTTGTAGTCTTGTGAGGGTTTGCAGTGAATGTACCTACAAAATTCAGTCAACTTGCCAATTTAAAGAAGTCAAAGTATAATTAATTCACTTGATATATTTAACATTCTAATTGAAGGTAGTTTATACTCAAGAAAACGTTTTTATGTATAACTCCAAGGTAATTTTCTTTAGAAAATCTTTTCATTATAGCTATACAAAACCAAGTCTAACTTAGAAATTTAATTTAAAAGTTTTAAAAAGAACATGCTAACTCTTTATTTTAAACAATTTTCAAGTCTCTTAATCAATTTATTTTTCAAGAACATATATATAAATATAACTATACATATAAAAATATTGTTAGTAAATTTTTTTTATTACTCTTTATTCCTTGGTGATTTTGTTCTACTTGATCGGGCTTTCTAAGTGACCATTTAACGAGTTTTGGGCCAATGGATCCCAACCCAATTGGGCTTAGGTCATTAAGCATAGAAATACTCATTGGGCTTAATTACTCGGTCAACTTAGGCTTAGTAAGATAGAACCACCTTGAATTTTAAGAGAATATTAGTTGGTGCCCATTTTTCACACTCTTCTTTTGTTAGTTTTATTTTTATAATATATATATGTGTATATGTATATATATGTCTTAAAAAAATATTTAGATCAAGAAAACTTGAGAATTTATTTTCAACTCTAAGATGAGCATGCAAAAATTTCATTACTTAAATTAAAAGTCTAAGTAAAGACTTAAGTGAAGTATACTACTTTGAAAATCATTTCTTAAAAATTTATTTGGAGTTATCATAAAAGGTAAACTTGAGTGTAAAACTAACTAAGGATTAGAAATTTTAAATTTTATCAAATAGATCAATTATTAATCAACTCTATTAAGTTGGTAAGTGATCTATATATATATATATATATATATATATATATATATATATATATATATATATATATATATATATATATATATATATATATATATATATATATATATATATATATATATATATATATATATATATATATATATATATATATATATATATATATACATATATTAAATGAAATAAAAAGAAAAAATGGTAAGAAAAAGAGGAAAAAAGACTAAGATAAAGAGGAAAAATGACTTATCCCCACCCCCACACCTAAATTTCGCATTGTCCTCAATGCAAACTCTATAATGCACATAGTAAAGCAGATGAAATTGAAGCACTTACATTTATTCGGCCGGCTTCGAACAATAATAAAAAAAAATCTGCAATTACCTTTGGTATGAGGAGGATGAAGTCAAAATTTCTTCTTCTTTTTTTTGTTTATTATTTTCAAAAAGAATAAGAAACTCTCAAATGAGAGAAGAATAAATTTTTTTTATTATTATGATGAGACACAAAGACAAGCAAATGTAGAATAAAAGATGAAAGATGAGAAGTTCAAATTCTACATTAAATCCTACCTTATTGTTGAAGATTCTACCTCGGATTCTAAAGAGCTTTAAAATGATATAAACAATGAAGTGCTTAGATTCAAAACATTCCAAGGGGTTCAATGATTTTTGCAATAATTCAAAGTAGGTTTCAATGGTGTTATGCAATTTGAACTTAGCTTCTTTATTAACAAAAGTTTGTGCAACCAAATTTTCTTTGAAATTTTTCTCAAACATAAGATCTATATTTGAGGGTTTAAATTCTGATTGTTTGTTTTCTAAAAAGCTAAGTTCATCTGAGAAGAGTTCTTCAAATGTTTGTTCAAGCACAGTTCCAGTTTTCTCAAAAACCGGATCTGATTTTTCTAAAAACAACAGTTCTTCACCGAAAATTTCCTCGAAACCCAGATCTGATTCATTCTCCTCTTCAATTGGACTTTCCTGAAGGTAATTTATTTCTAAAGGTTGATTATCAATATTATTTTCTAGATTGAAAATATTAAGTTCAGCAGTCAGATTCCCAAAGGACAGCTTCATGTGACCAGTTCTACAGTTGATGAGAGCATTAGAAGTGGCTAAGAATGGTCTTCCTAAGATCATGGGTATCTGTCCTTTGGGATTGGAAACGGGCTGCGTTTCTAGGACTACGAAATCAACAGGAAAAATAAAATCACCAACCTTTATCAATACATCTGTTATTTCACCCATAGGGACCTTAACAGATCTATCAGCTAACTGAAGTGTGCATCGAGTTGGCTTGAGCTCCCCAACACCCAGTTGTTGGTAGATCGAATACGGAAGTAAGTTGACACTGGCCCCTAAGTCTAAAAGCGCTTTATCGATACGAGTGTTACCGATGACACATGGGATGATAGGACAACCTGGATCCTTATGTTTCAATGGTACAGATTTTGAGAGGACATCACTGATATTGACGGTAAGAAAGACTTTCTTTGGAACATTTATTCTCCTCTTTTTGGTACATAATTCCTTCAAAAACTTGGCATAAGAAGGAATTTCTTCAATGACATCTAAAAGAGGAATATTGACCTTAACCTGCTTGAAGGTTTCTAGGATCTTCTCCTCCTGAGGGGAGTAATTCCTAGGCCTGAGTCTATCTGGGTATGGAGCAACTGGTTTAAAGCTATCAAAATTAGGCTCAGGTTCGGGTTCAGGCTCTTGGTCATTAGAAACGGGTGATTGCTGGATAGATTCATCGAAAGGAGAGATAATTTATTCTGGTTCAAGGGTTTCACTTGGAGGCACTCTAACTTGATTATCAACTTGTTTTCCTGACCGTAGTGAATGGATTGCATTCACTTGAGCTTGGTAGGATGAACTTGATCCCATGTCCTTAGGGTTGGTCATGGGTTGACTCGAAAATATTCATTTTTCTCTCTCACTCATAGCACTACCTAGTTGTCCAAGTTGGGTTTCTAATCTAGCTATGGCTTGAGTGTTAGAAGTGAGAATTTGTCCGGTTGATTGCATAAAGGTATTCAAAGTGTTGGATGTTTGAGTCAACAAGTTGGTGGTTTGTGTAGAGGCCTTAATTATGGTTTCTAAACCATTTTCTAAAATATTGAGATGTTTATCATGTTCGGCATTTGGAGGAGTGGAATTTAAGGACTGATGGTGAGGAGACTGAAATGGCAAATTCGATTGTTGAAAGTTGGGTTGAGAACAGAACGCAACCGTGTTTCCCCTAGGAAATTGTTGATTTGAAGCGGGAGTGAAAGTTTGGTTACTAGAGAAATTTTTCTGGTTCCATGCAAGATTTGGATGATTTCTCCAACCGGGATTGTAGGTTGGAGAGAACGGATCATTCATCGGACGCTGGAATGTAGCGTTAACCTGGCCTAGTGGTTGATTGTTTCCTAAGAGAGGACATTCCTCTGAAACATGAGATGGAGACAGATAGTTATGACAACCTGAGGTAGAAACTTGATTAATTTGAGCGGGAGCTCGTTCCTTGACTTCTAAAGCTTCTAACCTACGCATGATTGTAGCCATTTTTGCTTCAGAGGCTATGTTTGTTTCTAAGGAAAGACCACTGGTTCTAGGTTGGGGAACAGATGAAACTCGGTCATCCCAGTGTTCCCACTACATGGTTTTCTCAGATAAACCCTCTAAAAAGTCCCATGCTTCATCTACATTTTTCTTCATGAAATCCCCTTGACACATGGACTCTAAGGAAGTTTTTGAAGAATAGTCCAATCCGTCATAGATGATTTGGCAAAGTCGACATTTTTCAAGACCATGATGAGGACATTGGATGAGAAGATCCTTAAACCTATCAAAATACTTTCAAAAGGGTTATCTCGGGATAATTTTAAAATTCATGATGCTGTTTCGAAGCTTGACCGTTTTATGAATAGGGAAGAATTTTTTAAGAAACACGGTGATAAATTTATCCCAAGTTGAGATGGAATTTATAGGCAAGCTATACAGCCATTTGTTGACCTTGTCCTTAAGGGCAAATAGAATAAATCGGAGTTTGATCGCACTTTCGGTTAAGTCCCTCATCTTAATCATGAGGCAAACTTCTTCAAATTTAGAGATGAAAATGTATGTGTCTTCAGTTTCTATTCCTAGGACATTGGGAAGCATGTTAATAAAATGCGGTCGAAGTTTGAAATTTGCTCCATTGACCTCGGGGAGTTTTATGCAAGAGGGGATTGCATTTCTAGTGGGGTAACAAACATCTTGAAGAACCGGTGGGTTGGGGTTATCCATCTTGTTGAGTTCAAGAGATGAATCAATGCGAATTAAACAATTGGTATTGTCCCTAATCCACACTCGCATACACCAAAATAACTTTTTTATAGGTTTTTTTTAAAGAAAAGAAAAATAAATAAAACTAAAAGAGAGAGAGAGAGAGAAAGAGAAGAAAAAGAAAAACCTAACGAAAACAAATCAAGGCAACCACTCTTCAATCACCCTAACTTCTAGGGTTAAGCCTAAACTTCACTAGACCAGCTCCTAATCAAAAATTCCCTTAGTGAAAAGATCAAAGTTTACTCAGGTAATTAGCCAGGTAAGGATAGTACTAGAGAGAGATCAAAGATCAATTAAGTACCTCGTTCCTTGCGAAGCGCTTTACGCAACCCCTAAACCTTGCTTTAGACACCAATTAATCCAAATAAACTTGGACCGGTTCACTTAAGGATTTCTTGTTCCTTAATGAGCTCGAATCCTTAGGGGCCAACGTCTAATGAGTTTTAGAAGGCTTGGATTTGTGTAGTGAGGAATTAGTGATTTTTGGGCTAAGGAAAGGGTGATAAAATTCCTCACCTTATCTTGATTAGGGGGTTTTTCCCTTAAGATATTTTCAAGTGTGTGTCAAATCAAGATGCTCAAATCACTTGGGTGAATTCCTACTATTATATGCAATGCAACCCTAGAAATTAAAAGCAACTAAAAAGGATGTAAAAACAAAAATCTTTTCATTTTTTTATTATGGTCCACAATCAAACAAAGCGTGAGAAGGAGAGCTCTCGTTTGAATTTATTATCTTTTTAGTAATTATTCAAGTGGATGGTGAATTTTATTAGGGTCGAAAAAAGTAAAAAATTTTTTATATAATTTTTTTTTAAAAATCCTAATTGTCTCTAATGTGAATGAATTATCTAAAGGGTGGAATTGAAAATACTAGATAGAAAAGTTACCCACGCAAAAGCTATCCTAACCTTTTTGAAGGCAATTCTTCAATCTTGAATCTTTAACTCTTGATCTTCAAGCTCCAAAGAGGTTCCTTCACAAGAAAACACACAAGTTAAAGAACCAAATATAGAAAAATCCTATAAAATAAGCGCCTTCCCCGGCAATGGCACCAAAAACTTGATAGGAAATAAATGATTACCTCCTAAAGTTGCAAGTATACAACTTACCAAGTTATAGTATAAAAAGTTATCGATCCCACGAGGAAGGTGAAAATATGAGTTTTGGTCAATATTGATTCTTATGTTGTGTGTGACAAATTAGGAGTGGTAAATAATGTGAATGTAGATGTGGAGAGATTAGAAGAGTGAATGCGATTATGTGCAAAAGAGGAGAAAATAAAGTTGAGAATGTGGTTGTGGTTATATGCACATAATAACAAAACTAGGTTTGAGATTATATGCACATTGAAGGAATATGAGATTGAGAGAAAAGTAAAAATCAATGAAATCAAGGATCAAGAATAGAGGAAAATAAATAAACAAATGAAAAGCAAGAAAGAGAAGAAGGAATAAAGAAGAAAATTAAGAAAGTAAAAGATGAAGGGTTGATTTAAGATAGGGGGAGTCTAGAGTAGATTCACTGAGCTAATCGCAATCTCACAAGAGTGAGTAGAATATGAAGCTAGTTTCAAACAATCTCTAGAGATCCCCAATTATGATCTTCATGAACAAAATAAAAGAGAAAAACAAAGCGATAAATAAAGAAGGGAAAATGTGGAGGATGATTAAAGATGGTGGAATCTTGAGTAGATCCACTTAGCAAATCTCAATCTCACAAGAATGAGTTGGATATAATGCTAGTTTTAAATAATCTTTAGGGATCCAAATAATAGCTCCACACTTAGAAAAGGAGTGATTCCCAAGAGATCTTAAGCCTCAAGGCTAATTAAAGAAAAGAAAAGAGAAATCAAAATTAATTATAAGAATTAAAGAGTAAGAATTAAAGACATTGCATGAAAGTAAATTGCATGAAATTAAATTGCATGAAAGTAAATCTATTCTACAAAGCAATAAAATAACAAGAAAGGAAAAGAAATAAATGGCAAACCCTCATTTTATCTCTTCATCTTCATCCTCCTTTGGTCATTGGACAAAGTGAAGAAACAAATATGAAGGGGTGAAAAATTCTTTTATTAATTGTAACTAAAAGTTATAAATTTAGAAGGTCTTCTCAATTAAGAGTAATCATCCTCTCCAAAAAGAGTTATTACAAAATATTTCACACTTAAACCTCTCCCCCTCTACCCCTATTTATAGCCCAACGTGATGAATGAAGACCATTGGATCAAACTTGGGCTCCAAGGAGAAGAAATCAGCCATTGATCTGATTCTGTTACAGACCAATCGGTTGGCCAACCGATTGGTCGACCGATTGGTTTGCAATCGAATTTGTCTTTTTCTTAGATTTTCTCCACGAATTTCTCTTGGATCCTTGTGTAGTCTTGAGTCTTCCTTTGACTTCGTATTTGGGCTTCAATAAAAGGTAAAAAATAGGAGAGTTGAGTCATTTGGGCTTTTATTCATATTTTCTTCATTAACCTGCAATTTAAGACAAAAATAATTATAAGTGGTTTATTTATTTGTATAAAATAGATGATAAGTGTATAAATTTATAATAAAAATATGATTATCAACTGCTTCAAACGGCAAGAGTGGTTGAGGGGGCAAAAGGTAGAGCATAGAACGGTAGCAAAATCTTTGAATGCAGTTGGTATTAAGAGAAATTAACCAGATAAGCCTTAATGGTTTCTTAGGATGGAAGTCAATGAGTTGAGATGTTAATAGTTTTTAGGAAAAATACTGTGGTTGGGTATTAGATTTTGGAACATCGCCTTATATGTGTTACGAAATAAGCTTGTTTGATTCCCTGATGCAAGGAGTCAAGGGGACAGTCTACACAATGGATGGCACAATGTGCGATGTCATGGGTGTAGAAGCAATCATGGTGGCAGGAAGAAGGGTGAGCATGGTCACCTTGGATAATGTTCAGTTAGTTCCGAAGTTGAGGGAGAATTTAATATCTGTTATGATGCTTGGCTCTATGGGGTATGGAACTGAAGTGTATAGAGGAGTCATCACGATATACCACGGTAGGAATCCCATCCTATTTGGAAAGAAGTGTAAAGATAGCTTGTATCGAGTGTCTGAAGGAACTAATATTCAAGGTGGCTTTGTCTTCGAGAGGGTGTACGACCACGATGAAGAGAGTTGTGCTCCGAACTTGGGTTCCAAGGAAAATGGGAGTTTGACTCCATGTGCAGGAGTCTAGAAGAAGACAACAATAAGTCAGCAACAGGACTTAGAGTGTGCAGCAATGGAGGTTGGTGTCAAGCTATCAGAAGGTTTGACATCAATGTGCAAGTGATCATCGCCCTGGTAGCCTTTGGGAGAGGGGACTTTAAGGTAATTTCTGTAAGATTTTCATTCTCTACAGTTTTACAAGTTTACAATGAAAGGTTATAAGCATGATTGATATTTCTTAAGGTGGCTTCATAAAAGTTTAAGGTGGAGATTATTGGGAATAGTCATGTATTTTAGTCTATAACATGACGACAAAAGAAGATAGAAGAAGAGGGTTCCGAACAGCAGAAAAATGGCAAATGAGTCACGAATAGGCGAAGATCACCGACGGTTAGGGACCAAAGCGGATACCATCGAAGATCGGTGCTAACATTATATGGGCTAAATTGGGTCAAATCCCAGTTCGGGTTGGTTTTGGATTGGTTTTATTTAGTAATTCTTTTATATTTAGGATTTTCTATAAATAGAGTTGTTTCTTTGATAATTCTTTTATATTCAAGATTGTACTCTATAAATAGCGTTGTTTCTAAGATCTGGGCTTTATTCCAAGCCAAGGAGAGCTGCATATTGTAAAAGAGAAGTAGTAATGAGGGAAATTTAGAGTTTGAGAGATCTTTTGTTGAGATTGAGAGAGAGAATTTCTTGTGGAATCTTTATAGATCACAAGAATAGATGATATCTCGTAATCCCTAATATAAAGAAGACTCAAATCTCTCCCCATGGACGTAGGCGATTGCCAAACTACATGATGGGAAATAAATGATTACCTCCTAAGTTGCAAGTATACAACCTTGATCAAGTTATAGTATAAAAGATTATCGATCCCACGAGGAACGGGAAAGTAGGAAGAGTTTTTCTCAAGTTTTGGTTCTCAAATTATGCGCGCGACAATTAGGAGTTTATTAAAATAAAATGAAAATAAGGAAATGGTGAAAGTGGATGTGGAGAGATAAGAGAGAGTGGATTGTGGATTATGTGCAAAGGAGGAGAAAATAAAGTTGAGAATGTGGTTGTGGTTATATGCACATAATAACAAAACTAGGTTTGAGATTATATGCACATGAAGGGAATATGAGATTGAGAGAGAAGTAAAAATCAATGAAATCAAAAATAAAGGAAAATAACAAACAAATGGAAAACAAGGATAAGAGGAAAATAAAGAAGGTAAAGTATGGAGGATTAATTAAAGATATGAGGAATCTAGAGTAGATCCACTTAGCTTATCTCAATCTCATGAAAATGAGTTGGATTTGTTAGCTAGTTTCAAACAATCTCTAGGGATCCCACGAATATTAGCTCCACACTTAGAAAAGGGTAATTCCCTAGAGGGTTCTAGCCTCAAGGTGAATTAAAGAAAAGAAAATCTATTCTAGAAAGTAAATACAAGAATTAAATACATTGCATGAAAGTAAATTGCATGGAATTAAATTGCATGAAAGTAAATTGCAAGAAAGTAAATTGCATGAAAGTAAATCTATTCTACAAACAAGAAAATAAAGAAGAAAATGAAAAAGAAATAAAATAGAAACCAACAACTCCTGATCTTAATCTAATCCTCCTTTTGGTCCTTGGATTAGAAGAAGAGAAAGGAAATTGAAGGGGTGAAACATTTCATTTATTGTGTAACAAAAGTTACAATTTTGGAAGGTCTTCTCAATTAAGAGTAACCCTCCTCTCCAAATGGAGTTTTTACAAAATATTTCACACTCAAAACCCTCAGCCTTCACCCCTATTTATAGCCCAACGGAGTTGATGTGAACCATTGGATCAAACCTAGCCAAAAAGGAAGAGAAATCCACCATTAATTCGGAATCTGTTGCAAACCGATCGGTTGGCCGATCGGTTAGCCAACCGGTTAGTCAACCGGTTGGCCAACCGGTTGGTCAACCGATTGGTTCCCAACGGATTTTGTCTTTTCTTGATTTTTCTTCACGAATTTCTCTTGGATCAATTTGGTATCTTGGGCCTTTGTTTGTCTTCAGATTTGGGCTTCAAATATTGGTAGAAATTCAGAGAATTTGAGTCATTTGGGCTTTTATTCATTATTTCTTTATTAGCCGCAAAATAAGATAAAAATGATTATTAGTAATTTCGTTATTCATATAACATAGGTAATAAGGGTATAAAATGTAATTAAAATGTGATGATCAAATACCCCACACCTAAACTTTTGCTAGTCCTCTAGCAAAGAAAATAAAAGAGAACCTAACTCACTTTCGCAGAATCGCGGTTGTATTTAGCGATACAACATGCCTTTAAACCCCTAGGTTACCCTAGTGGACGAGTTGTAGTCTCGAGGGTTTGCGTGAATATACCCACAAAATTCAGTCAACTTGCCAATTTAAAGAAGTTAATAAAATAATTAATTCATTTGATATCTTCAAACATTCCAATTGAAGTTGGTTAATACTCAAGAAAACGTTTTATCATAACTCCAATGTAATTTTCTTAAGAAAATCCTTCCATTATAGTTATACAAAACTAAGTTTAACTCAAAAATTTAATTTAAAACTTTTGAAAAGGACATGCTAACCCTTTGTTTTAAACAAACTTCAAGTCTTTTAATCCATTTTATTTTTCAAGAACATATACAAATATAACTATATACAAAAACATGGTTAGTATGATTTTTTTTTTACTCTTTATTCCTTGGTGGTTTTGTTCTTTTAATCGGCTTTCTAAGTGACCATTTAGCGAGTTTTGGGCCAATGAATCCCAACCCAATTGGGCTTAGGTCATTAAGCATAGAAATACTCCTCGGGCTTAATTACTCAGTCAACTTAGGCTTAGTAAAATAGAACCACCAATGATTTTAAGAGAAATTTTTCTTCTATTTATTAAGTTAGTATAATATATATGTGTGTATATGTATATATATTCTGAACAATATTTGGATCAAGACAACTTGAAAAATTATTTTCAACTCTAAGTTAGGCATGCAAAATTTCATTACTTTAATTAAAAATCTAAGTTACAACTTAAGTAAAGTATACTACTTTGAAAATCATTTCTTAAGAAATTTATTTGGAGTTATCATAAAAGGTAAACTTGAGTATAGAACCAACTAAGGATTAGAAGACTTAAATTCTATCAAATTGATCAATTATTAATCAACTCTATTAAGTTGGCAAGTGACTCTTTTTTTAATTTTATTTTATTTATGAAACGAGGAAAAAAATGACATAAAAAGAAAAAATGGTAAGAAGAGTAAAAATGATTAAGATAAAGAGCAAAATGACTAATTCCCACCCCACACCCAATTTTGCATTGTCCTCAATGCAAATTCTATTATGCACGAGTAAAACAGATAAGAATGGAAGCACTTACCTTTGTTCGGTCGACTTCAACAATGATAAAATTCAGAATTACCTTTGGTATGAGAAGGTGAAGTCAAAAATTTATTCTCTTTTTTTTCTTTTTTTCTTTTTTTTATATGTTTATTTTTCTTTTTTTCTTTTTTTTTCTTTTTTTTTTTTTTTTTTTTTTTTGAAAAGAACAAGAAACTCTCACATGAGAGAAGAATAAATTCTTTTATTATTATTGTGGGACAAAGAGTAAAATGTAGAATAAAAGATAAAACATGAGAAGCTCACATTCTACATTAAATCCTACCTTATTGTTGAAAATTCTACCCGAAATTTAAAGAATTTCAAGATGATATAATCAATGATGTTCTCAAATTCTAAAATTCCATGGTTTGCAATGTGTTTTGCAACAAATTAAGGTAGGTCTTATTGGTGTTATGCATTTTGAACTTAGATTTTTGATTAATGAAAATTTGACATTTTGGTTGCTCTTCCAAAATCTAAGCTCATCGAAAAGAGTTCTTCAATGTTGCATTCAAGAGGCATGTATTCAACACAGCTTCCTCATTTTGAAAAATAAAACCTGAATTTTTAGGATTTCCAGCCTCATGAAAGATTTCCTCAAAACTAATGTCGATTCATTCTCTACTGTTAAACTTTCTTGGATGTAATTGATTTCAAAGGTCGCTTATCAATATTATTTCTGGATTGAAAATATTAAGTTCAGCAGTCAGATTCCCAAAAGACAGCTTCATGTGACCAGTTCTACAGTTGATGAGAGCATTAGAAGTGGCTAAGAACGGTCTTCCTAAGATCACGGGTATCTGTCCTTTGGAATTGGAAACGGGTTGTGTTTCGAGGACTACGAAATCAACAGGAAAAATGAAGTCTCCAACCTTTATCAAGACATCTGTTATTTCACCCATAGGGACCTTAACAGATCTATCGATAGCGAAGTGTGCATCTAGTTGGCTTGAGTTCCCCGACACCTAGTTGTTGGTAGATCGAATACGGAAGCAAGTTGACACTGGCCCCTAAGTCTAAAAGCGCCTTATTGATACGAGTATTACCAATGATACATGGGATGGTAGGACAACCTAGATCCTTATGTTTCAATGGTACGGACTTTGAGAGGACTTCACCGATATTGCAGAAAGACTTTCTTTGGAACATTTATTTGCCTCTTTTGGTACATAATTCCTTTAAAAATTTGGCATAAGAAGGAATTTGTTCAATGACATCTAAAGAGGAATGTTGACCTTAACCGCTTGAAAGTCTCTAGAATTTTCTCCTCCGAGAGGAGTGCTTCCTAGGCCCGAGTCTATCCTGTAAGGAGCAACCGGTTTAAATTGATTAGACTCGGTTACGGTTCGGGTTACGGGTCATCGAAGGGTGTGATTTCGAGTAGAGATATCGAAGGAAAGAGAATTTGTTCGGTTCAAGGGTTTCACTTAGAGGCATTCTAACCTCGATTATCGACTGTCTACGGCCGTAGTGAATGGATTGCATTCACTTCACTTGGTAGGTTGAACTTGATCCCGTGTCCTTCGGGTTGGGCGCGGGTTGACTCGAAAAGTTCCTTTCTCTCTCTCACTCATGGCATTAGCTAGTTGACCAAGTTGGGTTTCTAACCTAGCTATGGCTTGAGTGTTGGAAGTGAGGATTTGCCCTGTTGATTGCATGAAGAAATTCAACGTGTTTGATGTTTGAGTCAATAAGTTCGTGGTGCGTAGAGGTTTTAATCAAAGTTTCTAGACCCTTTTCGAACGTTAAGACGCTTATCATGATCAGCAATTTGAGGAGTGTGATTTGTAGACCCCACACCTAAATTTTGCATTGTCCTCAATGCAAATTCTATGCACGAGTAAAAGCAGATAAGAATGGAAGCACTTACCTTTGTTGATTGACTTAACAATGATAAATGTTACCTTTGGTATGAGAAGGTGAAGTCAAAATTTATTCTCTCTTTTTTTTTCTTTTTTTTTTATATGTTTATTTTTCTTTTTTTCTTTTTTTCTTTTTTTCTTTTTTTCTTTTTTTCTTTTTTTTTGAAAAGAACAAGAAACTCTCACATGAGAGAAGAATAAATTCTTTTATTATTATTGTGGGACAAAGAGTAAAATGTAGAATAAAAGATAAAACATGAGAAGCTCACATTCTACATTAAATCCTACCTTATTCTTTGAAAATTCTACCCGAAATTTAAAGAATTTCAAGATGATATAATCAATGATGTTCTCAAATTCTGAAAATTCCATGGTTTGCAATGTGTTTTGCGACAAATTAAGGTAGGTCTTATTAGTGTTATGCATTTTGAACTTAGATTTTTGATTAATGAAAATTTGACATTTTGGTTGCTCTTCCAAAATCTAAGCTCATCGAAAAGAGTTCTTGAATGTTGCATTCAAG
Source organism: Asparagus setaceus (assembly GCA_012295165.1). Lineage (NCBI taxonomy): Eukaryota > Viridiplantae > Streptophyta > Magnoliopsida > Asparagales > Asparagaceae > Asparagus > Asparagus setaceus. Next base: position 76,235,746 of record CM022701.1, read on the forward strand.
AGGCATGTATTCAACACAGTTTCCTCATTTTGAAAAATAAAACCGAATTTTTAGGATTTCCAGTTCCTCATGAAAGATTTCCTCAAAACTAATGTCGATTCATTCTCTACTGCTAAACTTTCTTGGATGTAATTGATTTCAAAGGTCGCTTATCAATATTATTTCTCGGATTGAAAATATTAAGTTCAGCGATCGATTCCCAAAAGCGACTTCATGTGACCAGTTCTACAGTTGATGAGAGCATTAGAAGTGGCTAGAACGGTCTTCCTAAGATCACGGGTATCGTCCTTTGGAATTGGAAACGGGTTGTGTTTCGAGGACTACGAAATCAACAGGAAAAATGAAGTCTCCAACCTTTATCAATACATCTGTTATTTCACCCATAGGGACCTTAACAGATCTATCGATAGCGAAGTGTGCATCTAGTTGGCTTGAGTTCCCGACACCTAGTTGTTGGTAGATCGAATACGGAAGCAAGTTGACACTGGCCCCTAAGTCTAAAAGCGCCTTATTGATACGAGTATTACCAATGATACATGGGATGGTAGGACAACCTAGATCCTTATGTTTCAATGGTACAGACTTTGAGAGGACTTCACTGATATTGGCGGCGAGAAAGACTTTCTTTGGAACATTTATTTGCCTCTTTTTGGTACATAATTCCTTTAAAAATTTGGCATAAGAAGGAATTTGTTCAATGACATCTAAAAGAGGAATGTTGACCTTAACCTGCTTGAAAGTCTCTAGAATTTTCTCCTCCTGAGAGGAGTGCTTCCTAGGCCTGAGTCTATCCGGGTAAGGAGCAACTGGTTTAAATTGATTAGACTCTGGTTCTGGTTCAGGTTCTGGGTCATCAGAAGGGTGTGATTTCTGAGTAGAGATATCAGAAGGAAAGAGAATTTGTTCTGGTTCAAGGGTTTCACTTAGAGGCATTCTAACGATTATCGACTGTCTACGACCGTAGTGAATGGATTGCATTCACTTCAGCTTGGTAGGTTGAACTTGATCCCGTGTCCTTCGGGTTGGGCACGGGTTGACTCGAAAAAGTTCCTTTCTCTCTCTCACTCATGGCATTAGCTAGTTGACCAAGTTGGGTTTCTAACCTAGCTATGGCTTGAGTGTTGGAAGTGAGGATTTGCCCGGTTGATTGCATGAAGAAATTCAACGTGTTTGATGTTTGAGTCAATAAGTTCGTGGTCTGTGTAGAGGTTTTAATCAAAGTTTCTAGACCCTTTTCCAGAACGTTAAGACGTTTATCATGATCAGCAATTTGAGGAGTGTGATTTGTAGATTGGTGATGAGGAGACTGATTTTGAAAGGATAGATTTGGTTGTTGAAAATTGAGAGGAACTGTATTGCCCCTAGAGAATTGTTGGGTTGAAGAGGGAGTGAAATTTTGATTTCGAGTAGTTTCCACGGTTCCATGCAAAATTGGATGATTTCTCCAACCTGGATTGTAGGTTGGAGAAAATGGATCATTAACCGGACGCTGGAATGCAGCGTTTATCTGACCTAGTGGCTGACCGGATCCTAAAAGAGGACATTCCTCCGAAACATGAGATGGAGACAGACAGTTATGACAACCTGAGGCAGAAACTTGATTGATTTGATCCGGAGCTCGTTCTTTGACTTCTAAAGCTTCTAACCTACGCATGATTGTAGCCATCTTTGCTTCAGAGGCTATGTTCATTTCTAAGGAAAGACCACTGGTTTTGGGTTGGGAAACTGATGAAACACGGTCATCACAATGTTCCCACTGCATGGTTTTCTCAGATAAACTCTCTAAAAAGTCCCAAGCTTCATCTGCATTTTTCTTCATGAAATCCCCTTGACACATTGACTCTAAGGAAGTTTTTGAAGAATAATCCAATCCTTCATAAATGATTTGGCATAATCGCCATTTTTCAAGACCATGGTGAGGACATTGGATAAGAAGATCTTTGAATTTGTCAAAATACTTCCAAAAGGTTCTCCGGACAATTTTAAAATTTTGAATCTTGTTTCTAAGCTTGATTGTTTTGTGGATAGGAAAGAATTTTTCGAAAAACTGCTACAAATTCACCCCAAGTTGAGATGGAATCGTGGGCAAGCTATCTGACCATTTTTTGCTTTGTCCTTAGGGCAAATGGAATAAATCGGAGTTTGATCGCATCTTGGTTAAGTCCCTCATCTTAATCATGAGGCAAACTTCTTCAAATTAGGAGATAAAGATGTATCGTCTTGGTTTCGACTCTAAGAATTTGGGAAGCATGTTTATGAAATGCGGTCGAAGTTCAAAATTGGTTCCATTTACCTCGGAGAGTTTTATGCAAGAGGGGATTGCATTTCTAGTGGGGTAACAAACATCTTGAAGAACAGGTGGGTTGGTATTAGCCATTTCGTTTGGTTCAAGAGATGGATCAAAACGAATTAAACGATTAGTATTATCCCTAACCCAAGTTTGCATACACCAAAATCAAATTTATTATTATTATTTTTTTTATTTGAAAAAGGTCAAGAAAAAAGTTAAGAAGATGATGAGAAAAAAAAATAAGGAAAAACTAACTAAAAATAAATCAAGGCAATCACTTTTCAATCACCCTAACTCTAGGGTTAAGCCTAAACTTGACTTAGACCAGCTCCTAACCAAAAATTCCCTTAGTGAAAAAATCAAAGTTTACTTGGGTAATTAGCCAGGTAAGGATAGTACTAGAGGGAGATCAAAGATCAATTAAGTACCTCTTTCCTTTCGGAGCGCCTTACGCAACCCCTAAACCTTGCCTTAGACACCAATTAATCCAAATAAACTTGGACCGGTTCACTTAAGAAATTATTGTTCCTTAATGAGCTCGAATCCTTAGGGGCCAACGTCTAATCAATTTTAAGAGGCTTGGGTAAGTGTAGTGAGGAATTAGTGATTTTGGGCTAAGGAAAGGGTGATGAAATCCCTCACCTTATCTTGATTAATGGGTTTTGCCCTTAAGATATTTTCAAGTGTGTGCCAAATCAAGATGCTCAAATCACTTGGTGAATTCCTACTATTATATGAAATGCAACCCTAGGAATTAAAAGCAACTAAAAGGATGCAAAAATAAAAATCTTTTTATTTTTTTTATGGTCGACAATCAAAGAAATGAAGTTTATTAGGGTCGACAAGGGTAAAATCTTTTTGTTTTATTTTTTATTTTTTTATCCTAATTGTCTCTAATGTATATGAACTATCTAAAGGGTGGAATTGAAAATACTAGATGGAGAAGTTACCCACTAAAAGCAATGCAAAGCCTCGTTGGAGGCAATTCTTCAATCTTGAATCTTCAACTCTTGATCTTCAAGCTCCAAGTTTCTACACAAAAGAAAACACACAAAATAAAAACCAAACTTAATGAAAATCCTACTTATGCACGCCCTCTAAGAACGGCGCCAAAAACTTGATGGGAAATAAATGATTACCTCCTAAGTTGCAAGTATACAACCTTTATCAAGTTATAGTATATAAGATTATCGATCCCACGAGGAACGGGAAAGTAGGAGGGGTTTTGCTCAAGTTTTGGTCCTCAAATTATGCGCGCGACAATTAGGAGTTTATTAAAATAAAATGAAAATAAGAAAATGGTGAAAGTGGATGTGGAGAGATAAGAGAGAGTGGATTGTGGATTATGTGCAAAGGAGGAGAAAATAAAGTTGAGAATGTGGTTGTGGTTATATGCACATAATAACAAAACTAGGTTTGAGATTATATGCACATGAAGGGAATATGAGATTGAGAGAGAAGTAAAAATCAATGAAATCAAAAATAAAAGAAAATAACAAACAAATGGAAAACAAGGATAAGAGGAAAATAAAGAAGGTAAAGTATGGAGGATTAATTAAAGATATGAGGAATCTAGAGTAGATCCACTTAGCTTATCTCAATCTCATGAAAATGAGTTGGATTTGTTAGCTAGTTTCAAACAATCTCTAGGGATCCCACGAATATTAGCTCCACACTTAGAAAAGGGTAATTCCCTAGAGGGTTCTAGCCTCAAGGTGAATTAAAGAAAAGAAAATCTATTATAGAAAGTAAATACAAGAATTAAATACATTGCATGAAAGTAAATTGTATGGAATTAAATTGCATGAAAGTAAATTGCAAGAAAGTAAATTGCATGAAAGTAAATCTATTCTACAAACAAGAAAATAAAGAAGAAAATAAAAAGAAATAAAATAGAAACCAACAACTCTCGATCTTAATCTAATCCTCCTTTTGGTCCTTGGATTAGAAGAGAAAGGAAATTGAAGGGTGAAACATTTTATTTATTGTGTAACAAAAGTTACAATTTTGGAAGGTCTTCTCAATTAAGAGTAACCCTCCTCTCCAAATGGAGTTTTACAAAATATTTCACACTCAAAACCCTCACCTTCACCCTATTTATAGCCCAACGGAGTTGATGTGAACCATTGGATCAAACCTAGCCAAAAGGAAGAGAAATCCACCATTAATTGAATCATTTAGAAGCCGTCGGTTGGCCGATCGGTTAGCCAACCGGTTGGCCAACCGGTTGGTCAACCGATTGGTTCCAACCAGTTTTGTCTTTTCTTGATTTTTCTTCACGAATTTCTCTTGGATCAATTTGGTATCTTGGGCCTTTGTTTGTCTTGATTTGGGCTTCAATATTGGTAGAAATTCGAGAATTTGAGTCATTTGGGCTTTTATTCATTATTTCTTTATTAGCCGCAAAATAAGATAAAATGATTATTAGTAATTTCGTTATTCATATAACATAGGTAATAAGGGTATAAAATGTAATTAAAATGTGATGATCACTACATAAAATCCGTGTCTTTGCTCTTATTCTACCTGAGCATATACACATAAAACTGTTCATATTAGACCTATGAATAAGTATCACATCTCCAAAACTAAAAAGATAAGCAAAGCATCCTTTGCTCTTCCCTCCACTTGACTTTGAAGAATATATAAAAATCTCTATTTGTCTAAAAGTGAAGGAAAGGCATTTGGAAGCTCTAAGGACCACCCTTTTGGCCTCCTTCAAAAAAAATTTCGCCGATAGTGACAGGAGTGGACGAGACGAGCTCGAACCAGCTGTGAGAGCGGTCCGAGTCCTGGAGCCTTGGGTCAGGTGTTGGTCGACAGATCCATTCCCATCATAAGTTGGCAGGATTTACTCTGGATTTTGTTCCATTCAGTGCATTGGAGTGGGTTTTTGATTTGTGTGGGTGAATATTTGTAAGTGAGGGGGTTGTCACATGATATTTATTGTCCCTGATTTGAGATTTGATGATGGCCTTTTTGGCTTGTGAATATTTTTGTTTTTAAAAAGATGTCTGTCATGTCCCGTTCCCAAAATACAGATCCGTACGTACACGAGGATGGGATCAGAAGGGGTCATATGAACATGGCTAAAAAGAACTAACTACTAAGTCTAAGGGTAGAAAGGTAAATACACAGCTGATGAGATAAGGATAAATTTCCACTGAATTAGTCATAAACTGGCTACTAATAAATGACAACCGCTAAGAACCATATCATGAACTAGAAAAGAGGAGAATACTTCAATCATCATCAACCAATTTCTTTCTCTATAATAGATGCACTTCCAAATGAATTGCAAAAATAATTTTACGCGTCTCAACGACCATGTGTATAAAATCTGCATATTAGGTTAAAGGCCTTATCATTATTTCTAGGAAAAGGTTTAACATGGCCTACTCACCATAACACGGATAGCCCATTAGTCTGATCGATCTTCAAGCTAGCGCAACCTTAATACTAGAAAGAAGGAAAAGAAAGCAAGTCTAGGAGTTGTAAGAGCAAGCAACACGACAAGGTATCCACAAGAAGAGAAATATATACGAAAACGGGCATTCCGAGAGGCATATATACAGAGAAGAATATAAGAATAGTGCAAGGAACAGATGATTAGGTGGAGGCGTGCACAGATATAGAAAACCTGTACATATATAAATAGTCCAAGGAACAGATAATTAGGTGTTACAATTTTGGAAGGTCTTCTCAATTAAGAGTAACCCTCCTCTCCAAATGGAGTTTTACAAAATATTTCACACTCAAAACCCTCACCTTCACCCTATTTATAGCCCAACGGAGTTGATGTGAACCATTGGATCAAACCTAGCCAAAAGGAAGAAATCCACCATTAATTAATGAATCATTGCAAGCCGTCGGTTGGCGATGGTTTAATAGCCATTAATAACCGGTTGGTCAACCGATGGTTCCCAACAGTTTTGTCTTTTCTTGATTTTTCTTCACGAATTTCTCTTGGATCAATTTGGTATCTTGGGCCTTTGTTTGTCTTGATTTGGGCTTCAATATTGGTAGAAATTGAGAGAATTTGAGTCATTTGAGCTTTATTCATTATTTCTTTATTAGCGCGCAAAATAAGATAAAATGATTATTAGTAATTTCGTTATTCATATAACATAGGTAATAAGGGTATAAAATGTAATTAAAATGTGATGATCACTACATAAAATCCGTGTCTTTGCTCTTATTCTACCTGAGCATATACACATAAAACTGTTCATATTAGACCTATGAATAAGTATCACATCTCCAAAACTAAAAAGATAAGCAAAGCATCCTTTGCTCTTCCCTCCACTTGACTTTGAAGAATATATAAAAATCTCTATTTGTCTAAAAGTGAAGGAAAGGCATTTGGAAGCTCTAAGGACCACCCTTTTGGCCTCCTTCAAAAAAAATTTCGCCGATAGTGACAGGAGTGGACGAGACGAGCTCGAACCAGCTGTGAGAGCGGTCCGAGTCCTGGAGCCTTGGGTCAGGTGTTGGTCGACAGATCCATTCCCATCATAAGTTGGCAGGATTTACTCTGGATTTTGTTCCATTCAGTGCATTGGAGTGGGTTTTTGATTTGTGTGGGTGAATATTTGTAAGTGAGGGGGTTGTCACATGATATTTATTGTCCCTGATTTGAGATTTGATGATGGCCTTTTTGGCTTGTGAATATTTTTGTTTTTAAAAAGATGTCTGTCATGTCCCGTTCCCAAAATACAGATCCGTACGTACACGAGGATGGGATCAGAAGGGGTCATATGAACATGGCTAAAAAGAACTAACTACTAAGTCTAAGGGTAGAAAGGTAAATACACAGCTGATGAGATAAGGATAAATTTCCACTGAATTAGTCATAAACTGGCTACTAATAAATGACAACCGCTAAGAACCATATCATGAACTAGGAAAAGAGAATTAGGGCCTTTTTGTCAATGGCATTCCTCCATAATAATTTGGGACCCCATGAAATTGCAAAAAATAATTTCGTGTTGAATGCCGATCTTATGAAAATGGTATTGGCAATGGTTGGGGTCTATCATTATTTCTAGGAAAAGGTTTAACATGGCCTACTCACCATAACACGGATAGCCCATTAGTCTGATCGATCTTCAAGCTAGCGCAACCTTAATACTAGAAAGAAGGAAAAGAAAGCAAGTCTAGGAGTTGTAAGAGCAAGCAACACGACAAGGTATCCACAAGAAGAGAAATATATACGAAAACGGGGCATTCCGAGAGGCATATATACAGAGAAGAATATAAGAATAGTGCAAGGAACAGATGATTAGGTGGAGGCGTGCACAGATATAGAAAAACCTGTACATATATAAATAGTCCAAGGAACAGATAATTAGGTGGAGGCATGCACCGATATCAGTAAACCATGAGAAGACTGTCAAGAAGAAGAAAATAAGAATAATCGACAAGTGAAACCCCATATCTTTGTATCCAAGCATACTAATTTTAACTTAATTGGCTTTAAATAAAGATTAGAAACTAATTTTAACCCAGAAGCTTAAGTTATTAAGTATTGGCCCAACTCCTATTTAAACTCGTCATTATTTCTCATCTTTTTCAATGTGCAACTATACTCACATGAATATCCAACACGTGACTATCCATGAAAAATGTTATAAGGACAAGTGTGTTTGATAGACCCCCACGACATATGAGATACACTTCAGCTATTTCAATTCGCTTCCCCATTAACAATACCCCGATAATCGCTTTTTTATTCAATTGTTTTATATGAAATGTTATGTGCTAATTCCCGGAGATTTCAGCTCACAAAAAATACCCCTTCTGAAAAGTATATGCTCCTGATATGTACTGTGGTAGCACTATATATGTGCCCTGATACCACCCATGTCTAGGAGAAAGCATCCAGTGCTCATGAATCCAACCGTGTTCTGTACTGGATACTTTCTCCATGTCTAGAACTCCAAAGAAAACGTAGGCATTCCCGTGCTCATGAATTCAACCGTGTTCTGAGTTTTGATTCCGTGTATTTCTTGCCTCTTGATCTTGGTTTCATCAGCCATGCTCACTCGCGCTTTCTGCAGTAGAAATAAACAGGCTCCATTAATTGAACTAAAACGATAAGGTTAAACTTAATTGCTGGAGGTGAAGTAGAAAAACATATGCATGGATGTTATGTCAATTTCGATCTCAGTGGCTATTCACACCATGTGTGTCCTAATTGTTGGGTCTAAGATGCATGCCTAGAGAAGGAGTGAAAAGGTTTGCTATAGATTTTCACTAAAATACAGATTTTGTAGCGAAAATAATATCAAAATAAAAATGAAAAACCAAACCAATAACAAAACTAGAGAACACACAAGATTTTATAGTGGTTCGGATAGAAATCTTACATTCACTCTTCCTTCTCACGAAGAGGTTTCCTCATTATGACCAGAGTTCACCTGAATTACAACCCGATTCAGTAGGCTTACAAATAATGCACCCTGAAATCTACACGAAACCAGTCGTCTAACCTAACTCCTCACAGATGAGTAACACCTAGCCCTAGCTAGTTCCAACCCTCAATTATCAGCGGCTTGATGCGCCATAAAAATAAGATAAAACAAACTAACCAAAATAATTTAGCATAAATTAAAAGATCTTCTGACCCTTTTTAAACAAACCGTTCTTCAAAAGAATTGAAACGAAGCTCAATGAAGAAGCGGTGATGATGTTAATTCAAAGGTAACTCTCATTCTTTGAAATGATTTGAAGATCTTGAGCACGACGAGAAAGAGTTTGACGAGGCTTGGGGATTGAATCACAAATCAACTCTTCACTCAAACCCTAGAATAAAATCTCTCTCTTTTCTTAATGCAAGAGCCTCTCTAAAATATGATCTCTTCCTATCTTATATTGGCTTTAAATAAAGATTAGAAACTAATTTTAACCCGAAGCTTAAGTTATTAAGTATTGGCCCAACTCCTATTTAAACTCGTCATTATTTCTCATCTTTTTCAATGTGCAACTATACTCACATGAATATCCAACACGTGACTATCCATGAAAAATGTTATAAGGACAAGTGTGTTTGATAGACCCCCACGACATATGAGATACACTTCAGCTATTTCAATTCGCTTCCCCATTAACAATACCCCGATAATCGCTTTTTTATTCAATTGTTTTATATGAAATGTTATGTGCTAATTCCCGGAGATTTCAGCTCACAAAAAATACCCCTTCTGAAAAGTATATGCTCCTGATATGTACTGTGGTAGCACTATATATGTGCCCTGATACCACCCATGTCTAGGAGAAAGCATCCAGTGCTCATGAATCCAACCGTGTTCATGCGGATACTTTCTCCATGTCTAGAACTCCAAAGAAAACGTAGGCATTCCCGTGCTCATGAATTCAACCGTGTTCTGAGTTTTGATTCCGTGTATTTCTTGCCTCTTGATCTTGGTTTCATCAGCCATGCTCACTCGCGCTTTCTGCAGTAGAAATAAACAGGCTCCATTAATTGAACTAAAACGATAAGGTTAAACTTAATTGCTGGAGGTGAAGTAGAAAAACATATGCATGGATGTTATGTCAATTTCGATCTCAGTGGCTATTCACACCATGTGTGTCCTAATTGTTGGGTCTAAGATGCATGCCTAGAGAAGGAGTGAAAAGGTTTGCTATAGATTTTCACTAAAATACAGATTTTGTAGCGAAAATAATATCAAAATAAAAATGAAAAACCAAACCAATAACAAAACTAGAGAACACACAAGATTTTATAGTGGTTCGGATAGAAATCTTACATTCACTCTTCCTTCTCACGAAGAGGTTTCCTCATTATGACCAGAGTTCACCTGAATTACAACCCGATTCAGTAGGCTTACAAATAATGCACCCTGAAATCTACCCGAAACCAGTCGTCTAACCTAACTCCTCACAGATGAGTAACACCTAGCCCTAGCTAGTTCCAACCCTCAATTATCACTGGCTTGAGTACGCCATAAAAATAAGATAAAACAAACTAACCAAAATAATTTAGCGCAAATTAAAAAGATCTTACAGCCCTTTTTTAAACAAACCGTTCTTCAAAAGAATTGAAACGAAGCTCAATGAAGAAGCGGTGATGATGTTGAATTCAAAGGTAACTCTCATTGCTGAAATGATTTGAAGATGCTGAGCACGACGAGAAAGAGTTTGACGAGGCTTCGGGGATTGAATCACAAATCAACTCTTCACTCAAACCCTAGAATAAAATCTCTCTCTTTTTCTTAATGCAAGAGCCTCTCTAAAATATGATCTCTTCCTATCTTATATAGCCTTTGATAATAAAGGAAAGAAATATAAGAATCATAGTAGAAGCTGGAGATGAAAGGGGTCGATGAACAATTGAGAATAAATCACAAAATCTACTAAAATGAGTCGTCACCATTGATGGTTAAACACGACCATCGATGGTCTATCAATGCCCCATCGATAGTTCCCTGTAAAGAATCGAGGGTTGAAAAACTAGTTTCTGAAATTCATCGAATGTGCACTATAGTCAATCAATGGTATAACTGAGCATCGATGGTTCCCTGTAGACTAGCGATTGTTCTAATTCCTATTTTTATTTTTTTTCCAATTGTGCATTGTGATCCATCAATTGACTCATGGCCATCGATGGTGTTCCTCGTGACCATCGATGGTGTGATGGCTGAAATCAATATGAATGTTGATTTTTTGCATCGTTTTGCCTTGTATTTTTCGTACATCTGTTTATACCTAAAATATATCATCTCAAACAACCATCAGTAACAAATGAGAGTTTGTTATTACTCAAACAAGAGATATTGTACGAACTACATTCTAACAATATGGATGTTCTTTCAATTATCAAGGAATTAAAGGTGGTATTATCTTGATTGAGAACCACATCACCTGAAATACAATTGGTATTAGTAATCTCAAGGTAAAGATGTATGATAGACCTGATAAAAATATTTTTACCAAGTTCTACATGTTCTCAATTTGTGGAAGAACCTTGTCGCTTTTTCATTTTCTTGAGACAAATGGTTATCATAGTCCCTTTAAAAGTGAGAGTTTTGGAAAAACTTTCCATGGAAAAAGACACTCTTGACCCTTTTAGATATTATATTATTATTATATTCTATCATAATTAATTTTAATTAATAGATATAAGCTTTAATTATCCTATCCAAATTAATACATATATAACCTTAGATTTGATTTAAGTATATTAAAAATTATATTAAGTTATAGATAATTGTTCAACCTTCACATTCACCATTTCTCCGAAAGTATAAAATAAAAAATCTCAGAACTTACAAAATTTTTACTAGAGAAAATTGATAAAGATTTTAAAACTTTGACAATCTAAATATTTAAATTTGATACCTAACAAGTACAAAAATAGAACTTCTTATCTTAATATTTGTTTCTTCTATTTAAATTTAAAAATAAAGATAATAGATGCATTAGGAAATATGCTCACCTCCTAAACTCTTTTCATGATTAAGGAGACAATTGTGAATTTTGCATGAGTGACCAAGCTAGAAAATATGCATAGAATTTGCACAACTTGTAGAAAACCCAAAAACTTAATTTGAAGATTCTACAAAAACAATCTAATGGAAAAATTACTAGAAATATCCAAAATTAAAGCCTTTTAGAAATTATATATTTTGTGTCGAAATCCAAAAGACTTCAAAATATTAAAATTTTAAAGAAAAGTCCTAGATTTTATAAAATTTGAAAACAAACTCTAAAAGAATTTCTTACATTTTAATTTATCCTAATTAATAAAAATATCTTTAATATGATTTCATTGTGATCATGCTCTAATTAATTCAAATATATTTAATAAGATACAAGCTATAGATAGTTTTTCCATTTTCACATCTAACCATTTATCAAAAATTACAAAAATCGAAAATCTCAGAACTTAAAAATTGATTTACTAGAGACAATATACAAAGATTTAAAATTTTGACCATCTAAAAATTTAAATTTGGTACCTAACAAGTTAAAAATTAAAATTTTTATCTTATCATTCGTTTATTTATATTTAAGTTTAAAAATAAATTTTTATCTTATCATTCGTTTATTTATATTTAAGTTTAAAAATAAAGATGAAGATAGTTAAATGATATTATGAAATATTCTCACCTTCTAAATTACCTTCATAATTAAGGACACAAATCATACTCTCTTTAAAAGTGTGAGTTAAGAAAAATCTTTTATGATCAATATTACCCTTTACTATTTGGGATACCTCATTTAGATCCTATCCTAAGTAATAATAAATAATAAATTTATTTTGTTATCACCAATTTAAAGAAATGATCTCTTCTTTATATATAAAGAGAAATTGGTAGTTTGCTATTCAACATCTCCCATCTCAAAAGGTAAATCTAATCATATATTTACTTAAAAATTCTCATTAAATTAAAATTATCCATAGTTAAATATTTTAATAATTAAATATATTTTGTAATCCTAATTAAATCTTAACTATCCATAATTTAAAAATTTTGTCCTAATAAATTTAAAGAAAACCTGTTAGAAAATTAGAAACAACATTCTAAAAATACAAAAAATAACAAATATCCCTTGAAAATGAATAATTGCAAAAAACCATGAAAACTTAAAATTGTAAACAGACACTAAAAATTCAAAAATTAGGAACATCTCCCTTTAAAATCTAAAAGTTGCAAACAACTTCTGAAAAGTATGAAAATTACAAACAATTATATAAAAATCCAAATATTACAAAAAGCTGTGGAAAATATGAAATTTCAAACAAGCCTCCTACGATATAAGAATTACAAACGAACCCTTAAAAGTTTAAAATTACTTACAACCACCTGAAAACTTCTACAATTACAAATATTTGTACTTCCTTTATAATGCAAAAATTACACATAGCCTCCCAAAAGATATGAAAATTATAAAAATACCTTCAAAAATTTGAATATTATAAAAAACTTTATTGGGGTTTCCTACCAAAAGTTATTGGGTGGTTAAATGATAAAACTTAAAACTTATTGGGGTTCTCTATTAAAACTTAGTGGAAGTGTTTTGGTCATTTGACCACAAATGAACTAGCAGTCTTAATTAGAGGGTTTTGCCAACATTTATTAGGATCTAGTGAGTTTCAAAGATATTTGAGATTTGATTTAATCACTCAAACTTATTCGGGATTTAGTGAAATTTTACCCATATATTTTTCACTTTTATAGAGAGGGTAAATAGACGGTTATAGAAAAAAAATAAAAACAGAATATAAATAATCAAAGTATTTGACCACATGCAATGCATGTGCATTCCAACTAGTTATTGAAAAGATGGAGTCATGAAGGTAAGAAATATGCTCTTGTTGTGATGATGAAATGACAGAAAAATCATATGGGAAGTCTTTATTCATTTATTTATTTTGAATATGCTTATGATCACTACCTATATTGAAGTTTCACATGGACATGGTGATATTAGTAGATTATGTATCACAAACTTTCTAAAGAGAATATTAAACTTGCATTGGCTAATTTACCTTCTATCTTACGTCTTAATTTATTAAAGCGTTTCGATAACATTTTTTATTTAATTCTAAACACAAAGAGGAGAGATTAGCACGTAAATAGTACTATAAAACATCAATTACATATGGTTGACAGAGTAAAGTTTCACTGATTAAGTCATAAGAATACAACCACCAAAGAACTCCTAAGACTGTTTGGTTTACGTTAAAGATACCACAACAAATGTTGTAATCAAGCTTTTATTTTTCATAATTGTTTAGCAACAATATAGTTTTAGAATTTAACCTTGCATTCAGTTAATCGTAATTGGACTTGAATTGAGATTAACTTTGACTAAAGGAACAATTTCAATTGGCACTCAATGCCAATTAAAAGAGAATTAGGTTTAAATAATCTAGTTAAAGAGAGAATCCTACATGAGTTTAAAATAGAAAAAATTCTGTAAACACTCTTAAGAGATTCATTGTAAATAAAACCATAAAGAAAAACTACATAGTTATCTATATGAGAAGTTATAGACTATAGAGAATAAACAACCATTTTAGTTATCTATATGAGAAGTTAAATAGACTATAGAGAATAAACAAGCATTTGTGTGAGAGTTTTGTGAGATCAAGAAAAGGATTCTTGTGGATTTTTCTTGTATCATACTTCATGCTCCTTTTAAAAGTATGAGTTCGGGAAAAGCTTTCCATGGTCAATATTACCCTTCACTATTTTGAATATCTTAATTAAAATCTTAATTTATGCTAATTCTAATTATATCTTATACTAATCCCACATGAACTACCTATAGCTCAACAAATTTAAAAACTAAGATTAATAAAATACATGAAACACCATTTTGAATATTTCATTTCAATCTTAATCTATCTTAACAGTAATTATATCCTATACTAATCCCATTGAACTATCTATAGCTCAATAATTTAAAAAATAAGATTAAGAAATCATTCATGCTAACATATTATAATACATAAAGTATTACAAAACCCCAAAAGTTTCAAACATTGCACAAAATACCCTCAAAAGTTTAACATTACACAACACACCTGACTTTTAAAAACTTAAAACAACAAACATGAAATCTGGAAATTAACAACGGCCCTGAAGAATTTAAAATTTGCATTTAACGCCTTCAACATTTTATAAATTGTAGAAACAATCTCAAAAGTTTAAATTACAAAAAAGCACCCTAAAATTCTAAAATTTTATAACTTACAAACAACATAGATGATTTCAAGGAATTACCACCGGGCACTTGAAAATTTAAAATTTGTAAAAGTAACCTCAAAGTCATAAAAATTGCAAAACTCCCTCAAAAGTTAAAAATCAAAAAATCCTAAAATTTCAAAACTTATAACCAATACACATCAAATCAGGAAATTATTAGCAGACCGCTAAAAATTTGAATTTTACAAAAATAATCCAAAGTTTTAATAATTACAAAAACACCCTCAAAATTTCAAAGTTGCAAGAAATTTCCTAACATTTGAAAACTTACCATTAACACATGAAACATGAAAATTACAAGTACCCAACTTAAAATTTAAAATTTTCACAAAACACTATCAAAGTTTTAAAATTTCAAAACACACCCTCAAAAGTTCAAAATCACAAAATTGACTGAAATTTCTAAACTTGGCAAAGAAAAAGTAATATTTGATATTCTTTCATTAAGATATATAACTTTAACTTCTAATTTTAAAGTTTACTATCCCTTTTCAGCATCTAAAAATAGTTTAAGTTGATGCAGTAAAAATAGCAACAATAATAGCTTAAAACATCCAAGTAAGGAATAAAAATTTAAAAATATATGATAGATTAAAATTAACGCCGCTGTATAAATTAAAGGAACTACATACAATTTTACTAATAACATTAATTGATAGAAGACTAAATTATATAAAACTGATAAAAGACTATAATATAACAAATTGCATTAATTAATTATAATGTTTAAACATTGATCTATGATGTTAATAATATTTATAGGATAAAAAATACAACGAGTTATGTATGGAGAAACTACCAAAAGTTCAGAGGTATCCTTCACAAGAATCAAGTTGTTTTCATTTCAAATGGAGAAGTGAAGGAAATAAATCCAAAATTTAGAAGCGTCCATGAATCACTTGAATTGATATTGACAAAAGGCATATCTATGAAAGAATCATCGACCGAGTTCCCCTTGAAGAACATATTAAATAACTTTGTCTCAATTAAAGAAGGATTCTCCATGAAAGATACAAGAAAAATTAGTAATTATTTATAAATTTCATACTTTATTCTTCAAATACTTAGAAGTATTTAAAAATTTCATAGTTTATTCTTCAAATACTCAAGAAATCATAAACTTAATATAAAATTACATATAAATAATTTTGCAATAGAAACTAAAGTGAAGACATTGATCAACTATGTTACAAGATATAACAAGCCATATAAGAGGAGACAAATCACTATAATGGACAAAATATTTACACATGATACTTATTTACAATAGCGTAAGTAAAAACTAAAATCAACCTTTTCTTTTTCCTACAAGTGGCATGACTCTATGTGTAACTTTATTTGGGGATATGACTACCAACAGAGGATCAATTCTTGAAGGAGCGATCAAAGATAAGCATGTAATAGCACTATCAGATTTTATGATCAAAACCAAGCAAACATCCATATAACACAATAAAAAGTATTATATTTTAAAGCTAATATGTAGGGCTCATTCAAAATAAGCTGTCAAGGTAAAAGCATATCCATCAAGGCTCTTTACAAATGCTACATAAATTTAAATTACCGATATATACAATCATCATAACATCAAAAGAGGTATGATCTTACAAGACCTACTCTATCACACACTTAAACCTAAAAATAGTTTACCATTATACAGACACGCTATTGCACATATAATGATAACTAGCATTTATAATAGATTTGAGCTGTGGTTCTACTCTTGCAAAGGCTGCAACAAGAAGGTGGATAGAGATATTAGTAAGAGTGTCCAAATGATAAATATTACAGAATCGCCGATGACATAGTATAAGGTTAAGTAATATCCCTTCTTCATGAAATAAACATATCAAAATCATATAATAACATTATAATCTAAGAAAATTGACAATGAAAAATATGGTTATTTAGTTCAGATCCTCATGGAAAATGACACGGACATAGCAAAGGTAACATTATTTGACGTAGCAGAAACCTCTATTGGATGCACAATAAAAGAATTCATTCTGAGAAAAAGAGGTAACTCCTAATCTTACTTATGTAATTAATTAGAAACACCAAAATTCCATATATATGAAATTAATATTTACTCTTATTGAAATAGAAAAATAATCAAAGCCCATATTTCCGAAGTTTATGTTGAACATCGAAAATACATTCAACTTCTTTGTGAAGTAAGATGAGAAGACAAAAGATGAATGAGCTTAGGGAAAGATAACAACATAAAAATCTTGCTCAATCGATGTCACGGTCGATGTAGATGATAAATACACTACTCTAGAATTGCCCAAGAAAAAGTAAAGGTGGAGAAGGATTGTTCTCGACTCAATAAAAAATAAAATAGAAGGAATAGAAGACATTAATATTTTCTAAATATTTTATAAAGTAGTTTAATTTTTGAGTAAAATTAGGAATCTTTAGAAGGAATTTTCATGAACTTTTTAATACTTTTATATGCTTATGTGGATACTTTTATCATATAAAAGTGTGCTAGAGTTAGCATTAATTTTTAGTTTATGATTTTTATGAAGTCTATCAATGATTAGGAATAAATTTTATATTCTCTTTAGTTTTGTTCTAGCCCACTTTTAATCAATCATCTTGGTTTATTAGCTTTAATTATTCATCTTTCTTTTATAAAGCTATATTTTTAAAGTGTTTTTTACTTTTGCAACACTATACTTTCTCAAGTCAAGCTTAGTTTTATGGCGGTCCAAATAACATAAAAATTCAAATTGGCTTTGGATTATATTTATTTCCTCGCAATTCAATTATCAATATGAACATTTAAATTTGGTGCAGCCCATTCAAACAAATATCAAAGAAAATAAAGAATCATAATGGTAAAGTTTAGAGACATAAGTGAGCAAAAACTATCAAAGTGGAACCGAGATATAAATTTTAGGAAGGAAACGAATAAAAAATACTTAATTATGGTATTTAACCACGTGCATTGCACGTGCATAAAACGTAGTAACACAATAAGCACAAACATCTTATAATCTCTAGTAATAAAGTCAACTCTTTTCTCTTTCCGTAGATATAAGTGCCAACAAAACCACGTCCTTTGTGATTCTTTCTACTCTTACTGCTTGATTGCCATTGTTTCTCTACTTTGTGTTCAGATTTCTTTACAATTAATTATTTTTCATAGTTGATTCAATCTCTCGCTACTTTGATTCCCTCTCATTGGAGTTGATCTAATTGGTTTGTCCTTTTTCATGCTTCCGCTAAATCATCAATACGATATAAGTGAGAATGACTATAAGATTTTTATTTTGTAGATAAAACACAGCATTTAGTGTAATCTATTTGTCTATAAGAAGTGTTGCAAGACATCGCATTTATTGATGAAAATTTAAAATAAATTACCATTTTTTACTAATTCTTTCTTGTAAACCATGCATAGATATATATAGGAAATAAATCTCGTATTTAGAGATTACTTATTTCAGATATTTGGAAGGATTGGAATGCACCTCGATCTTCAAGTAATGGTCAGAAAGCAATCACACTGAGATGGAGAAAAGCTCCACAAATCACCCCGAGACTAACTCCGAAATTACAGAATTGAGAGAGAAAGGAGGAGATGGAAATATTCTTTTCTCTTCTTATTTTTCTTTTCATAGTACCTTCTTATTTAAAGGGAGAAAAGGATCTAATTCTAATCCAATTAGAATTAGTCAAATATATTTTCTCTAAAATAAGATAAGCCCCACTTATTTGGGTGTATCCTTATCCATCTATGACTACTATACTCCCACTCACACAAATGAGTGAGTGCCATCCATAACTCCCTAAGGCATTGACTCCCTTAGTCAAAATCCTCGAGATTCTCCTTCCTTGTCAATACTGCATCCATACATTGTTAGTGTGGCGTGGACTGTTGAGAACCCGCAAGGAAGTAGCCTTGTAGCCAGATCCTTTAGGACCGACACAAGGAGCTCCCAAAAGAAAATAAAAATACACAATAAAAGTGTATGTATGTGTATCTCAGACCCCAGATCTGATCAACCATGTCTGCCCAAGTACCTTCGATCCCTCAAAGAAGCGTACATGAACATCGCCGTCTACCCTTGATTCATTAAATCATGCACTCTCCATAAATAAGAGTTATGCGTGCGATGCAATCAAGAGACATGTCAATCAATCTTCCTCTAGCCCTAAATAGTTGAGCGTGTTAATCACCCACTTTCTTGACATTGTCCTGTATGTGCGATATTGTCACATCACAATAGGAAATAGCAGGCAAAATAGCGGATGCTCATAACAATCTTCCTAGATAGCCCAGTGTCTCTAAGGGCACAGTGACTGCCCTTCATTGCTGGTGGTCGTCTATAAGGGTTCATACAGCGAGGGAGCAGGGATCTATCCCTCAACCTCCTTATTTTCGATCCAAGCACACGTCGTATGGCTATGTGCTACGATATTACTTCTCTCTCCCTGAGAGTATACATCAGCAAATGAATACCATATAGACCCAAGTCCCATTATCTCGTAATGAACTTGTCTTGCGATACCACCCCGCGATATCCCTGGGATCTCCCAGCAAGCTCACACCCCGTGCGTTAAGTCAGACTCCAAGTCTGGCTGATAGTAAATAGGTAAAGTGGATGTAGGGTTTCCACTTCGGTCACTTCCAACATATAAGTTTACAACAACCCCATCCTGACCCAGTTAGGGCGACCAATAGACGCTCTCACTATCATCATACCCAGCAATGCGATAGTGGTGTCATTGTTACAAGCAAAATGACATCCAGCACTCGATCTCAGCTTCGGTAACTGCTACAGCTCTGAAGCGGATCTCTTGTATGATAAGAGCTTCTACCTGATGATGTAACTTTCTAATGGTACACCCAATGCCATTTGTATACACATTATGTATAAATATACTCCATGCCAAAATAATCAAACAATAATAAGACATAAACAAATCCCAGATATGCATAAATATAGATGAGAAAATATCTATAAAAAATAAAATAATATCTCATAAAGTTGTCATCCATAATATCCTAAGTGTCTCAGGTCCTAACTAGTACAAAATATCACCACAGACGTAGCCCTAAGGCTCTAGTGTATCCGCGATCATCTGACTCATAGGGATGTACTTCAGCACAACCTCCTCCTTCTCTTGCTTCTTGATGAAATGGTACCGAATCTGGATACGCTTCGATTTTCAATGATACTTTGGGTCTTTCGAATAGGCAATCACCGACATACTATCACAATGAAGGATCACCTCATCTTCTGCATGTGGCACTATCGCTAGACTCTCCAAGAATCTGCATAGCCAAACCACCTCTTGAGCTACAACGCATGCTGCTACATATTCCGCCTCCATGGTGGAAAGGGCAATGCACTCTTGCTTCTTATTACACCATGAAATGGCCCCGCCATCAGTAAGAAGGCATAACCAGACATTGATGCACACTCATCCTGGTTGCTGGCCCAGTCGGCATTTGTATATCCGCATAATCGAGTGTCTGAACCGCCATAACACAATGCAAAATGAGCAGTCCCACTTAGATATCTGAGAATCCTCTTGATTCCTTTCTAGTGAGCCATACTAGGATCGGACTGATACCTACTCATTAGTCCTACTACAAAAGATATTTCGGGTCCTGTACACATCATAGTATACATAAGACTATCGACTGCACTTCTGTAAGGTATGTTTAGCACTTGGTTCTTTCTGCTTCAACTTTGGGATATTGCTCTAGACTTAGAGCATTACTCTTAGCGATTGGAGATCCAATGGGTTTACAACCTTTCATATCAAGCTGTTCCAAGATCTTCCTTATGTAAGTCTCTTGAGACAAACCTAAGGTCCTCTTAGAACGGTCCCTCAGAATCTAAATTCCAAGGATAAATCTAGCACCACCTATGTCCTTCATCTCAAAGATGGAGGACAACCAACTCCTAGTGACATTAATGGATTCCATACTGTTCCTGACCAGTAATATATCATCAACATATAACGACACAATCTCAAACGTACTACCGACTCGGTGTAGATAGACACAACTATCTTGACCGATCACCCGAAAACCATAACCCTATATGGTTCGATGGAACCAAAAATACCACACCCTGAAAGATTGTTTCAAGCCATAGATATTTCTCTTCAACTAGCACACCTTGTGTTCAACTCTTCTGGCAATAAAACTAGTAGGTTGATCTATATAGATCTCCTCTTCCAGTTCTCCATAGAGAAAATCTGTCTTGACAACCATCTAGACTAGTTCAAGATCCATCTTCGCTACAAGCGCCAATATCATGCGACTAGAGCCGATTCTCACAACCAGAGAAAATGTCTCTTCATAGTCGACCCACTCTTCTAGGTGTACCCTTTCACTACCAAGTGTGTATTGCACTACTTGATTGTCCTATCGTCTCGCTTAACCTTGAAAACCCACTTGTTCTCAATGATTTTGCGTCCGATTGGAAGGTCTACCAGGTCCCAGACTTAATTCTTCCTTATAGACTCAAGCTCCTCATCCATCACTGCCTTCCACTCTTTCACTTCAAACGAAGAAATATTGTCCTCAAAAGATTTGGGTTCCACAATATCATGTGGTGCTACCATGAACACTTCCCTATCAATCTCACAACATCTCTTAGGTACTAGTCCGCGTGACAATCTCCGAGGTTGAGATTCCATAGATGGCTCCAAGTCATTTGTAGGCATCTCACTCCCAATGTCTCCAGCTGGTAGAGGAACTTTTTCCTCTTTCATCTCTGACTCTATTACAGTCTTCTTGATCTCATACAAACCTAAATCTTGACCTATCTCTCCTCTGCACGAGAAGTCCTCCTCAAGGAACTCAACATCTCGTGCTCTAACTGAGTCACAGTCACATCAACCTGCTCATCTATAAACACATATCCCTTAGAGTGTTTGGAATAGCATATGAAAATATACTTTTTCCCTCTAGCGCCCAACTTCCCATACCAATAAGAAGTGTGTATGTAAGTAGCATACCCCCATGGATGTAAGTGATCCAACATTGGCTTGTTGCCAGTCCATAACTCATAAGGTGTTGACTATACTGATTTTAAAGGTACACGAATCAGATTGTATACCACTATCAATAGCACGTCTCCCCAAAATGAAATGGGTAGATTTTCCTGTGCCATCATACTCTGAACCATATCAAGTAGAGTCTTATTTCTCCTCTCTGCAACACCATTTTGTTGATCAGTATAGGGCATTGTTAGCTGTCTGACTATTCCCTTTTCATCACACAGTTCCTCGAACTGAGGGGATAGATACTCTCTACCATGATCAGTACGCAAAGTCTTAATGCTTTTGCCTAATTGATTTTGCACCTCGCTCATATAGCGTTTGAAGCAATCTAATGCCTCATATTAGTGTGAAATCAAATACACATGACCATACCAAGAGTAGTCATCTATAAAAGTGAGAAAATAAGGTGCTCCACCATGTGCCTTCACATTCATTGGTTCACAGATATTAGAGTGTACTAATTACAATGGAGCAGTTGTTCTCTTTACTTTGCCAAATGGCTTTCTTATGGCTTTACCTGCGAGACAATATTTATATGTGGACAGGTCTACCTTGACAAGAGTACCAAGGAGGCCGCCACTGGCGAGCCTACTCATCATGTCTGTGACCTAGTCTACTATGCCATAATTCAGATCCAATCACAGAATTTACAGTACAAGATAAAGCAAAAAATAAAGAAGTTTTATTGCCTACTGAAAAGTCACAATCAAAAGCAAATAAGCCATCAACCTCGTGTTCAACATCAAGGAAAGAGTTAGCTAATATAAATTTAACTAAACCATTCTCAAAATAAATGCCATATCCTAAAGACATCATCCTAGAAACCGAAATAAGATTCCTTTACATGATGAGGGCATATAAAATGTCCTTCAAGATCCACTCACTCCCTGAATGGAGGAGAAGCCTGTAATCACTGATGCCCAGCACCTCTGCATATGACTCGTTCTCCATATGAATCTTCCTGCTCCTAGCTGGAATTTTCCTAAACTCTATGAAATCTGATTTGTGCTGGCTGATGTGGTTCATTGCTCCCGAGTCTACCGTCCAAGAAAAAGTAGAATCAGTAATGTATAGAGAACTAGCAACACATGCTAGACTGAGATGAGAGTTTACCTTTATCTGTTCTGGACACTCACGTGTGAAGTGGCTGGTCTTATTGCAGTTGAAGCACTTGATCTTGCTCTTGTCTATTGGTTTGACCACCTTCTCTGCTAGCTTCTTCTTCAGAACTCCTTCCGAAGGCCACTTGGCAAACCCCATTTTGTTTAGGCTTCTTAGCCTTGCGACATGGGCCTTCAGCTGCCATAGCTAAAGTAGACACATCGTCAGTCTTGAGAATTCCTCGACACTATGCCTCAAGTTCTACTTTATTGCGCACATCCTTGAATGCTTTCACATCTGAGGCGTGGGTCAAAAGTAGTCTTATGTCGCCCCAAGAGTTAGGTAAACCCCTAATGACCACCTGAATCTGCTACTCCTGACTGAGTGTAGCACCGACAATTCCAACATCTGTGATCATGAAGGCCATCATATAAAGGTGGAATTTGATGTCCTGCCCAGCAGACATCTTATATGAGTCCAATTTTATTGCGAGAGCACGGATCCTTATTAGGGAGACATGTCTGAATCTTGCTTTAAGAGCATCCTAGAGGCTCTTAGCATTCGGATGGTCCTCAAATTCCCTGATTAGATTGTTCCTCATTGTAGCCAACATAACAAACCACACGAAATGATCATTTTGCTTCCAAGTCTTATACTCTTCTATAGCACGTCTGTGAACCGGAGTAGAACCCTGTTCTGGCTCTGTCATCACTAGCTCAGTACAATCCAAGATCTCCCGCTCATTTAGGAGATACTTCATCTTTCAACGCTAGTCGAAATAGTTATCGCCATTCAGCTTATCAACTTTGGTGAGATCAGCAATATTCTTAGCAGCCATCTGTGCAAGAGAAATATTGACACTAGTAATTATGGATGCATTAAGATTATTGTCATATATAAGGAGTATTGTTCTTTCCCAAAGAACAATCCATCTCATCAAGCCTTTGATACAAATTTTAAAATTAAATTCTAAACAAAGAGAAGAAAGCCCAAGGCCCCAACCATAATGTTTATGAATATAATTTTAAAATCGTTATAAAATTTGTGAAAATGGAATTAGATTTCTTATATATATAATAGATTGGGTAGTTAAATCATATTACCATCTCTACCTTAAATCTCCACTTGAAATTATTTATTTATTTAAATCGGTATGCATCTGAATATGATGCATGATAAACATAAACAAATAATTTTATTTTAATATTTAACTACCTATTTATCTTGTCAATTTTATTAGGATTTTTCGTTTCTCAAGAAATTGTTACATGTCCCAGCTCCCACTAGAACAACTACTCATCAAAATCTCCAAGATTCTACTAGTATTTTACTATTAAAGTTCTAGTGTATAAAAAATCTTTCCTAAACTTCCAAAGTTCAAAACTATTTTCTTAAAACCCAAAACAACTTTATCATGAAATCTAGTAGGCCCCACATCAAAAGTTCTGAAGGAAAATAATAAAAATATTTTCTAAAATTTTCCCAAAATTTTTAAAGATATTTTATTATTTTTAAATAATTTTCTAATTTAAAATAGATTTTTGGATTTTTTAGAAAATAAAAAAGATATTAAAAAATGAAAAAATTTTATTTATGGATTTGCTCCTAGGGTTTCAAAAACCCAAGAGGTTGATCCAAGGCTGCTGTAGCAGAGCTAGCAGCGCCACCTTGATCCCACGTCGAGGTCGATCACTGGGACCTTGGCGCCACCGTCGTGTGATTTGCCCTTGCAGCCGTCGGCGGACCCTCCTGAACTCCTCCTTTTTTTCTTTTCTATTTCTGCAAACTCCACCACCACTAGTGTTGGGCGCCTACGGCAGCTAGCCTCCCATGGCCTACGCCGAACCCGCCGACCTCTGATCCTGCCGCCGTCAGCTTCCCTGGTGTCGATGGTGCGGGATTTTAGGTTTTTGTTAATTTCAAAACATTTGAAAAAGGTTTAAATATTTCTAAAATATTTAAAAAATATTCTAATAGAAAAAAATTAATAAATCCCTGATTTATTAATGAATTACCCACTAGATCATAAAGGTTGAGTTTTTATTGTAGATCTGACATCCGAGATGTCAAAAATTAGATTTTTAGCACTAAAATTTTAATTATCATTAAAAATAATTTTTAATGATAAAACCCTAAGTTTCTGCTCTAGGGGCCAATATCACCATCAAGAAACTTCATATCTAATTTAAATAAATACAAGATATAATCATAATTAGATTTAACCCTAAAAAATGCGAGCAATGCTAAACTAGCTCGGCACCAATGTAAACCATGTGTGTGTGTGTGTGTGTGTGTGTGTGTGTGTGTGTGTGTGTGTGTGTGTGTGTGTGTGTATATATATATATATATATATATATATATATATATATATATATATATATATATATATATATATATAGAGCAAGGCTCATATAAACTTACGTTGATAGGGAATAGTCATCCACCAACTTTTCTATCCATTGATGTTGCCTTGGGATCCGTGAAAGATATAAAGCCCACTTTGAGATTTGTGTGTATCTTGATTTCACGGATCTCAAGGCAAGATCAATGGATATAAAAGTTGGTGGACACTCCTCCCTATCAACTTAAGTTTATAGAAGCTCTCTCTCTCTCTCTCTCTCTCTCTCTCTATATATATATATATATATATATATATATATATATATATATATATATATATATATATATATATATATATATATATATATATGAAATAAATCTCTTATTTAGAGATTATCTATTTTGAATCTTTGGAAGGATTTCCATCTTTGCTCAATCTTCAAGTAACGGTCGGGAAACAATCACACCAAGATGGCGAAAAGCTCCCACTAATCACCCCGCGACTAACTCCGAAATTACAAAATTGAGAGAGGAAGGAGGAGATGACAATATTCTTTTTTTTCTTCTTATTTTTCTTTTCATAGTACATTCTTATTTAAAGGGAGAAAGTGATCTAATTCTAATCCAATTAAAATTAGTCAAATATCTTACTCTAAGATAAGATTAGTCCCACTTATTTGGGTGTATCCTTAATCTATGACTAAAATTTCTTAATTTCTTGTACATTAAAAGTCTCTTTGTGACCTCAAAACCTTTATTGTGAATTCTGTTAGGATGTTGTCCATACAAAATCTCTTATGTGAGTAATAACGAACTCTTATTTGGTACTAATATTAGTCTGAGATGATTTAGTGTAGGTAAATATAGCTATGGAACATGTACGAAGCGAAACAATGCGAAAATTAGCTCAAAAGCTGATTTCAGCATGTTGACTAATGATGGTGGCCTTTGACCATTGATGGTGGATAGTGACTATCGATGGTGTAAAAGTCCAGACACATCAAAATTATCGATGGTGGTTATTGACCATCGATGGTCTCTTGACACCATCAATGGTCTAGAGGCACCATCGATGGTAAAGTCGGCTAAAGAATTTTTTTTAATGATTCAATCGCAACTGTTCGTTGGTCATATTATCTCCAACCACTACCACGTTTCACATATCTCTTTCCTAACCTAATTGCCAAAGAAAATCTTGGGGAGAGAGAGAGAAAGAGAGAGAGGAGGAGGAGGAGGAGGAAGAGCTCTAGAATTTTGATTTTGAGAGATAAACAAGTGATTTTTGACCCCTGGAACCTCGTCAATCTCTTACTCGTTGCGCTGAACATCATCAGATCATTCCATAATGAAGAGAGTTATCATTAGATTGATCTTCATCATCGTTCTTTATCAAGCTTCACTTATATCCTTCGAAGGATGGTTTGTTTTATCAAAAGGGCTATAAGATTGTTTTGATTCTGTACTTAATTGGTATTTGATTTTTATTTCTTTGAACTTCTTTTACGGCATAGTCAAGCTGGTTGTAAGGAGGGTTGAGACTTACTAGAGCTAGGAGTTACTCATTGTGAAGTGTTAGGTTAGATGATTAGTTTGGGAGAAACTAGAGTTTCGGTCTTGTAAGCCTACTGAATCGGGTTTGTGATTCAGGCGAAATCTTTTCATAGTGAGGAAGCCCCTTCGCGAGAAGGAAGAGTGGATGTAGGATTGTTTATCCGAACCACAATAAAACTTCATGTGTTCTTGATTAGTTTCTTTGGTGATAATTATATTGCTTTATATCATTTATCGTTCTTTATTCGCTACATCTCATTGCATAGTCTGTGTTTAGACGAAAAATGGTAGCAATCCTCTTCACCCTCCTCTAGGCTTGCATCTCGGATCTAACAAATTCCAAACTATCATTTGCAAACTTTTGCGTCCAATCTTTCTTTGAGCTTCTCTTCTACGCTATTAAATAAAAACATGCTCCACTATTGGTCCAATGATATGACAAGTCTCCACCAATAAAATGAAACAAGACAAAGGGTCATTTTCATCTTCGTCTAATTCTAATTTAACTAAATTAAACTTAATTGGGAGATTACTCCGCTAACTGAATGGATGATTTAGGGTTCTTTGTAGGGAACTTCTCCCTAGACTCAACGATTAATGTTTGGCTATCCAAGTGTACATTCGATTTATAATCTATATGATCTTCCTTCACAATCAACAAAAGAAAGCATAAATGGAACCCATAAAGTTGTTCAAACTTCAAAAGATATTCTTCATTCTCAAATGAAAAGCATGTTGTCCCAAGAGAGAAGAATATAACTCTAATGAAAAACAAGTTTTGTCTAAAGAGAGAAAAATACAACTCATGCATGCATATAAATTTGATTAGTACGTATCTTGTTTCGTTTATTAATTAACTACCAAAAAGGTAGAAAGAATGATGATATGTTATATTCTTGGAAACTTTCTTTAAAAACCAGATTGCTAATTCCTTATGCTTCTATTAATTAATTATGATAACACTAAATACTTTTATTAATTGAACATGAATTATATTGATTAGCTAGCGTTCTTTTATAATCTATCTTCTCATTTTAACATTAGTTTTTCCACAGTTCTAACTAAAGCAACAATAGCATAAAAAGTCTAAAATTATGGTTAAACAGTATAGAACAAAGGCTTTACAAGGTTCTTATATGCCAATGATATTAAATACCAAAACTTGTGAGAATGATAATGATATATAAGCTATATTGCCCATTCCTTTTGACCTGTTTTCAATCATAAGCTATAAAAAGTTCATATTACGCAAGGAAGCTGAATTTCCGTTTCAAATGTACTAGAAGAAAATTTTTACACTAAATATAATAAATAAATAAACAATCTCAGAGGATTTATTAAGTTCATTAATATATGTTGGAGAGCTCTTAGGGTGATTTTCAAAGCATGACTCGACCACAATAAGGAATAATATCAAGCTTTATTTGTTAAACTATATATCTTGTGTATAACATGATCATTAGTTCTTTTCTTTTGTCTAACATTTAATTATGTCTTTCAATTCGAGTCCACCGATAAACTCATTTTATATCTACTTCTTAATTAAAAGATAAACTATATATGTAAAATTTAACTATTTTTCCGACTACAGCCTATATATAAGATGTTCTAACTATATGTTATAAATAGACGTCTGATAAATTTGATTAGAATTTCTAAATGTGAGAACTTGAGAACCTAAACTACAGGTTTTGAGAATTATGTAGCATCTTTCCCATAGATGTGTAATACATATAATTTTCCTTTATATTTCTAGAGAATTGAAAAAATGATAAGTGCTCACGAAATTGCAAATAAAATATTATTTTCTTGTGTAGCAATATGTCAGAGCTCTACACCCCGCCAAAAGGGAAAAAAGAACTTAGGGGTTAGCAGTAAATCCCTTTTACTTTTAAGGTTTTCTTTTCAGAAACCCTCTTGAAAAGCGTGACCCCAGTTTTGACTTGCAAAAATATCCTCCTGCATAATTTTATGTATACATGTGAAAACTATAATTAGTGTGATTTAGAGGAGTTTACTGATAACATCTTAAAGTTATAGGGGTTTTCCGATAAGTCCTAAACTTAAAAAGGGTTCCTGAATTTATGAAAGTCATGGGGGATTAGCTGACAATCGTCCAAAGTTTGGGCTGTTATGACATTTAGCCTAAAAATTAGCATTGATCTTTGAAGTTTTTTTATTTGTTAGCAAATAGTTATGTGATAACTAAAATAGGATTGTGGACTTATCTCTGAAATAAATAAATTTAAACTTTCAGACTGAAGGAAACCCACGACCATCAATAGAAAGGCCACTGCACTTGGTCATAACAAATTTCAAAATCATTCCTAAAGTTCTAAATTCTAAATGCTCTATGCATTATTTGTGTTAGGATTCGGTAATGAAAATTATTGGTACGTCCCTTTTAAGTATTAGTGACTAAAGGAGAAGGAATAAGGATTAGTGCAAATACTTTATACCAGTCAGAAGGACTCAAATAACAGACTATAATTGACTGGTACAAATTGGAGGAACCTATTCCCCATGAACGATGGAGGAAAGCTCTCGAACGTGCGGCAGGAAATAAGGCAATTTCTTAATCAGGTTAGTGGATCCTAAATTGGTTAATATAAAGAGTTGAACTAGCATTTCAAAAAAAAAAAAAAAGGTTAATATAAAGAGTTGAAGTAGTATTTCAAAAAATAAAATTAAAAAATTAAAAAAGAAAAAAGAACAAGTTAGGATTGGACGACCTCCTCCTTGACCAATCCTAATCTTGTTAAGGACTTAGTGAGATTAATGAGATTTTACCAATTATTGATAAAACAATCGAGCATACTTTATGTAAGTTATTTCCGGATCTACCTAACTAGATAGCTTCGGTCTAACAAGGGTAATCGATCAACTCGGCAATAGGAAAACACTAAAACGCAGCGCGGAAGTAAAAACCTCAGAATCCACCAAGGGTTTTTCTCTGAATCCACAAAGAACGATCTCCGAATTCACGAAGAACTTCGAATTCACGAAGAAAATACTAAAGAGGAATTTTATTGATAAAAAGTTATGCCTCTAGGGCTTACAACACTCTGTTTAAATAGAAAATAAACAAGACTTCTACTATGACCTGAACTTTGCCAAAAATAGAAATAAGAAAACTCTCCTTAAAAGACTTCCTATGATTAGAGAAGTAAATTGGTCAAATTTGGATTCAAACCGGATTTACTTCCTAATCAAAACAGACTCCTAAAATATTACCTAAAATAGTAAAAAACTGATAAAAACGCTGATATCTCTCAATCCGGAGGGAATTTGGCGAAACGGATGGTGGCAAACCGAACTTCGGTGGGTTTGGATGACTGCGTCTCTAAAAAATACGCAATTTACATATAAAATTTGTCCAATTCCGACTTACGGTTTGAGAGATATGACCTGTTCTTCGTTGCAAGCTATTTTCCTCAGCCGGGTACGCGTTTGGGCTTGTGACGGTCATGTTTCTCCATAAGCATGTCTGCAGTGCGTTCTACATCAATCTCCCCTGCTTGAAAAGAGCTCGACCCTGAGCTTATATTCGCATGAAGACTTGTTCCTTCTGGCGGGTAATACTCAAACAAATCTGCAACATTGAAGCTAAGAGAAATAGCCAAATCTGCAGGAAGGTCAACGACATAAGCATTGTCACTAATCTTGTTTGATATTTTTCATGGGACATACTTTTTATTCTTCAACTTGTTGTAGGTGCCCACTGGAAAATGCTCTTTTCGCAAAAACACCATCACCATGTCCCCCTCCTCAAACACCTTCTTCCTCCTGTGTTGATCAGCGTCCGCCTTATATTTAGCATTAGACTTCTCTATCTTCTCTTTCACTTCCTGTTGGATAGAACGTATCTTTTCAGCCATATGATCTGCAGCAATACTCTGTCCTGGAAGCTTAGGCAGTGGAACTAGATCAAGATAATGGTCCAGAAGCCTTCCACATACAATCACAAAGGGAGCCCTGCCTGTAGTTCGACTCTCCATACAGTTATAAACAAATTCAGCATGTGCCAGAGCAAGATTTTACTATTTTGGACGATCGCTAGAGATGGATCTGAGAAGTTTACCGAGAGTGCGTTTTACCACTTCAGTTTGGCCGCCTGTTTGAGGGTGGTAAGCAGTACTAAATTTGAGTGAAGTATTAAATCGTTGCCACAAGGTCCTCCAAAAGTAGGATAAGAACTTGGAATCACGATCAGAAGTGATGGACTTTGGCACTCCATGAAGCTGTACTATCTCCCGGACAAAAAGGTTGGCAATGTTGCTAGCATCTGCTGTCTTCTTGCATGGAATAAAATGTGACATTTTTGAGAACCTGTCAACCACAACAAAATAAGAATCCCTATCTCGTTGGGTTCTAGGGAAGCCTAACATAAAATCCATCAAAATATCGTGCCATGGCGTATCAGAAACAGGTAAGGGTGTGTACAACCCCGTATTTTAGGACTGTCCCTTGGCAACTTGACAAACTGGACAATGCCGCATATATTTTTTTATCCCCTTCTTCAGCTGAGGCCAGTAATACCTCTCTTCAATGGAAGCAATCGTCTTATCACGCCCCAGATTTCCTCCTAACCCGCCAGCATGAAGGTCTACTATTATCTGCTCTCTTAGTGAACTCTGGGGTATGCACAACTGAGTTCCATGAAATAAATAGCCATCCTGAATATGAAAATCTCTGGTGGACTGATTTTGTAGGTAGTTGTTCCAAGTCTCCTTGAAGTCTTCGTCTTCTGCATAGAGCTCCTTTAGGTATTCAAATCCAGTTACTTCTGGCTGCAAAGTCACCGACAAAATAGCTCTCCGACTAAGTGCATCTGCTACCTTATTATGCTGCCTAGACTTGTGCTTCAAAATAAAAGTGAAATGCTACAGAAATGCTATCCAATGAGCATGCATACGATTGATATCAAATAGTCTGACTATTGATGGACTTTAAGGCCTGATGGTCAGTATTAAGCAGAAACTCTCGTAAGATCAAATAGTGCTCCCAATGCTTCAAAGACTGGACGATGGCATATAACTCTAGCTCATATGTGGTCCACTTCTATCGAGCTTCACTGCGTTTCTCACTAAAGAAAGCAATTGGACGCCCTTTTTGGGAGAGGACACCACCAATTCCTATGATGGACGCATCACAATCAACTTCAAATACCTTTTAAAAATCTGGAAGTGCGAGCACTGGTGCTTTGAATAACTTCTCCTTGATTAGTGCAAAGCTATGGTTTGCATCTTCACTCCCCCCCCAATTGAACTTGCCTTTCTTCATACACTCAGTGATCAGCGCAACGATGCTGCTGAAGTTTCTGACAAATCTCTTATAGAAAGTCACTAGATCATGAAAGCTACGAACTTCACTGACATTCTTTGGTTTAGGCCAATCTCAAATAGCACACACTTTTTCTTCATCAACATGGATGCCCTCTGTACTGACTACAAAGCCTAAGAATAATATGCTACTAGTCATGAAGTTGCACTTCTTCAGATTGATATGCAACTTGATCTCCTGCAAAATTGCTAGTACCTCCGTCAAGTGGGCCAGATGCACAGACTCATTCTGGCTATAAATCAGGATATCATCAAAATAAACTACAACGAACTTGCTGATAAAGGGTTTTAATACCTGATTCATCAACCGCATGAAAGTGCTAGGAGCATTGGAAAGGCCAAAACGTATGACCAACCATTCATACAGGCCTTCTTTTATTTTGAAGGCAGTCTTCCACTCATCTCCTTCTCTAATCTGAATCTAAGGATAACCACTCTTGAGGTCAATTTTAGAGAATACTTTTGATCCAGATAACATATCCAGCATGTCTTCCAGGCGAGGGATAGGACATCGATACTTCACGGTAATCTTATTGATAGCCCTACTATCCACACACATGCACCACTCTCCGTTCTTCTTTGGGACAAGTAACGCTGGCACGGCACACCGACTCATGCTAGTTCTAATAAGGCATTTCTGGATGAGTTCGTCCACTTATTTCTGCTAGATCTCTCATTCCTTCGGGCTCATCTGATATTGTGGCAGGTTTGGTAAGCGTGATCCAGGGATGAAATCGATCTGATGTTGGATGTCTCGAAGCAACGGTAATTCGGAAGGTAGTTCATCAGGCATAACTGCGTCAAATTATTGTATAAGGGTCTGTACTTCAGGTGAAATTTTGGTGGCGGTAGAATCCTCTTTTCCTGATACAACAAGAGCATAAATATCGTCAGACTGTTTTACATCTTTCATAAAATCTTTACTGTTAACCAAAAACGTCTTCTTTTCAGCAACATCTGTTTTGATTGGCCCGTTCTCAGTAAGAGGCATGAGCACAACTCGGCGATCATCCTTCTTAAATATATAAACATTGTCCTTCCCCCTGTGCGTGGCAACAACATCAAATTGCCATGGCCTGCCTAACAGCATATGACAAGCATCCATCTCAACTACATCACACATTGCCTCATCAACATAATTACGGCCAATGGAAAAAGACACCCGACACACCCCATCGACCTGTACGTTATTACCCTTACGAATCCAACCAATCTTGTAGGGAGCGGGATGTTTCTCGATCTTCAAACTTAATTTCTCCACCATACGCCGAGAGACAATATTCTCACTGTTGCCACTATCAATGATAACATCACAAGTCTTCTGTTTCACGGTGCACCTTGTGCGGAAGATATTATGCCTTTGGGGTGGTTCTTCTGTCTTTGGAGACAATAATAATCTTTGCACAATACACGAGAGTTGATCCCCATCATCTGGATCCACTCCATCACGGTCGTAGTCTTCAGCGTCATCTTGGTCTATATCCTCCTCTTCATGATCCACCATATTCACAACACTTCTTTTAGGGCACTGATTGGATCGATGACCAGGTTGACCACATCTATAGCACTTGAATGGATCGGGTTTGGCATATAGGTTTTGTGGTATAGCCTTCTTTGCTGCTGTTGTCGTCGGTCCTGTATTCTTCTCAGCTGTAGAATCTTGCTCAGAAGCAATTGAAGACTGTTTGTTCCCGCCACGATTAAAACTCGTGCGTGACTCATCGGAAGCTGCCCATGATCCTCTAGTATTCCATCCAAGTTGCCGCTCCACCTTTTCGGCTAGGCTAACTGTGTCTGCCAAAGTGTATGTCTGCTGTAAAGACACACGATCTTGAATTGCTATCCTCAATCCCCCGGTGTAACGAGACATCTGTTGGGACTCGTTCTCGTTTAAATTGTTGCGGGATGATAGCCGATAAAAATCCTGCGTGCACTCATCAACTGTTCTTCCACCTTGTTTATAATTCTAGTATTGTCTGAATAAGACTTGTTCATAGTCACTGGCAGGAAACGGGCTTTCAGCAACTTCTTCATCTTCTCCCACTTATTGACCTTCGGCTTTCCTTGACGAGATCGATTCATGCATACTGATTCTCACCAAGCAGATGCTCCACCCTTAAGTCAGTAGGCCACCAACTTAACTTATCGTTCATCTGGGATCTCCATATACTTGAAAAACCTCTCCACTTCTACAACCCAATCAAGAAATTCTTCAATATGAAGTTGCCCTTTAAAAGATGGCAGATCCATCTTCATCTTGAATCCTCCAGCATCATAATTGTCCCATCGGCGGCGGTCTCTGCGATCATAACCGCGGCGTGGGGCTTCATAGTCATTGCTGTCGCTGTTGAATTCATCTTGAGGCGTCAGATCACGTCGTTGGCGACCATCAATTCGATTTTAAACTCCTGCCGTGTTTAGACGCTCCACTACCGATGCAAGTCAATCTATGATAGTCTTAATCTGATTAACATCGGTCTTCAACTCATCGAACTTGGTTCGAGAAAAAGGGGCTTCGTCGCCTGCCATCGGATCAGAAAAACAAGTCTCTTATACCAATTAACGCAGCGCGGAAGTAAAAACCTCAGAATTCACCAAGGGTTGTTCTTTGAATCCACAAAGAACGATCTCTGAATCCACGAAGAACTTCGAATCCACAAAGAAAATATTAAAGAGGAATTTTATTGATAAAAAGTTATGCCTCTAGGGCTAACAACACTCTATTTAAATAGAAAATAAACAAGACTCCTACTATGACCCGAACTTTGCCAAAAATAAAAATAAGAAAACTCTCCTTAAAAGACTCCCTATGATTAGGGAAGTAAATTGGTCAAATTTAGAATCAACCCGGATTTGCTTCCTAATCAAAACAAACTCCTAAAACATTACCTAAAATAGTAAAAAACTGACAAAAACGCTGATATCTCTCAATCCGGAGGGAATTTGGTAAAACGGACGGTGGCAAACCGAACTTCAGTGGGTTTGGTTGACTCCGTCTTGAAAAAATACGCGATTTACATATATAATTCGTCTAATTTTGACTTACGGTTTGAGAGATATGACATGTTCTTCGTTGCAAGTTATTTTCCTCGGCCGGGTCCGCGTTTGGGCTTGTGACGATCCCGTTTCTCAATAAACATGTCCGCAGTGCGTTCTACATCAGAAAGTACCATTCGAACAAAGAGAAAACAAATCATAGCAATCTACCATAGAAAAGTAAGCTAGATCCAAGTACACATGATTTACATGATTCAACAATCGTCTACGTTCACGGGGAGTGATTTGAGTCTTCTGTATTCTAGAGATTATACGAGATTTACTATTTCTTGCATTCTTGAAGGAACAAAGTAAGAAACTCTCTTACAAACTCATTAAAGATCCTCACAAACCTTAAATTTCTCTCTTCTATTTTTCTCTATAAATCTTTTACAATATTATTGTAGGATGCGTAACAAAAAATTCATAAAGCATGGGAGCGTCATGAGCCAAACACGGATATGGATGTATTGTTGACTTGACCGCAAAGAAAAATAATAATATCTTCTAATCTGAAAGGCAAAATTAATCTAGAGAGACGGAGCGAACCAGATTGGAAGAGTCCTTAAATTCTATCAATTTTACCCATTTTTGGCAAAAATCTAAAAATAATTTTAATTTATTTTATTAATAAGTTGGAGTCTATTTAGGGTAGGAAACAAATTCACATTTAATTTATATTGGACTGAAGAAGGATTGTAACCCCAAGGGTTGATCACTTTTTTATTAATATATCTTCCTCAAATTTTCTCTCAGTTTCAAAGTTCTTCATAGATTCGGGGATTGTTCTAAATTGAGAGAGTGGTTGGTTCAGTCAACTCAGGGTAAGATGACTTTTCCAAACAGAAACATTTTCCAACATATTTTACCATCCAAGTACGATTTGTTTGATCAGTTTAATTGCCTCTAGCCGGTTAAGCATCACCCCTAATTGTGTAATTGTGGAGCAAACCAAATACCCAAAAATTATTGACTTTCCTCCCATTGTTTGTTCCATTACCGCAAAAAGAATTCTTCGAAAGGGTACACATGCAAAGAATAGAATAAACTATAATTCCGAATCCGCTATTACATGTTTGCTCTAGTTTTTGTTGTTTTTTTATGTTGAAACCGTCTTTCTTTATCTATGGGCAATGTAGGCATGGCAGGGGGATCTAACGATTCCCTCACCCTTTTTCTCAAAAATAACAAATAAATAAAGAATAAACTACAGTTCCCCCAACACCCTGTGATCCCTATTTAAACCCCAAACCAGCCTCAAAATTTGTCAGAGGGGACACAACCTTCTTCTCACGTTCTCTCTTCTCTCTGTGTTCCTCGTGGCTGCTGCATTGCAGCCTAAGTATATAAAAGACCAATAGAAGCAGCAGCCAGAGAGCAGAGAAAAATGCAAAAGGTAAACAAAAAAACTCTCCAACTTTGAGAGCCAATGCTCTCCAGACTGTAGTTTAGTATTTCATGATCTGTAGAGATATTGAAAGGATATACAAAGGACAAGGGAGTGGTCTCTCTGTTTCTTTTTGTTTGATCCTTCAAGAGTCCCAATATGTGAGGATGATAAAAGAGTGGATAGAGATTGAAGAAGATAGAGGTTTTGAGAACTTTCATTGACTTATATTATTTATTAGCTTCCCACAAAAATCCAGTGGTCCATTTTATTTTGATTTGCTCATATGCATTTCTTTCCCATATGTTGGGGAAACTATCTTTCAAAATATTGTTCCTGTTCTACATATATTGATTTGGATCCAATGTCCGCACTCTATTGCAACCGTATTGCAACCGTCTGCATTTGAGTGAGTAGTTCTGACTCTACGATGGGAAAAGTAGGAGGACAAAATTAGAATTTCAACCCTATTCGAGGGTCAGAGCCATCAGCTTGCATGTAGACAGTTTTAATAGGATGTGCAGTATTGGATCCTTGTATTGCTTTTAAAACCTCTCCATTTGGACAACTGTGATTTACTTGACATATAAAACTTGGGGTTAATTGCAGATAGACCCCTGCACTATCGCCCAATGGTGGATAGACCCCTATGGTTCTATTGTTTAAGTTAGAACCCTAAGTGAAAGTTTTTTGAACTCTTTTACCTTAGAGAAAGAGAAATTTTTTCTTTTGACAATTAGATATAAGAGTAATAAAAAAAAAAAAACAAATTCACACAGGGCGTCTATCTGCAAGAATAGAACTATAGGGGTCTATTTGTGTTTGGACAATAGTACGGGAGTTCAATCACAATTAATCTAAAACTTATCATAGCTTTCAGGACTTTGATCATTTCCACGGTATGCACCGAATGATTCTGATTAAAAGCAGTAGTCTTTCTTCTCCTTATCAGAAAGGAATAGCTTTCAAAATTCAAATCCATAAACTTTTCTATTTGCACTCATTCTCATATTTCACTCGATATATGAACCCTACGATTGTAACTGAGTAAGTGCTAAACCGTACTTTTGTTGAACAAAGAGGACTTAAATCCTATATGTAGAGCCCCGCACCTCACTGCCATTTCATTCTCTCTCTCTCTTCTGCTCCTCTGCTCACAGAGTACTCTGTCACTAAAACAGAGCATACTCTTCCTCGGTACTCTGTTCTTACTTATTTTCTCTGCTCACAGATGGGCGACAATGTCAAGTCAATATGCTACCAGCAATCAGCTTTCCCTCCAATGGATCTCTCTATAGAGCTTGGCCACCAACAAGGCGCTTCTAAATGCTTCGACGATGATGGCCGCCTAAAGAGAACAGGTAAATATGAACTTGATGGAGCTCAAAGTTAGATCAGCCTCTAAAAAAAAAGTTTGTTCATTTATCCTCGACACATAGAGCTTTTTAGCTGTGTTTACCGCGGAAAACTACCATCGAGACTCAATAGACAGAAAATAATAATTATAAGACCTTAACGAGTTTAGATAGATATTAGGTCAAATGAATCTTACAAATGCGGAAAACATTATCGGCTAATCTGAACGTGAGTTCAAACTTGATTTCAACTAAACTTATCACGTTGGGGTTTAATTTTGATATCATTGCAGGTACTATGTGGACTGCGAGTGCACATATTATCACTGCAGTTATCGGGTCGGGTGTGCTATCGCTGTCTTGGGCCATTGCACAGCTCGGATGGGTAGTGGGCCCTGCCGTCATGGTCCTCTTCGCCTTTGTTATCTATTATACGTCAGCTTTGCTCGGAGATTGCTATCGCTCCGGTGATCCTATCACTGGAAAAAGGAACTATACTTACATGGATACAGTCCATGCCAACTTCGGTGAGCTCTTATTTTCTTTATAAACTCATGTTAAATACAGTAACAACAACAACAAGATCTTTACCCTAAACTTCTTAGGGTAGGCTAGATGAATTATAGCACTTTACGTATTTCTGCCAATGAGTATCTCCTTTTTTTTGAAAGCTAACTATCATTCTTCTCAATTGCTTTGAATTTACTTTCGTTGGACCTCTCTCTAATTTTTCTTTCTCAGTTAATTATAATCTTATCACTTTTCTTAAAGATTTGGTTCGCTCTACTACAAAAAGTAATAAAAATATAATTTTTAAATTGGCACCCTTAGGACTTTTGAGTATCTCACAAAACTACTCTTAAAGTTTAAACTTTGCTCAATGAGCCCCCAGTAGTTGGCAAATAACTGAAATGTCTTTAAGCTGCCGCCGTGGGGATCAAGTACAGTCTTTTATCATTTACAGGCAACATACCCCCTCCCCCAATTGAGGATTAAATTTCTTCTCTTAATTGGTGTGTTTAGTAATCTTGCATATAACTGAACAGATTCATATAGGACACACCCTTTTCATTCTGGGCTTATTCTGAATTTCACAAACAGGTGGGATTAAGGTCAAGATATGTGGATGGATTCAATACACAAGTCTCTTTGGAGTCACCATTGGCTACACCATTGCTGCTTCAATAAGCATGCTGTAAGTGAACTCTAAGTAACAACACTAATATCGTTACAAAATACAATCTTAATTAATTCTTTTCATGTTATTTTGGACTTGAAAACAGAGCGATACAGAGATCGAACTGTTTCCATGAGAACGGAGACGACAGCCCTTGTCGCATGTCGAGCAACCCTTACATGATAATGTTTGGTGTTGTCGAGATTTTGTTCTCGCAGATTCCTGACTTCGATCAGATTTGGTGGCTTTCTATCGTTGCAGCTGTGATGTCGTTCACTTACTCTTTTATCGGTCTTGTTCTGGGCATCATGCAAGTAGCCTGTAAGTAAAGTGAAGATAAGTTATAAGGTCAAATTTATTTGTTTCAGTTCATTTTGATGTATATGTTGTAATTTTTTTCTGGTAGCTAATGGAGTTGTCAAGGGAAGTCTTACTGGAATCAGCATAGGGACTGTGTCGGAAATGGACAAGGTGTGGAGGAGCCTGCAGGCATTTGGGGACATTGCTTTTGCTTACTCCTACTCCGTCATCCTAATTGAGATTCAGGTACTTTTGCAATCTGAATAAATTCAAATAGTTTACACTGTACAAAATGTTGACCTATTTCATCTAGGACCTATTTCATCTAGAACAAGAATCCTTTACATTGTACATATATTTTGGCATAAAATCCTGAGTACTAATTCAATCATATCTATCTAATATCTATCTATGTTCACCACTAGAAAACAGACAATTCTAGACGGTAGGATATATATATATATATATATATATATATATATATATATATATATATATATATATATATATATATATATATATATATATATATATATATATATATATAGAGAGAGAGAGAGAGAGAGAGAGAGAGAGAGAGAGAGAGAAGCTCATATGAACTTAAGTTCATAATGAATAATGGTGCATAACTTTTCTAACCACTCATCTTGCTTTGGGATCAGTGAAAGATATAAAGCACTTTGAGATTTGTGCATCACAAATCTCAAGACAAGATGAGTGGATAAAAAGTTGGTGCACCACTATTCATTATGAACTTAAGTTCATAGAGCTCTATATATATATATATATATATATATATATATATATATATATATATATATATATATATATATAGAGAGAGAGAGAGAGAGAGAGAGCTTTATAACTTGTTAATGAATGGTAAGACCAACTTTTCTAACCACTCATCTTGCTTTGGGATCCGTGAAAGATATAAAGTTTCACTTTGAGATTTGTGCATCACAAATCTCAAGGCAAAATGAGTGGATAAAAAGTTGGTGCACCACTATTCATTATGAACTTAAGTTCATAAGGCTCTATATATATATATATATATATATATATATATATATATATATATATATATATATGCCATTATCATCGACAGATTTTTCCCAGCGAGGATGTACTGATAGTTAAAAATAATGACTCCCCTACTGAAAAATAGTGAAGGGAATACTGTTTTAATTATAATCGTCTGTTATATAGTGACCAGTAGCAGCTTGCACTTTATCTAAGTAAAAAATAAAAACAAAATGGATCCAAATTTCAAAAGATATTATAAGCGGCATACTCACAACCTTCCACTAAATAACAGACGCTTATGATTAAAAGTAAAGATCTCTAAAGTAGTTTCTGACAGTAAAGGAGAATCCGAATTCCTGAAGAAAACTTCATAAGATTACATTTATATTGTTTCTGCAGGACACAATAAAAGCCCCACCACCATCAGAAGCAAAGGTAATGAGAAAAGCCACACTATTCAGCATCGCCGTCACGACTATCTTCTACATGCTCTGTGGCTGCATGGGCTACGCGGCCTTTGGCGACGCAGCCCAAGGCAACCTCCTCACTGGCTTCGGCTTCTATAACCCCTTCTGGCTCCTCGACATTGCCAACGCCGCCGTGGTCATCCACCTCATCGGAGCCTACCAAGTCTATTGTCAACCCCTCTTCGCCTTCGTCGAGAAGTGGGCCCTACAATCTTGGCCTAATTCCACCTTCATCAGCAAAGACGTGTACATTCCATTCAGCACGCACAGGTACGTGCTGAAAACAAACCGAATGCGAATTGAAAGCTTAGGATTCTATATATGTTTGTATTCGCGTAGAATCGTCAAATTCGAACACTAATATTTTTAAATTTTCATAAATATTTACTGAATACTAAAATATATTTATTTAGTGATAATTTATAGTTATGATCATTAAACTGTTTAGTTCCGGAAATACGTAGTTTTATTTGATTAAAGAAATATTTTTAAATAGAATTTAAATTCATAATAAAAATTGTTCCTTTACAATTATGATGTACAAATCCATGATCTGAATTTGGTTAAATTTAGTAGAGAACTATATATATATATATATATATATATATATATATATATATATATATATATATATATATATATATATATATATATATATATATATATGCCATTATCATCGACAGATTTTTCCCAGCGAGGATGTACTGATAGTTAAAAATAATGACTCCCCTACTGAAAAATAGTGAAGGGAATACTGTTTTTAATTATAATCGTCTGTTATATAGTGACCAGTAGCAGCTTGCACTTTATCTAAGTAAAAAAATAAAAAACAAAATGGATCCAAATTTCAAAAGATATTATAAGCGGCATACTCACAACCTTCCACTAAATAACAGACGCTTATGATTAAAAGTAAAGATCTCTAAAGTAGTTTCTGACAGTAAAGGAGAATCCGAATTCCTG
Organism: Asparagus setaceus; assembly: GCA_012295165.1. NCBI lineage: Eukaryota > Viridiplantae > Streptophyta > Magnoliopsida > Asparagales > Asparagaceae > Asparagus > Asparagus setaceus. The sequence goes on from CM022701.1 coordinate 76,277,847, forward strand.
AAGAAAACTTCATAAGATTACATTTATATTGTTTCTGCAGGACACAATAAAAGCCCCACCACCATCAGAAGCAAAGGTAATGAGAAAAGCCACACTATTCAGCATCGCCGTCACGACTATCTTCTACATGCTCTGTGGCTGCATGGGCTACGCGGCCTTTGGCGACGCAGCCCAAGGCAACCTCCTCACTGGCTTCGGCTTCTATAACCCCTTCTGGCTCCTCGACATTGCCAACGCCGCCGTGGTCATCCACCTCATCGGAGCCTACCAAGTCTATTGTCAACCCCTCTTCGCCTTCGTCGAGAAGTGGGCCCTACAATCTTGGCCTAATTCCACCTTCATCAGCAAAGACGTGTACATTCCATTCAGCACGCACAGGTACGTGCTGAAAACAAACCGAATGCGAATTGAAAGCTTAGGATTCTATATATGTTTGTATTCGCGTAGAATCGTCAAATTCGAACACTAATATTTTTAAATTTTCATAAATATTTACTGAATACTAAAATATATTTATTTAGTGATAATTTATAGTTATGATCATTAAACTGTTTAGTTCCGGAAATACGTAGTTTTATTTGATTAAAGAAATATTTTTAAATAGAATTTAAATTCATAATAAAAATTGTTCCTTTACAATTATGATGTACAAATCCATGATCTGAATTTGGTTAAATTTAGTAGAGAACTTATATATATATATATATATATATATATATATATATATATATATATATATATATATATATATATATATATATATATATATATATATATAGTTGGTCAAAAATACATCATAATGTGTGTGATAATAGAAGTTATATGGGATCAAAATTTAAATGAATAGTTCATAATCAAACGAATTTAATACACATCCGGTTAAATTCTATCTGTTTGTGAATCGAATATTGAATGTTATTTATAAATTGCTAAATTAACTACCGAACCAAATATAATTGGATTGATTCCTTGCCACCCCTACCTGCAGGCTGAACCTCTTCAGGCTGACATGGAGGACGGCGTTTGTGGTGGCGACCACCGTGATATCAATGCTGATGCCATTCTTCAACGACGTGGTCGGGTTCTTGGGGGCGATCGGATTCTGGCCGTTGACGGTGTATTTTCCGGTGGAGATGTACATTATACAGAAGAAGGTGCCAAAGTGGAGTACGAGGTGGGTTTGTTTGCAGGTGATGAGCTTGGCTTGTTTGATTGTGTCGGTGGCTGCTGCGGTTGGATCTATTGCGGGGGTTGTTAGTGATCTTAAGATATACAGGCCATTTAAGACAAGCTATTAGTAACTTAACGAGACCATGAAAAAAGCCATTAGCAACTTTAATTAATTAAAAATTAAGTTAATTGTACCTTGTTGTTTCTGTGTTGATTATAATCAAAGGGGATCAAATTAATGGAAGAGAAGGTGGTTCCTGATCCTAAAACTGTATATAATGTATTTATCTCTATTATTAAGATGTAAACTCATTATGAGTAGTTGAAATTGCTGTGCCTTTGATTGTTAACATAGCTAGAATAAAAGGCTTGGACAACTTTTGATTCAGAGGCTCTTTGTACAGGGTTTTAATGCATCTTCGTAGATAGCTTACTATCCGATTGTCTTGGACCTAAAAAAATCGATCCCATCATCCCGTGCAAGTTAGCCATACAATTCACGCAAGATCCTGCGGCCGGATCTTTTCCCGATTGGCAAGTCATTCGCCAGAGTTGTCCCGGCCCGAGCCGCAAGCACAACCGTTAATTAATTTGCGGTGGTGGCCTTTGAGTGCAAATTAGGAAATGAGTGCAAATTATGGGGTATATGGTGAGTGTTAGATTTGGAATGAATTATGACCATCTACTAGAAAAATCGACGGCTATATTAATGTAGTGGTTTCTCCACTAGTTTTTTAATAGTGAAGAGGATCCAAATCCCTCATACTTGACACAATGTATGCCACGTAATTCTTCACTTAGTGCAGCACGCGGCTTGACTTGATCCACTTCCAAAAATGGTTAGTCAATGTTACACTTGAATCCCATGACCAATCATTTAAACCCACTTGTTAAAGATAATATTTTTCATTTAAACATACCAGGTAAACCCACGTATATGAAAATAACTCTTATTTAGAAAAAAAAAATCTCAAAAATCAAAACTAGCTCCAAGAAATCAATCCTATGGCTGAAAATCGACATGAAAGATCTAAAGTCTAAGGTACTGAATTGTGGGGATAGACCTTTACAAAACCCTACGAGAGCTTCAACATGCAAAGTAAGGTCCCGAACTTCAGTGCAGCACATACGCCAAGCAAGATAAAGCACTAGGGAGACAGTAGTATCTAACACATCTACGGAAGGCCACAACATGCAAGTAAGTGTTGGAAATTTTACTCACCCTGAAGAACAATAGAGAAAGATTACAGATATTACGAGAAGAATCGGATTCTTTATCGATCAAGAAAACCTCTACAACGTCCTCTCTAATCTATTTCATGGCTCCGTTCATAAATCCAATGTTTGTTTCATTCGCCTTGATTTTACAATAATAGAAAACTACATATAGATAAACTGTTGGGCGCGCGGACCGCGGAACCGTCGAGAGAAACCACCACAAACGGAAAGCCAAAAACACAATAAAAGAGTAAAGACACGAGATTTACGTGGTTCGGCAAGTTGCCTACGTCCACGGGGTAAGGAGGGGGAATTTTCACTAATAGAAAGAGAGAATACAAATTAGGATTACAAGTTCTCACAAAGAAACCCTAAAAACAAACCTCTCAATCTCTCAAAAGATCTCCTCTCCAAAGATGCACAAAACCCTCTCAAAGGCTGCTCCAAAACATGCTAAAAGCTTCCCTAATAATCAGATTTAGGGTTATTTATAAACTCTAAACGAACCGGGTTTAAAACCAAACCCGTATTCGGAATCTGCCCAGATTAGTCGACTACTGCTTCAGATTAGTCGACTAATACTCAGATTAGTCGACTACAATACAGATTAGTCGACTACAATACAGATTAGTCGACTACAATACAGATTAGTCGACTAATAATCAGATTAGTCGACTACAATGCCTAGTAGTCGACTACTGAACCTGAAAACTGTCTTGTGCATGTTTTTGTGCATGTTCTACAATTTTCCACCTCGTACATCATTTGATTTACCTCAAATTTTGGGCGAACACCGAAGAACACCAAGAACATCTAGAGATCTCCATCACCAATCCAGCTAATCCAACTGCCACTACACCGCTGGCCGCCACGCATTCTCCACCGGATCAAGCTCATCGTAGTTCACCTCAAATCATCTCCACCTTACCCATTACAGCGAAGGGCCATGCCCTCTTGGGCAAATCAACACGGTTGATATGAAGCAAGTCTAAGCAATGCTTAAACTTACTACTGTGACCACCTTGGTTAACATGTCCGCGGGATTCTCATTCGTGTGCACCTTCATGAGAGAAATATCACCTTCCTCTATGACATCCCGCACAAAATGATACCTGACATCGATATGCTTGGTACGAGCATGATGAACCTGATTCTTCGCCAAGTGAATTGCACTCTGACTGTCACACCACAAGTTCACGTTTTCCTGCTCAATCCCCAAATCGTCTAGAAGACCCCACAACCACAATGCTTCCTTCACTCCCTCGCCATGGCCATGTACTCGACCTCGTAGTAGAAAGTGCCACTGTAGCCTGTAACATCGATCGCCAACTAACCGGAGCTCCATGTATCTTAAATACATAACCAGTAGTAGATCGCCGTCTATCTAGATCACCCGCATAATCAGAGTCCACAAACCCATCAATCTGACATGTTTCTCCACCAAAACACAGACCCGTATCAACGGTACCCTTTAAGTACACGAGGACCCACTTCCTTTGCTTCCCGGTCGCCTTTCGGATTCGCCATGAATCCATCGACCACACTAACCGCCAGAAATATGCGGCGTGTACACACCATTGCATACATTAAACCGCCAACCGCACTAGCATAGGAACCGCGCTCCATGTCGCCTTCTCTTCGGCTGTAGTGGGAGATTGATTACCGAAGCCTAAAGTGTGGAGCCAATGGAGTCACCACCGACTTAGCACTTTGCATCCGAACCTCGCGATCACCGCTCTATGTAGCCCTTCCGACTCAAGAACAATCGTCTATTAGCGGCTCTCTTCTAATCTCCATACCGGTATTTTCCTAGCGGCACCCATGTCCTTCATCTCGAACTCTTCACCAAGTTGAGATTTCAACCTATCTATCTCCACCCCGCTCTTAGAAGCAATAAGCATGTCATCCACATACAAAGAAGATAGATAAAATTACCTCATGAAGCTTCAGAATGTAAACACAACAATCATGATCGCCGGAAAACCCATGCTTCGGCATGAAGGAGTCAAATCGCTTGTACCACCGCCGGAGATTGCTTTAATCCATACGGTGACTTCCTCAAACGACACACATGATTCTCCTTATCCTCAACCTTGTAGCCCTCAGGTTGATGCATGTAGATCTCTTCATCCAAGTCTCCGCAAGAAGGTCGTTTTAACATCGAGTTGATCCACTCAAAATCACCATAAGCAACAATACTCAATAGCACCGAATAGATGTGTGTTTCACCACCGGAGAAAATATCTCATTGTAATCCACACCCTCTTTACGTGCAAAACCCTTAGCCACTAGCCTCGCCTTGTATCTTACACCACCGAAGCTCAAAGATCTTCCTTTCTTTTATACATCCACTTACAACCAATAGCTTTTCTTCCTACGGGCAATGGGACTACCTCCCATGTATGATTCTTCCAAGAGATTCCATCTCTTCCTCCATCGCACCAACCAACTCTCACTATCCTTGTCCCGAATAGCTTCCTTGAAGGAGACCGGCTCGTCCTCCTCCACCAGAGTCGCGTATTCAACCATATTAGCACGCCCATAGTGCTTGGGGTTGATCAGCCCGACTTGAACACCTTGTATGCTCGCTTTGGCCTAGTGGAAGCCAAATTATCCTCGGCTGCTTTGTTGTTGTAGTGCCTGTATTTTCCTCGCTGAACCTCCTCCACCAAGCTCATCATCTACGACTTCCCACTTGAGCACGATTAGAACCTAGTTGGTCTTTAGGTTCTATTTCAATAACCCGAGACTTAGAAGTCTCACCACCATAACAAGATCTTCCTTGGACGCCTAGCAATCATGGATTTCTCATCAAAGGTAACATCCTGCGACCACGAACTTTGAATCTTCCGTACACCAAAGGCGATAGCCTTTCGACCTTCGCATATCCCAAGAATATTGCTTTCTTGGCCCTCGCGTCAAGTTTTCCCTCGTTGACGTGATAGTAGGCGGTACATCTGAAAATTCTGAGCCTATCATAATCTGCATGCTCCCCTAATAATGTGGTGAACGGTTCACAATGTAACAAGTCAGAGCCACCGCCGCCCACCATTCGTTGCCCAATCACGCATAAGATCGCATACTCCTTTGCTTTCTCCGCGGTGTTGGTTCGATCTCTCCGCGACCCCATTCTGCGTGGTGTAGACTGACATCGGTGTCGAACAATTCCCTCGATCCGCAGAACTCCTTGAAAGCACCATCGTATACTCTGTACGTTATCGGATCTCGGCGTCTTTAATTTCTTTCTGTCTGTTCTCAACCATTGTTCTCCACTTCTTGAATGTCTCAACACCTCATTCTTGTGCTTCGAAAGTAAATCCAAGCATACCTAGAATAATCATCTATAAGCGAGACATAATACACGGAACCACCCTTGAAGTTGTCCGAGCGGACCCCAAATATCCGTGTGCACATAATCTAGTATCCTCTGCTCTTAGACTTCTTTGTTGAAACTTGACCTGTGTGACTTTCCATACACACAATCCTCGCAAAAATCCATGCTAGGTTCCTTGATTCTTATTGAGACCCTCTTTACCAAGCGAGAACTAGACCCTTCTCGACATATGCCCAAGCCGCCTATGCCATAACCGTGTGTGCTCACATGGGTCTCCACCACTTCCTTGTTCCAACCCATTGCATCTCTGTACCGTACCTAAGAGAGTATATAGATTACCGTGACGAACACCCTTCATCACTACTAAGGAACCACGAACAACCTTCTTCACTCGTTTTCCGTCACAATCCGCAACCACCGGAGTCCAAAGCACCAAGCGAGATAAGATTCTTCCGCAAGTCGGGAACATGCCTCACATCCGTCAAGGTTCGAATCACTCCATCATGCATCTTGATTTTGATATTACCTAGCCCCACTGTTTTACAAGCATGGTTATTCTCCATCAATACAGTTCCACCATCAATGCCTCTGTAGGTAGTAAACCACTTCCTATTTGGACACATATGGTAAGAGCAACCAGAATCAAGTATCCACTTCCCGGAGATATCCTCGCCACCCGTGACGACATAGCACTCCTTATCGCTCCCTTCCTCTGAAACGTAGCTCGCTTCTTCCTTGCCCTCTCTCCTCTCAGTCTTGTTGTTGTTCTTCTTTCCACCTACTCTCTTATTTGGACAGTTGACTTTGAAATGCCCAGCTTCACCACACTTGAAACATCATTTTCCCGCAAGAGGTCTTGATTTAGATCTAGACTTTCCTCCCTTGCCTTTTCCTCGCTCATTGCTCCTTCCTCTTGCAAACAATCCCTGCGCTTGTTCCTTGTTACCACCAGTGGCCATGTCACTAGTTGCAATCTTCCGAAGATCGTCCGCTAGAAGTGCCGTTCTAGTCTCATCCATCTTCAAATTTTCTCCCACAAGCATCAGTGTTTGCACCAGGTTCTCATAAGACTTCGGCGAGACGTATAGTAGAAGCTACCGATCCTCGTCTCCTACTTTAACATCTATGTCTTTCAAATCTGATATGATCCTATCAAACTTGTTGATGTGTTCCCGGATTGATGAGCCCTCCTCCATCTTGCAAGTATACAATTTGGATTTTAAGTAGATCCGGTTAGTTAGACTCTTCGTCATGAAGGTACCCTCTAACTTCTTCCACACGCCCGCAGCCGTTTCCTCTCCATCTACCAAGAAAGCTACATCCCTCTCAAGGCATAGGATAATCGACGCCCGTGCTTCCAGATCCAACTCCTCCCAATCCTCACCAGACATATCCTTGTTCTTCTTCTCCTTTCCATCCAAAGCCTTGTGCAATTTTTGCGAAATTAGAAAGTTTTTCATCTGCATCCTCCAATAGGAAAAGTCGTTCTTCCCATTGAACTTTTCAATCTCGAATTTTCCCACTTTGACTGATTTACTGGTTGACGCCATCCTCTGTTTGTCTTCGTGAATCCGCTTCTCTCAGGAATCACCGAACACCCCCTCAAATTAGAAATTACACCACTTCCAATCTGAACAATAGCTCTGATACCAATTGTTGGGCGCGCGGACCGCGGAACCGTCGAGAGAAACCACCACAAACGGAAAGCCAAAAACACAATAAAAGAGTAAAGACACGAGATTTACGTGGTTGACAAGTTGCCTACGCCCACGGGTAAGGAGGGGAATTTTCACTAATAGAAAGAGAGAATACAAATTAGGATTACAAGTTCTCACAAAGAAACCCTAAAAACAAACCTCTCAATCTCTCAAAAGATCTTCTCTCCAAAGATGCACAAAACCCTCTCAAAGGCTGCTCCAAAACGTGCTAAAAGCTTCCCTAATAATCAGATTTAGGGTTATTTATAAACTCTAAACGAACCGGGTTTAAAACCAAACCCGTATTCGGAATCTGCCCAGATTAGTCGACTACTGCTTCAGATTAGTCGACTAATACATCAGATTAGTCGACTACAATACAGTTAGTCGACTACAATACAGTTAGTCGACTACAATACAGTTAGTCGACTACAATACAGTTAGTCGACTACAATGCCTAGTAATTAGACTCTTGAACTAGCTGTCTTGTGCATGTTTTTGTGCATGTTCTACATAAACCAAATAACTCTATCCTGAATCTAGCTTTCCTAGTTCGAATAGGATATAAACTCAACTTTGTAATCATGATATACCTCTAATCTTATCCAACTACATAAAGTTACACAAAGAATCAAAGACATAATCTCAACAGAAAGGATGGGCTTAAAAATCCATATTTACCAAATGATGTCAAGAACGTCCGCGTGAGGGCGGTGGAAGCCACCTCTAGAGTCCACATCGCCTGGCGATATTGGGATGCCAATTATCATGTCGCGACGACGAGGCGACCTCGCCTTTGTAAGGTGAGGTGATTGTGGGACACCCAATTTAGTCCCGCATCGGGAAAAGTGTGAAAATTTGTTTGGCTTAAATAGATAAGCCCAAGACTACACATTTCTTCAACCAGATAGCCAAGTAGCCCGCCAAGAGAGTTTGTGGTTTGATCTGCTTTTGTAGCTGCCACAAGAAAGTCTCAAATTTCGTCCCTTTAGGAATTTTGCCCTCAGCATATGGGGTAGTGAAGGATTGGGCATTTATTTTTGCAATCAATTTGTTGATGGCAGAAGGGGTGGAGGTTTTCTGCTCATTTACATCCTCGTCGCCTTCTAAGTTCTGAAACAAATAGTGTTGGCTGCTTGTGGTGATCTGCGGAGTCTCCTAGCCTTCCGTCCACTTGTCGCTATTGCGGCTTGATAGTGGCAAGTCAACTCCAGAGAATTTAAGTAGCGGGTAATCCCTTTTCTTTCATCTCCCTCAATCGCCGGTTGACGGGAAAATATTCCTGATATGGTGCCTCACCCATTGGAAGACCGGACACCTTCATCATCTCATGAAGCGGTAGACCCAATTCCCCATTTTTCGTCAGGAAGGTGTTGGTATCACGGGTTGTAAATTTCGGCAATGCGAGGAAATGATGCGGTGGGAGGAATTCCATACATGCTATACGGATGGGAACATATAATCCAATCTCTTTGAGTTCCCAACTCCATCGATTCGAGAACATAAGCTGTCATCCGTGTCCACCATCGGTCGGCAGTAGAATGTACCCAACCAAAGCACCGGTGAGATTTCTTAAGAGGCAGCTCCCTTCCCATTTTGGCCAAACGGTTTTTCAATGTGTCAGCTTTGACCATCAGTTCATTATGAGGTGGGCTCACGACCCACAATGCGGGTAAAGCACGAGCGTAATTTTGTCACTAGAACACAGGCGGCACCTTTACCAATATATCCGCGATTATGCAGCGTTCCATATCTTCAGTCAATCTCCAAGACATGTTCCTCTTAACTGATAAATTGCGCAGCCGCAAGAGTGAATGATGGCGGGCAAATGGAGGTAAATAAAGATGAGAACCATCACCTTCATACAGCCATGGTTCATTCTGAATAGATAAGGTTTCTGGATCCGCAACAGAATCCCCGAATAAATAGCTGGACTTCCTCATCACCTCTGTAGATCCAGCATTTTTTGTCAGTAGGGCGTCGGTGATCATTCTTCGTAAGTCACGACGATCACCATGTTCTAACTTCCGATAATGCGGAGGCATTTGAACGGCGAGAGGAGCATCAGTCACTAATGGCGCCTCTTGAGAAGAGGAAAACACAGAGCTGTGCAATCCACTTGGCTCATGAACAACAAATACCGTAGGGGGAAATTCAACTGCAAAGCACATGTACACTTATAAGTGTTGAGTCGAAGTTAACATCAAAAAAAGGCTAAGTGTTGGGACAGCGATTAGCGGCCGAGGCTGCTCAGCTCTCGCCAGCAGCGAACAGTTCTGATCCCAGCCCCTGCCTGCCACAGCGAGAGCGATCCCAGCTGCCTCGCCGATGGCGAGCGATCCCAGCTGCCTCGCCGATGGCGAGCGATCCCAAGCTGTCTCGCCGAAGCGAACGACCTCGGCGCCTCCATAAACACAAGACAATCGAAGCTTTGTTCGTTGATTTGTGGCGTTTTGGCTATGCAAAACACTTGTTTTAGCCAGTCCATAAAGGAGGACCTCGACTCTTCATGCATGACCATAAAGGGAACAAGCAAAGATCCATACCCAAAATGTGATTTTTTAAAAAAAGTATGATTTTTATAGAGGACTTACCCGAGCAGCGAGGCCATGGGTTCTTGATTGAGGCTTGGGCGGTGGAAGTACCCTTGGGAACTTTAGATCTCTTAGGCGACATGATTAAAAGTCGGGTTTGATTCAAACAAGAGAGAACGGTCGATTTTGATGGAACTTGAAATAAAAGGCATTAAAAGAGCTAGGGTTTCATGATAAACCCAGAATCGCTTAAAAGATAGATGGAGACCAATTTTACGTAGAAATAGACCGAACCGAAGAAAATCGAGAAAATCCGTGAAGATTGAAACCCTAGGTCTAAAAGAGAGATCTTTGGGACTAGTTTAAGGAGCTTGAGGGGATTCTTGGGTTAGTAGAAGATCAAAATAGGGCTTGGGAAGGTTTTGAAGTCCAGAAGGCGAGATATCATACGGGGTTAAAACCCTAGGTATCGGGTTTATAAAGGCTGGGCACCGCTTCACTTTCTTTGAGCGAGACACTTTATGCTACCTCGCTCAAACTCTTTGAGCGAGACACCTCATGCTGCCTCGCTCAAACTCTTTGAGCAAGACACCTCATGCTGCCTCGCTCAAGTCCTTTGAGCGAGACATCTCATGCTGCCTCGCTCAAACCCCTTGAGCAAGATACTTCAGATTGCCTCGCTCGTTTTCTTCAAGTGGGACAATTCCAGATATTGATAATTATTCTCCGTACGGGATTCAAGGCAGTATATTCAAGACAAATTGGTTCCATATTACATATAGAAGCTTTCATGGAAATTTGATGACGGGTAATTTATATCCCAGATGTTCAGAAAACCAGATGACGTTTTTTTCTCTGAATGACTCTCAAGGCATTCAATCACAACCCAAATGATGACTTTCAAGATGAAGATGATTAGTCCAAAATCGACTTCGACATTTCAATCCATTCAAATACAAATGCAACAGTTATTGAACTCAGAATATGGATAGCAACATCGCGTACCGGGGTTTGGCGAAGCAAAACACAGGCCTCTTCTACAAAGTTCAACGTTGAACAGAAGCAAGGCGCATCTTATCCAAAGTATTCCAGACCCCTCGATAAAATACAGAGGAGTCTGAAAACTTTGGAGGGGGTATCTGTAGGCATAAAAAATTGCTGAAGAACCTCAAATATGATTAAATCATGAGAAGATCGAAGGACAACGTCGTCAAAATATCAAGAAGTCAACACAGGGGAGGATTGTGTCTACGCTAGCGAGACACTTGTGTGCCTCGCTACTAGCGAGACACCTTGATGTCTCGCTTTTAGCGAGACACTTGTGTGCCTCGCTACTAGCGAGACACATTGATGTGTCTACGCTATGGCGAACACTTACAATGTCTGCGCCAAAGGCGCAGACACCCGTAATATTTAAAATGAGCTCTTGAAGGGTCTAAATCAATGCTGGTGGGGCCCAATTGACTTTATCAATGCAAAGAGACGCTCAGCCTACTTTAATTGGCGGTTACCGCGAAAATACGCCCACTAGGCGTGATTTTAGGGCATTTAATCGTGCCTAAAAAGCGAGAAACCGCTATAACAAATGGAGATCCGACATCGCCGCTAGTTAGCGAGGCGTCTTATATCGCCGCTTCTAGCGAGGTAGCCTACACCGCCGCTAGCAAGCCTTGGCCGAGGCAACCGAGCCGCCGCTAACTAAAAGTATGGGGCACTTATGACCCTTGTGTTTCTTCAGAGGGCACGTTTCCCAAAGGCTATAAATACCCTCCTACATCCACTTGGGCAGGGGATCGGCGATCGGCAATCAGAGATCAGATAAGCAGAGCTATTGCAAAGAGAGGGAGAGAATCCAAGCTTCCGGAGTTCAAGAACACGATCTACGTGGAGATTCCTCGAGTTTAAGCTTTGACTTATTCTTGAGAAGAGTAGATATCTTACTTTGCTAAGATATTTACTTAAGTTCTTGTTTCCTTTGTGAAGCATTAACTAAACCCCGTCGATTCGACGATCGTTGCTCGGTGGTCCACGGATTACGCATCCCCGGCACAGGCAAAGTCCCACGAAAATAGGAGATCTACACTTGTAGTGTCTTTTGTTCGAGTTTGTGAGAGAGTTATTTAAAATTTCTTTGTAACTGAAAATTAAAGTGTAATTTTCTTAAGGTTTGTAATGGAAACGACAAAGAAATCAACTTTCGACCCAAACAACCGCAAGCCCTAAAAGCCTTGTTCACAACACAAGCCCTAGAGCCTTGTTCACAACACAAGCCCTAAAAGCCTTGTTCACAACACAAGCCCTAGAGCCTTGTTCACAACACAAGCCCTAAAAGCCTTGTTCACACCGCAAGTCCTAAAGCCTTGTTCACAACACAAGCCCTAAAAGCCTTGTTCACAACACAAGCCCTAAAGCCTTGTTCACACCACAAGCCCTAAAGCCTTGTTCACAACACAAGCCCTAAAAACCTTGTTCACACCGCAAGCCTAAAAAGCCTTGTCCATAACACAACCCCTAGAAGCTTTGTTCACAACACAAGCCCTAGGAGCCTTGCTCACACCATAAGCCCTGAGTCTAAGTAAAGGTAAGTCTGCATGAAAAAACGTGCAGCCCGGGGGTCTATTCCCGCGATAAGAGACAAAGTCTACGTATTCAACATCGTGGCATTAAGTCTAAAAGAGTCTAATTCTTTTAGCGCAACGTTACGTGCAGAACGGACTTAGACAATCCGCACGCTAGCCCGATTCAAACGGTAATCGGTAAAGGCTCATCAAACTGCTGATCTACCGAGGGTTTGCCAAAAATCCTATGAATATTATGGTTGACATAAGAAATCATAATGAGAAAAGCAAATTTGTATCACTTTTATTCAAACCTCTAAAAGATGATACAAAGAGTGCTATTAAAAAAAAGAGGTGAAAAGAAAAGAGGATTTAGGGTGAACACAAGAGTAAGCCTATGATCCCCTGCTGATGGACGAAGCCGGGATTTGGCCTTAGCAACTTCCTCTTCATGGCGGCCGCTGCTGTGGCTTGGCTCCTTAGTCCCTCTTTATCCGTGCAACAAGCGTAACACCTCTTTTAATCTCCTCAAGAGCACGCAATTCCTCACGATAATCATTGTATGTTTCTACACTTTTACGGTGAGGTCTTTCACATCGCCTTCCCGAGCCGCTGGCTTTCATGAACCAACTCCGCTTGAGTTGAGCAATGGTTTCCTCAGTGATAGTAACTGATTCGCGAGTGGCCTGCATAATAGAGGTCGTGGAGGTCAACTCATGTTGCCAATGATCCCACTGAGTTTTCAGGGATGCAACTTGTATTTCTTTCTCGCTCAAATTCTTCTGGACAGCTTCATATTGATGCATCGCTTGGGCATAAATGTCAGCAAGGGTTGACTCAATCTGAGCCTCCAAATCGACATGATTCAATTCCTCAAAGCTTTTCAAGCTCTCCTCCAGGCAAGATATCTCATTGGTACAGCGTTGGATGCATTCGGTGTCGCCCAGATACCTGATGTTATTCAGATAATTCATGAGAATAGGCCTGAAAGCTGCAAAGGTGCTTCTCCCAGCAACTATGATCTTCACGGCATCCTGCATCTCAAATTCTAAATGACCGATGTATTTTTAAAGCAAATTAGGCACAACGGTCGACTCCATGGAAACTGCAGGAGACAATACCAGCTCATGTTGGGTCACGAGGCCCTGAGAAGGAGTCATAGGTGATGGTATTTGAGCGGAAGGGGAGGTACTAGCATCCTTTCCAGTCCTAAGAGAAATCCTAAGAGGGGTTGATTTTATCGGGGGAGAAGTTGCCGCCACGAAACTTCGAACCGACTCGTGAATGGAAGCCGATGTTGGTACGCTTCTGGCCACCAAGCCAACCTCCTCGATTTGCCCTTACCGGCGAGCCTACAGAAATAATGATTGTCAAAAGAACACGTATGAAATAGCTATCAAGATTCAAAACAAACAATGCTTACCCGGAGAGAAAATAACTGCAGGAGCTGGCACCTTTTCAGAAGTGACGGCTGGGAGATCGTCAAAAAGTCCATCGCACTCTGCGGAATATCCATACGACACCTCTTCCTCGTCATCTCCTGAAGGATGGGGGGAACTCGTAGCCGCGGCCGGCTTAGGAAATAGTCCAGTTGTGGGGCTAAGTCTTTCCCCCAAGGTGCATAAGCACCGGAAGCTGTGAGATGAATATCTTGCAGGTACAGAAGCTTCGGCCCTTTCCGCTGGAGCCTCCTCTTCGGTCACTTTAGGAGCAGCATCAGAAGTCTGGCCTGGAATTATCATATCGAGAGGCTCAACAGTTGGAATAGACTCCGCATCTTCACGAAGTGATTCATCTCCACCTTCTTCCTCCAAAGATTGGTGAGAAAGAGAACCTCTTAAGGCTGGCCCGATTGAACGAAGACCCCGTTGGTGGGAAATCCCTACAACCGATGACTCCTCAGGTTCTTCTTCTTCCACCGAAAGTCTTGGAGGAGCAGCTCTAAACGCATCTTGCATTAGTTTGACCCCCTGCTCAGAAGCCGGAGGTCTGGTGGGTGACTGTCGGCGAACCCGCTTGCTATGGCGGCGCGTGTCCTTTTCAGACATTGGCCATTTACCTGCAGCCCTTTCCTCACGGGTCTCAATGCAGTGGGCCCAAGAGGGCTCACCATGTAGCTTCAAATTTCTCCTCAAAGACCAGCCCCGGGCTCACAAGCTAAATACTCTTCAAACCCTCTCACGCGGGGTGTCTTAGAATGCTTCTTCGCCTCGTACATTTTTCTGATCTCCCTCAAGCAAGACGAGTTCAGTTTATATTCAGGGATCTGGGAAGCGGATTGGTACCAGTTGCAGAAACCCATAGTCGTATAGCTATTGGGCGTCTTGTGAGGAAGTGTAAATGTGGCCCCAGCCCGCTACCACTAATAATACTGTGCCCCGCACCTTCATATAAATTCCCGATGAGCGCCAGTTGGGGGTTAGGGTTTCCAACATATAGTTGATCATACCCAAATTGTCGAGCGAAGCGGAAAGGCTGATAAGGCTCAATGTAACATTTCCCGCCTTGACGGAAGATTAGGTAGCCAGGCCTGATGTTGATCAGCCAACGAAAGACACCTCCATTCAATTGGGTGAAGGAGTTAGAGCCCTTAGTGTCTTGATACATCTCCCCATATCCACCTCCTTCAAAATCAGGAAAACACCTGAAGATATGGTAGTTGAGATCCTTTGACAGAATTTGTCGGACCATGACCATGTACCAACCCTCCCATCGAGACGACCCTAACCGTTGAACCCATGGAATGAAAGAATCACCACAAGCAGCAGCAGCAGACATCAAGGAGGGGCAATGCAAAACAAACCAGGCTACCAAATAGGTATACGGTAAAGGCACGCGCGGGTTGGGAAGTTTCAGAGTCTTCTTCTCTCCAGTGCCAACTGCCTTGACTTGGGTGAAATCATGACATAATTCCCTCAAGCCGCTCTGTAAACGGCACATCATCGCAAAAAGAAGGTTGATTGGTCTTCCATGAGCCAAAAGAACTGCTGGGTAAACGACCTCAAGAAGAATAGAGTCAAGAGGGCCGAGGGCACCACACACCGCTTCAGCCATAACATTAGGAAGCCAGCAAACAGAGCCACGTCAGAAATAGGGGTCAGAGTTTGGTAATGAAAGCTCTCGAACTCTGTAAATGGCGGGAAAGTGTCCTCTTGAGCCTCATTAGTATAATGAGAGGAGGCGTTCCCAATACGATCTTTAACTTCGCCAGCGAAGCTCGCAAAGAAGACTAACTACATCGATCCTTGCTATGCAAATTCTTGAATAAATAGTCACCAAGACGCTTGTTTGACTCCACGTAACCCCTCATACCGGGCACAAGTTTGGAAATGACACATCAGCTCCCAAAAAGTCTCGTATATGTCGGGACTGGCTGCTCTCAAGATGGCCAACTCTTCATTCCCGGGAATAAACTCCTCATATGGAAGCTCCCCAAAAGGCAAACCGAGACTTCAGACATCTCATGAAGAGCTTAAACCTAGCTCTCCGACGGTGTAAAGAACGCATAAGTCTCCGGTTATACTTCTAGCATAGCAAAAAAGTTATAAGAACTCTGTACGATACCATACCGCATAGCCAAGACCGGATCACCCAAACCGGAAAGAATCAATAAGTCTTGTAGCTCATCCATGATGAAATTTACAAGACGAGTCCACCACATCCCATCGGTTGAATATACCCATCCCGGTGCCCTGAAGTCTTGAGCAGGAAACTCCCCCTTGACAGCTATGAATCGACGAGCAAAATGTCGGGGAGTGGGTACCTCAGAAATGGATACTCGACCACCAAGCCCGCCTTAAAGCCGCCATCGATCGATGACCCACAGGACGCACACCTTGATGGGTCAACATCCCGAGCGATACCCCACTTTGATTCTTGACGAGATCCCAATCCATATGCCTCGGGATAGAGGCACACTGCATATAAGAGAGTGGATACATGCGCTCCATGTTGGGAAGGAAGAGGAGTCGATCACCAACTTTCAGCAGCATTTTGTAATCCCCGTCGTAAAAGATTTTAGTGTCAAGAGCCACAGGGTCTCCAAAGAGAAACGCTGGCTTTTAAGAGGCTTTCGTCCAAATGCCTCGATTTTAAGATCGTGATGATGGCCACGACTCGGGTAAACCGGCCTCGATGACTAACTTTAGTCGATCTTCATCCCCGCCTTGAACTATGGGAAGCTTTTGGCGTAGACTAAAGTTGACCTCTGGATCTTCACCTCCTTCATGGCCAAAATGGCTATTAAAAGTGAGAGGATCACTCGAGTAGCGCACTGCACAGGAAAACAAAAAGTCAGTTATTACAGAGGAAAGTAAACGCAAGTTTAATAAAGTCAAACCCTAGACGCGAGGGTTATCCCCGCGTCTTAAGTATAAAACGTGGACGCCAACTTCGCGTTCCGTTGCCAAAGCGCGGTTGTCAACCCCGCGTTTCATTGTCAAAATGCGGGTGTCAATCTCGTGTTTCGTTGCCAGAACGCGGGTGTCAACCCCGCGTTTCATTGCCGAAACGCGGATGTCCACCTCGCGTTTCGTTGCCAAAACGCGGGTGTCAACCCCGCGTTTCATTGTCAAAACACAGATGTCGACCCCGCGTTTCATTTCCAAAACGCGAGGATGAGCCTTGCGTTTCATAGTGAAAAAACAGAGGCGTCAGCCCCATGTTCCAAACGCGAGCTTCACTCGTCGTTTCTGACACTTCACGAAGAACGAAACTTGTCAAAACAAGTTATTGCCTGTGGTCGAAACTTACCACTGATCAAGGGAGTGTGCGAGGCTTCGGTGAAGCGCCGCCCAGCGTGATCGCCGTGCGTGCTCGAGAAACGGGCGGTCTTCTTGGGCTTGACTGCTGGTTTCTTGGGAGACATTCTCGCCGAGAAAGGACTGAAAAAGCTCGTCGAAAGAGCGGAGATCGGAGATGCTCGCCGGAGAATTAAGGAAGAGAATTTCCTTAGCAAAAAGTCTGTAAGACTTTTGGTTTGACCCAGGGGTCTATTTATAAGACCGCCAGCCCATCAAATCTCCACGAGATTCTAGGCAAAAAATCCCGCCCGAGCGAGATCCCCGCGTTCTCAACCAAGTCGGTTCAGATTCAGCCTCGCGTCGTTTCTAAGACGACTCAGCTTCGCGTTCAAGTTCAAGTTAGCTTGACCTCAACAGCGCGTCCAAACCTTAAAACGCGGACATCATCGTCATGTTTAAAGCTAAAATGCGGAGATCACCCCCGCGTTTCAAGAGGGTCTTGCCTCGCGTTTCAAGCCTCAAACGAAGAGCTTAGCCCTGCGTTTCAAAAGAAAAGGGGAGATAAAAATATCGAAATTCATCCATGCAAAACAAACGATTAGCATGAACAAAATCAGAACACCACTTCTTTGAAGACAGAATGAGGCGGTAACTTCCGAGTTGTAGGCAGTCAAAAATCCTCTCGGCGGTCACGAGCACCCTAGTTGTTAAAGCTTCAAAACGAGACCTGCATGCAGGCTCGACTCAATACGAGGTTCACACGCGGAAGCGGAGTGCGATCTTAACACGAGGTCCCGACGAGAAACTAACTTCAACTCCAAATGCTGATCCGACGGTTCGCCAACAAAGGATCGGACGGTTCGCCAACGTGATCGGACGGTTCGGCTTCAACGGTGATCGGACGGTTCGCTTCAACAGGATCCGACGAGGTTCGCCATGGTAGCGGCTCTTTATTCGATGAGGGTCGCTCAGAAGCGCCGGGTTTCAATTAGTCGAGGTTCGCCTACAGCAGTGAACCTCGACATTCAACCGAGGTTCGCCTACAGCAGTGAACCTCGACATTCAACCGAGGTTCGCCTACAGCAGTGAACCTCGACATTCAACCGAGGTTCGCCTACAGCAGTGAGCCTCGACGTTCAACTGAGTTTCGCCACGCAGCGAAGCTCGCCATCCAACCATTTCATACAAGGTTCGCTTACAGCAGCGAAGCTCGCCATCCAACCATTTCATACAAGGTTCGCTTACAGCAGCGAAGCTTACCATTCAACCATTTCATACGAGGTTCGCCTACAGCAGCGAAGCTCGCTATCAAACCAAAATACATAAATGCATCCAATCGAGGTTCGCCAAGCAGCGAAGCTCGTTATTAAACCGAAGTTCACCCAAGTAGCGAACTTCGTCATTCAATCAAAGTTCAGCCAGTCAATGAAGAGCGAAGCTCGTCATCTAACGAAGCTCGCTCGAGGCTCGCCATAACAAAGAAAGCTAAAGGCCACGGCGCCACGATGCCCACGCTGGTATCGCTTATACCCACGACCATAGCAACTAATCCATGTTCCCACGACATAGCACGCCACCGATTGTTATAAATAGTCTTGGACGACTATGGGGAAAGGGACTTTGGACAATTGAGAGAATCTAGCACTTGCGCCGCAAGAGAGATCGAAGTTCTTCATCAATCATCAACAACTCGCTCGATCGCCAACGGAAAGCTTAAACTCTACGTGAGCATTGAGTGAAGCCTTCTTCGCCACCAAGAACCCATACAAAAGAGAAGTCAAATCAATCTTCTTCCTCTCAGAATCGAGAGTGTGATTGTAATCCTTCTTCAAATTCAATCAATACAAAGCTTTTTCGATCCTACGTAAGATGGCTACACTGGGGAGCAACCGCTCATTCCGATGAATTGGTGGTGGCGAATCGACAAGATTGCGCTGGAACCGAGGTTCAAACCTTGGTCATCGAATTCGACGAGGCACGAGGAGTTTCTCCTCCGGGCATCTAGCCTGAAGACACGCTAGTGTCGCCGAAGTCTCAGATGAGACTTCAGCCCCGGCTTCGCTGAATCCTCTCGAGTGAACTCGACAATCACTTTTGTCTTTCAAAGACAAGGCTCCAAAAGTCAACCGGGCTAAGAAATGGGTTGTTAAGCAATCCAAGTCCACTTCGACGATGTTAGCTGGTATTACCGGGCAAGCCTCGCCTCGCCTGCGGAGAAGACCGACCTTCTAATGGTCCACTCTCGACGCGCTGCATAACGCCGCCGATGTAACCAAGCTCGCCGACGCGTTTCGAAGCTTTGGTCTCGCTGGACGGATTCCACTATCGCCCAAAGAGAATAAGCGAACCTCGTCATCATCGGGGGTTCATTCAATTCAAGACGGTCGCCTAACCGCTAACCTCATCTACAAGACTAACGCCGCCCCGCCGCGAAGCCTAGCCTGAAGTGGCTAACTCGTCGCCTGGCCCAAGCAAATAACCTCGTCAGCCGAAGTCTAAGTGGCTAACCTCGCCAACAAATAAGTGAGGTCCCTTTGAAGGACGAGCTCGCTTGAATGGCTTAACCTCGCCAAACACGAGGTCCCTCTAGAGGGAACGAACCTCGCCCAAGCAATGAACTTCGCCAAAGATGAGGTCTCCTATAAACAGATCTAATCCCCGTGGTAAGGCCAACCTCGCCGCCGTAACCAAAGGAGGCGGCAACCTCGCCAGCTCGCCAAACTCAATCCGTGAAGCTCTCTCATATGAGGCTCGCCTTCCGTAATCAATTGGGGTACACCCACTATTGATCTCGCGATACCTCACTCGCAAACGGATGTTAGTCATATGCGCCTCATTGTTTGTGAGAAGCTCATCTCGCGATGCGCACAATGTTCATCAACGACGCCTTCGCTTTTGAGCGATTGTCCGACCTCACAACCGCATCGGCGGTTCCACCCTAAAAGCGAAGCGCCCGCGATAGTCATGGGGTGACTATCAACATGGTTGGGAGAAGCGGAGCAAGACCCCGATAGGCACCCGAATCATCCGACCAGTATTCCCTGTGGTTAAGAGGCTTTAATCAATACTGTATGCCTATCGGCACCCGCCTCGCATCGGAGTGGCAATTCCACTTGACTATAGCCAATTGGTCGGAGGTACTTCAAGAAGTTGAGAATTCGGCATGGCTACATCCCAACCTTCAATATCGACTTCGCTGATCGTGCTGTCCTCATGGCCAACGAGAGGAAGAGATGACACTAAGAATAGAAGAGCAACAGTTACTATTCTTGCGCAACAAGAATCCATCGCTTTAGAAATGATGATGGAGAAACTTGTGGGCAAGAAGAAGATGGACGGGAGGATCCAAATCGAAGCAAGAAGGCTATAACGCGGATCATGATGTCCACTCAATGTCATCGAAGCGAATCGAATCCGCACAAAAGAGCAAGATCATGTGTTGCGGGATTTCCAAAAGCAACCGGATGCTCAAACCCAAGGGCAATCAAAGGAGCCGGGGTGGCGAGGCCATATCCTATAGAATGGGACGATGTCCCATATCCTCCAAATTCAAGCCACTTAACTTAGTGCGCTTTGACGAAAAGTTCTCCGCCACAACACATCTACTACTTCCAAGCACAAACCGGCATATAACGGTAATGATCCTATTATGACCGATTATTCATTAGCACTCTTAAGGGAGTCGCCGAAAGTGGTTCCAAGGTTAGAGCCCGGTTCTATCAACTCTTGGAAAGATCTCGCAGGCTCTTTATGGCCCGATTTTTTGATGATGACACCGAGGTGTCTATGGCCACTTTGCCGGGTCGAAAAGCAAAAGAAGACGGAGTCCGCCGACGCTTGTCAAGCGATTCGAATCTGTCTTTGCACTCCCGACCAGCTCCTGGAAGACATTCATCTGGATGTGCGAGCCAACCTCTCGATCAACATACTTTCTAAGATGGAGTGCGGTTGAGGCATACTCTTGGAAAGAATTGGTGAGGCAAGGCTAACAAGTTGAAAACATGATTAAGAGGATCGAGGCGGAGGAACCTCGTGACTCGGCCCTAAAAAGGGGGTAACCGTAATAATTTTACTCCTCAAAAGCAATCAAGGGGAAGGAGACTTTAGTCGTGGAAGCCCAACCTACTTCAAGATCCTTCAAGCGTAAATCAAACGCTTCGACACCGCCCTCGAAGAAGTATGATTTTAAGGATGACCAAAGTTATCCCAATCCTCAAAACTTTACTTAAAATGAACAAGATCACGCCCGAAATAAAGAAGCCGAGGAAGCTTCAAGGACGGATGATCCAAAATATCAGATGTACCATCGAATGGTACACCATCCGACGGGTCATGTTACATATTGAAGGACAAGATCCAGGTCTTGCTAGAAGCAGGTGTTATGACTCTGCGGGAGGATCAAAAGAAGGTGTCTGCAAACATGGTCGCCCTCCAATTTGGCGATTTTGCGGAATTCCAAGTGCAGGACGGTGTAAAACCGATCCATCAAGCAGAAGCCAAAGTTGTGAACTTTGATCTCCAGCGGCGGGAAGCACAAGGTATGGTCCCTTACACTACGCCGAAAGGCGAAATTATGTGGGTTCATCCTGACTTGTTATCAGATGAACAATGGACTTCTTCAAAGTCAAAAGGGAAGTCTTGTAACGCCACCTCTGCTGCGCCGGAAAAGGAGCAAGTCAATGACTCTACCGAGCAACAAACCGCCCCGGTCGCACATCCTGTACCGGCGTTAGCCACCCGAGGCGGAAAAGAGTTCCTAAGGGAGTACCCGGCAACGCTCGATGTAACAAAGAAAGGAGCCGCTGGTGGGTCCAAGACAAGGGAGATCCGCTACAACAAAGCACTCGTGAAGGACATGCCCAAACTTCAAGGCTCCTTTCCAGCTCGACGTGTTAGCCCAACTCTCCAACATCCCTACGAATTACTTTATTTGAGCTCTTGCGCTCTCTCAATCTACTGTAGAAGCTCATGAGAAGCGCCGGCGGATAATGAAGCGCTCCTCGCTCATTTCCTGAAAGGACAAATGTAAGTTTGTGCCCAATGTTATCGTCTTCAAAGGGCCAATACCTTGCATTACTTTTTCATCGAGGACATGCAAGTGAAGAACCCAAAGCACGATAGGCCGCTGTACTTCATCGGGCTATATCGGATCTGTCCAATCAACCGAGCTCAAGTTGACCCGATCTGCATTGAGTATCATCCCATTGAGAATTATACAACATCTTGGGATACCGCCGCACCGGTTAGCAACAACCGGACTACCATCTACGCTTCAATGCTACAAATTCTCGCCCCTGGGCAAGATCAAACTCAAATGCCAAATAGGAGACTTGAAGACGATGTTACCGCTATGTCATCGACGCGATACATCTTACAATTTGCTATCGGGTCGCCTCGATCCATGAAAATTTGATCGCCCCATCTACGCTGCATCAATGCATGAAGTATGTGGATGAAGAAGGGTGGTTAAAACATTGGTCGCGAAAGGCAACCATTCAAAGGCGTGGAGAATTATTTTACCGATTCTCGCCCACTACCTTGAGGAAGGCCAAACCGATGAACCACAGATCGAGGACTATGACAAATGAAATGAAGTCGACATAGAGTCCCAACAAGGTGTTGTTTTCAATGATGTAAAACCCTTTGTAATCGACCAATGATCCCGATGACGACATAGTCGATTTTAATGAAAATTATGATTTAGCTTACGCGACCGGTGTTAAAAGTCATACCGACTGATGTCGTAAATTCTTCCACGGTTGTATGTCGAACTCAGATTGCACATGCCCATTCACCGCCATTTATGACAACTCAAAGGCACTTTAATTCTTCACAAGCGTTTTTGTGATACCGTCCCTAATAATGGTCGAAGACATTATCTTTGGGCAGTCAACAAACCATTGCAAGCCGAGGTGGAACAACCCCAAGCAAAAGAAAACGAACCCCAATTTTCATATTTCGCCGACGCAACATCCGATGAAGAAAATGGGATATGACTTCCTTCACAAAGAAGGGTTAAATTACGAAAAGGTATCAAAACGCCGATCCGACCGCTTATGTCCCTAAGGCCACCGATGATTACTATCATAAAACTCAGAAGGGTTGGGATATGAGTCGGCCGTACTCATGGCATGTTATGACTGAGGATGAGTCAGATCACTCATCTTCTGAAGCAACTTCCTGGGATTCTGACGTCAGTATAGGACATGAATTTAAGTCCTTGATGGTCAATATGACCTCAGCTGATCCAATAGAGATCCAAGAAGATGATCTCTTACCGCTATTGAAGATCCAATGAGTCACACTGGAATGCAATGGGAACATCGCTTTGAACAACGGAACCACCCACCGATGACAAAATAATCCAAATAAATATGGGGACTAATCTAATCCAAAACCCATATTCATAAGTTTATAGTTTGACGGCCAAGAAAAGGAGAGCCTTATCGCTTTGGTACGTGAATATATCGATGTCTTCGCATGGAGTTATGAAGATATGCCGGTTTAGACCCTCAAGTGGCCATGCATCGCCTTTAACATTAAGCCGTGAGCTAAACCTCGTTAAACAACAACAACGACGCATTTTCCCTCAGTCATGAAAGCCATCGAGAAAGAAATCGAAGCCGATCAAGGCGTGGTTCATCCGAAGTGCAAAGATCCCGACCGGTAGCAAATATAGTACCCGTGGTAAAGAAAACGGACAGATCCGACCGGCGCTGATTACCGAGACGAAATACGCATGTCCGAAAGACGATTTCTACCAATTACGGACATTATCATCGACAACACATGGATTCGAGGATGTCTTTATGGATGGCTTTTCGTGGTACAATCAAATCAAAATGCACCCCGATGATGAAAAGCATACCGCTTCCCAACACCGCCGAATATATCGTTATACGGTTATGCCTTTCGGCTTGAAAACGCAGGGCTACATACCGCAGTACATGACCACTATCTTCCAAAACATTTACTAAGACAAGAGAATGCTACGTAGACGATTTAGTGGTCAAGAGTCGCCACAAAAGTGATCATTTACACGACTTGAGGACTACATTTGAGATAATGCGGCTCATCACCAAGATGAACCCAACTAAGTCTTTTCCGGGATGTCTAGTGGCAAATTTCTAGGGTTCGTGGTCACGCAGATGGTATACGCCTCGACCCGGACAAGATCAAAGCTATCCAAGAACTTCCACCTCCTAAAAGCCTCGAGAGCTTCGTGGTCTCCAAGCATGCTTGGCTTACATTCGCAGATTCATTTCCAATTTATCGGGAAATGTCAACCATTCTCAAGCTCATGAAGAAAGGTGTATCGCTCGCTTGGGATGAAGATTGCCTAAGGCATTCAAGAGATCAAAACGTATCTTTCTAATCCCCCTGTGTTAGTTGCACCTAAATCAGGAAAGCCCTTCCTGATTTACATCCGCGCTACAGAGTATGCGTTAGCAGGTCTTTTAGCACAGGACGATGACAATGGCCATGAACAGGCAGTCTATTACCTCAGTAGGACGCTGTCGGGGGCCGAATATCGATATCCTCCCATTCAGAAGGAATGTTTGGCTTTGGTCTTTGCCATCCAAAAGATGCGGCATTACCTGGTGGGACAGACTATACACGTCATCTCCAGAATCGACCCCATAAGGGTATTTATGACCCAGCCTGGCACGTTGAATGGTCGAATGGCTAGATGGGCATTGTTATTATCTCAGTACGACATTCACTTCAAACCTCAGAAGGCGGTGAAGGGTCAAGCTGTGTGTGATCTTTTGGCTAACCATCCATTGAAAGGGAAAGTCGAATTGTATCAAGACATGCCTGATGAACCTTATGAAGCTAATCTGGTCTCTAAGGAACAGGTATGGCAGTTGTTCTTTGACGGAGCCGCGAGAGCGACCCATGACGGCCCCGTTGTAGCCGGAGTGGGGGTAGTATTGATATCTCCACAAAACCACGTGATACCACGAGCTGTGTCGTTATCAGAACCATGCACCAATAACGAAAGCGTAGTATAATGCTATTGATTGGTCTCGACATAGCCAAGCATTTGGGCGTGAAACACCTTGAAGCATTTGGGGATTCACAGCTAATCGTAAAACAATTGAGAGGAGAATATGAAGTCAGGCACGAGGACCTTATCCCTCATCATACCGCCATAGCTTTAGTCGACTCCTTTGAGAGCTTTTACATCGATCATGTACCCCGCTTGCGCATCGATGCAGATGCTGGCGTCTCTTGCAGCTACGCTAGCCCTACCCGAGAATGCTACTCAGCAGGTTAGTGTGTCTAGTCGGCAACTATTTCGACCGAAATATGCGTTACAGATCCAAGCAGTCGAAGACGAACCTAAGTCACTTGAAGCACGAGACTGGCGGTTCCCAATCATCGATTATGTCTTGCATGGGATATCACCCGAAGACATAAAAGAAAGAGAGTCAATTCGTCGACGAGCATCAAGATTTTACTATGATTCCCAATTACAGACTTTATATAGAAGGTCGTATGATGGATTACTGCTTCGATGTCTGTCAACTAAGGAAGCAGAGCAAGTCTTGAAAGAAGCTCATAACGGTGTTTGTGGAGCACACCAACCTGGACCCAAGTTATGGGACCGGCTGCGTAGACTCGGTTATTATTGGCCGACAATGGTAAGGGATGCTGTGGCTTACGCTAAACGATGCCATGCATGCCAGATACATGCTAACTACCTTCATCAACCGCCGGAACACTTGCATCCTACCGCAACGTCCTGGCCATTTGAAACATGGGGAATGGATATCGTTGGTCCAATTTCCCCACCTTCTTCAAAAGGACATCGCTTCATATTGGCGATAACTGACTATTTCTCAAAATGGGCGGAAGCTATTCCATTGAGAATGGTCAAGACTACTGATGTGATCAAATTTGTCAAACATCACGTCATATACCGATATGGTGTGCCAAGACAGATTGTACACGACAATGGTCCACAATTTGTCAGTCATGCTTTCACGCGATTCTGCGATAAATTCCGAATTCGGAATCTGGCATCAACAGCTTACTATCCTGCGGCGAATGGACAAGCTGAAGCTTTTAATAAGACGATCATCAAAATCCTCACCAAGATGGTCTCTTCAAATAAGAAGGATTGGGATGATAAGTTGGGACAAAGTTTGTGGGCTTATCGTACGACGGTTCGCACACCGACGGGTACCACCCCATATTCTCTGGTTTATGGTTGTGAGGCTATTCTACCGTTGGAGATTCAAATCCCATCGCTACGAATAGCATTAACCACTGGAATGACGACTGAAGAAAATCATCGTCGACGCCTTGAAGAACTTGAAATGCTGGATGAAAAACGACTACAGGCTCAACAGCATATCGAGTTGTACCAGGCCCGGATTTCTAAAGCATTTGACAAGAAGGTCCGATGTCGTATTTTCAAGGAAGGCGACCTCGTGCTCGCTGTCCGACGCCCAATGATTTTGAATTCCAAAAAGAAAGGGAAATTCGAACCAAAATGGGAAGGACCATTCGTAGTGGAGTCGGTTTACTCGAATGGAGCGTACCGCCTAACCAATCAAGAAGGCGACAAAATCATGATGCCTATCAATGGTAAGTTTCTGAAGAAATATTACCCCTAGTCAATTATCTTATCGTTTCTAAGTATTGACTTACCAAGTCAATATTTTATCTTTACGATATCCACCTTTGGCCTACCAAGTGATGCGCCAATATTCTAATTCTCCGACGTTTGTTATTCATATCAATGATGTTCGCCATCCCTTATGGGCTTACTCAACGATGAGCCAATGTTTCAATTCCCCGTGAACAACGGCTGTCACCTAATTTTGATTTATCGAATGATGTGTCTTCATGTTGATCACAGTGGTCATACTTTCACACCATTGAACAATGTGATTGTTTTCGATCACAGTCGTTATACTTCTACGTCACTGAACGACCTGATCATTTCCATATCGTCTCTTGTCTGAGTGACTTTATGTTAGATAGTGGTTAACCAAGTGATACACCCCTATCAACTCCCTCACCGAATAGTGGCCTACTATGCGATGTGCTCCTATTCCAATTATAGTCGTTATACTCTGATGTCACTGAACGACTCAGTTAACCCCACAGAGTCATTTCCTTGAATGACTTTGTTCATAATCATTGTTGTTATACTTTCATGTCACTGAACAACTTGATTACTTTCTGATCACGATCGTTATACTTTTATGTCACTGAACGATTCGATCACAACTTTCACACTATCTTATTCCTGGTAGTAGCCTACCATGCAATTTACCTTTATTCCAATCATAGTCGTTATACTCTCATGTCAATGAACGACTTGACTACTCCCACATGATCATTCCTTTAAATGATTCTGTTTGTAATCCCTGTTGTTATACTTTCATGTCACTGAACAACTCGATTACTCTTTGATCACAATCGTTATACTTTTATGTCACTGAACGATTCGATCATCCTCATATGATTTTATTCCTATTAATGACCTACTGGGCAATTTGCCTTTATCTTTTAATCCAACGCCTTGAACGGCTAAGGATAGAGGGGAGATTTTAGCATTAAGCCTAAAAGAACCTCCTCGAAAACTCATCATACTGAGGGGAAAAGTATGGCTAGTCCAGTTCAAACGGCAACTGGTAAAGACATATCAAGTCCGTTGATAGCTGGGAGTTTGCTAAAAATTCCAGATTGCAAATGCAAAGTGCGCAACAAAATTTTGAGTGAACACAAAAAAGTGGAATTTTATTCATCATGCAGTTAAAGATGTACATGGATTACAAGTTCCCAAGAGTTTGGCGGATCTCTAAGCAATCTTGACCATAGTTTCCTTGTGGCGCTTTGATCTCCTCCGTCACTGCTTATGAAGATCGCCGTCGAAGTACGTGCATTTGGCTCACGCTAGCCGCTTAGCCCTTCCGGATCATTAGATTCAGCTTCCACTAAGGCCTCGTGGTGCCACACATTGGGCTATCGAGTCCGATGTTTCTCAAGAGTACCGCTAGCCCACTTTCTCGCCTCCGCCAATTTTGCTCGAATATCAATGAGGGCAGCCCAGAGGAATCAACCAGAGTTGTTGGTTACGCCGGTGCTAGCAACCCTTTCTTTTCATCATACAGAGTCGCGGCCGTCTCAAAAGCTGATCGATACTCTGCTTCTTTTCAAGTACTTGACGTTGGAGCTCAAATTGAGTATCATCTCTTATTCTTCTAAGCTGCATGGCACGATCCTCAATCCTAGAATGAAGAGACTGGTCACTGTCTCTGCCATTTGTTGAAAAGGGTCTCGCCTGCACTCAAATAGGTTCGTAAGGCAGCCAGAGTCGGCATTGCTGGTCGCTCGCATCACATCCAGGAGGGGTTCCAATACAGCTTTGATCCCAGCAAAATCCCCACCACGCTCCAACACTTGAGTAGGAGATTCTTTTAGGATGGTGAGGAAATTATGGCGAATCATAAATACCCCATAGTCCTTCGACAAGTCAAAAGAAGAGGGGGTACCAGCAGAAGGATTTGAGCCCGACGGACAAGCCGAGGATGGGATTGGCAGGACATCAATTGAAGGGGTGGTGGCGTACCAAAGCCGCTGGGGTCTCGTGCACAACCGCTGCGTGGATTGTCAGATCATCTTGAGTCCCGGTTCGACTCGTAAACGCCGCAGCCACCGGAGACTCTTCAAAGATCATCAAGCATACTCTTGGCAAAGATCGAGGGCCTTCAGTAATGGGACTCAGGCTGGCGGCAGCTTCAATCAAGGCTTCTCTCCTCACCCGCTGACTACACGCTTGGACCGAGGGGCCCGGTCTTTAGATCCTTGAGTTATTGGCACCAAAGCTTGGCTTCCTCCGTGCCCGGCGAGGGTGGCTTCTTGAGGCACAGCCCAACAGACCGGCCGGGCAAGGTAGAGCTTTCAAGAGGATCTTCGAATATGTTCGATGGTTCTCCAAAGGAGCAAAATCTCCGTGTGCCTCGACATGTGTTCACCTCGAGTTTCTTCAAAACCGCCAGAAGAAGAGATGTTGCTACCGTACTCATCTAGAGCCTCATCTATATCCACCGGTCTCATGTGGGCCGGGTTGACGGATGGTTCCCGGGTCCCATGAGGGTCGGATTGGCGGAGGGCTCCACACCAACTTGGGGTGTAGCAGCCCAAAGATCCGCTTCGCGGCAAATACTCCTTTAGTCCCTAATGCGCTCCTCGCTGAAGTCCGCCTTCCTATAACGCCCCGAATCAATCGTAGCCCGTAAGAGTTGATATTGAAGCACGGAATTTGGCGTTTGCCATGCAATGCCACTTGCAATACGCTAACGCCGCCCCGATTGAGGGTCTCGCTATGAAGAGAAAACGAGCACCGTGCCGCCAAAGAACGGTCCAAGCATCAAGCCCCGCTCCCACGACTAAGCCGCACCGCCGGATCAGAATTGAGAACTGGATTACCAACGCATGCTTGATCATACCCAAACCGACGGGCAAAGCGACAGGGTAGATAAGGCTCCAATACGCATATAGGACCGAAACGGAAGATAAAATACCCCGGCCGGAAGCTCATGAGCCATAGGAAACAGCCAAGTGACAAAGTGGTATAACCCTGAGCATTAGGTTCATCCACCAAAGCGTGTCCATAGCTGACTCCAGGAAAATGAGGAAGGCACCGGTTAAAAGAATAACTCTTATAGTCCCGGAGAGCACGCCGCACTGAAGCCATGTAATGTTTGGTCCAATCGACGTTCTCTAGCCTCTGGATGAAAGGAGTGATTTGTCCTTCTATAGGAGCAGAAGGTGTACCCATGAGAGTAGGGCAATGCATGACGAACCACGCCATAAGATAGGCGTACGGTAATTCCACCCTTGGGTTCTCAGCTCCATGGCAGAAGGTATAGCAAAGACGCCGCAGTCCAGAATGGATACCGCAATCATGGCAGAAGAAGTGCATACTGACGCCCGTGTGCTAAGCAAACAGCAGGGAAAATCACATCAGGTCCTAATGAATCAAAGCTGCCGGCGGGGACGACGATATGTTTGAGCCACAACATGAGGTAGCCTGCTAGCACCGCCTTGGAAGAAATCGGCTCCCCGCTCTGATAAATATAAGTGTCAAACGTCATCCCTGCCGGGAAGCCATGCTCGTCTGTGGAAGTCACATAAGAAAGCGGAAGGTTGTTAAGCACAAGCCGTGACAAAGTATTCACCAAGAGGACCTGTGGGCCACAATACCTCCCTTATCATCCAACCCTTCAAAGAGGTAGTGGGCCCAAATATTATGACTAATGGACTTTTCCCCCTTCTTATCAGCACGGCCGTGCCTACATGTGCAAATATAATAGTGGCACATCACTTCCCAACAGGTCTCCACTACTTGGGGGTGATCCTTTTCCAAATCCATCAGCTCTTTATACCCTAACGCATTCTCATACCTGATACCGCCATGAGGTAGCCCAAACCTCGCCATCTCGCAAAGCAATCCCCAATTCGCCGCCCTGAGTGAAGAAGGTATGAGTATCAGGATTATACAATTCCAAAATCCCAAAGAATTGTTGAGAATTGTTCCTCAAGCCCAGTTGAGTTGCCCTGATAGGAGCCCTAAGGCCAAACCCCTCCAATTCGTCGCGATACTCCTCTAGAATGTATTCGGTGATGCGAGGCCACCATTGCGAAGAACCCCATCGAGACCAACCAGGAGTCCGAAATCCTTGGCGGGAATTGCCCCTCCGCCTTATGGAAAGCACGACCAAAAGTGTTGGCCGCAATGTACCGATTCGCCAACAGAAGCTCCTCGAAAAGCCCAGTTGTAGACCGCTACATGATGACCATGGCGGTCCACCTGTGCACCACCCCGAGAGAAGTGACCACACATCACTCCATCTTGAGAGGGGGTTAGATCCATATTCATCTTCCGAGAAGCAGAAGCGGCTCTCAAGGAAGTAAGTGAACAACACGCTCCAAAGGTGTAAAACACGGGCGGAGTTCACCACTGAGCCACTTATATGTACCCAACTCCAACAGATCCGATCTTCAAGATCATCCCCAAACAGGAAGACGGGCTTTGCGATCTGGTCCCGTTAACGTGACTCTAAAGGGCATCCGTAATCCAACGCCAAGGTGGATGTTGAAGGTTCGTAAAGAAGTCTCAACTCCTCTTCAACCGTCGCCAAACGAGGCTCATCCAACAAGAAAGCGAAGCTCGCCAAACGAGGCTCATCCAACAAGAAAGCGAGCCTCGCCAAACGAGGCTCATCCAACAAGAAAGCGAGCCTCGCCAAACGACTCATCTTTCAGAAAACGAGCCTCGCCAAACGACTCATCTTTCAGAAAACGAGCCTCGCCAAACGAGGCTCATCCAACAAGAAAGCGAGCCTCGCCAAACGAGGCTCATCCAACAAGAAAGCGAAGCTCGCCAAACGACTCATCTTTCAGAAAACGAGCCTCGCCAAACGAGACTCATCCAACAAGAAAGCGAAGCTCGCCAAACGAGACTCATCTTTCAGAAAACGAGCCTCGCCAAACGACTCATCTTTCAGAAAACGAGCCTCGCCAAACGACTCATCTTTCAGAAAACGAGCCTCGCCAAACGACTCATCTTTCAGAAAACGAGCCTCGCCAAACGAGACTCATCCAACAAGAAAGCGAAGCTCGCCAAACGAGACTCATCCAACAAGAAAGCGAAGCTCGCCAAACGAGACTCATCTTTCAGAAAACGAGCCTCGCCAAACGAGGCTCATCCAACAAGAAAGCGAGCCTCGCCAAACGAGACTCATCCAACAAGAAAGCGAGCCTCGCCAAACGACTCATCTTTCAGAAAACGAGCCTCGCCAAACGACTCATCTTTCAGAAAACGAGCCTCGCCAAACGAGGCTCATCCAACAAGAAAGCGAAGCTCGCCAAACGACTCATCTTTCAGAAAACGAGCCTCGCCAAACGAGGCTCATCCAACAAGAAAGCGAAGCTCGCCAAACGACTCATCTTTCAGAAAACGAGCCTCGCCAAACGAGACTCATCCAACAAGAAAGCGAGCCTCGCCAAACGAGACTCATCCAACAAGAAAGCGAAGCTCGCCAAACGAGGCTCATCCAACAAGAAAGCGAAGCTCGCCAAACGAGACTCATCTTTCAGAAAACGAGCCTCGCCAAACGAGGCTCATCCAACAAGAAAGCGAAGCTCGCCAAACGAGGCAAGCTCGTTAAAACCGTGGCGTGAGTTCACCACTGAGCCACTTATATGTACCCAACTCCAACAGATCCGATCTTCAAGATCATCCCCAAACAGAAGACGGGCTTTGCGATCTGGTCCCGTTAACGTGACTCTAAAGGGCATCCGTAATCCAACGCCAAGGTGGATGTTGAAGGTTCGTAAAGAAGTCTCAACTCCTCTTCAACCGTCCCCAAATGCGTGAACGCTCACAAGAGGGGAGAGGAAATCGTTCGCCTCTTGAGCACCGCTTGCTCCAAAAGAACCCCGCTGAGGAATGGGGTAGAAGGATGCTCAACTACACAAAAGAGAAGAAGAAGTTAGTCTCGAGGGTCAAATCGCCACTTCAAAAGGACGAAGTCACTCAAGAGCTAACCTCGCCAAACGTATCTAACTGCCATCAATGGGCTTAACTCGCCAGACAAACGAACCTCGCCAAACGAGGCTCATCCAACAAGAAAGCGAAGCTCGCCAAACGACTCATCTTTCCGAAAACGAGCTCGCCAAGCGAGGCTCATCTCGCCAGAAAACGAGCCTCGCCAAACGAGACCCATCTCACAAGAAGACGAGCCTCGCTAAACAAGACTCATCATTCAAAGAGACGAGACTCGCCGAAACGAGCTTCATCTAAAGAATCAAACTTCGCCAAACAGGCGAGTTTCAAAACAGGGACCCCATGGGGATCTGGAAGATCAAGAACCTCAATGAGGTTTATCAAGCCAAACGAGGCAAGCCTCGTTAAAACCGCTGGCGCAGTTAGAAAGTTATGATCTTTGAAATCGATCTAGTCTCCAAAGTGAAAATCATGTCATGAAATCAACTCTACGGCAGGTTATAAAAGTCATGTCTTGGCGAGCGATGTCTTTACGTCTTTTACCTGTGAAAGCGGACGACGGTGGGGCAGAGCCAGAAGTCCCAACGGGTTTTTTGCCTTTGCCAGCAGCGGTTTTGGGGGCCATTGCTTCGAGCGGCAAGGAGGAATTCAGCGATTTAGATTGATGGCTTGGAGAAGATGAGCAGTGAAGGGTTTTCATGGCCTTCACGCCATATATAGGGTCTCAAGAACCCAACCGACGGCCGAGATATACGGCCCAGATCTCTCACGTGATCATCGATGCGAGATCTGCGGACGAGATCTGGGGATGTGACAAGTCGCTCGAAAGGGGTCTAATCCCTAATTTGCCACGTGGATGCGGATTTAAAGAGAAATCGGAAACGAAACGCCAAGGGTCGGTGAGTGCGAGGTTCATGGCCTTGCCCTCATATCTGAACTCCTGGCGAGGTTGGCGTGCGAAGTTCGCCAATAACTGTTAGAAAAAAATTCAAAGTATTCCAGACCCCACACAACCTGATTCGAGTCTGAAAACTTTGAAGGGGGTCTTGTAGACAGTCAAAAAATCCTCTCGGCGAGGGTCACGAGCACCCTAGTTGTTAAAGCTTCAAAACGAGACTCGTTAAGGCGAGGCTCGACCTCAATACGAGGTTCACACGTGAAGCGGAGTGCGATCTTAACACGAGGTCCGCACGAGAAACGAACTTCAACTCCAACAAAGGATCGGACGGTTCGCCAACGGTGATCGGACGGTTCGCCAACAAAGGATCGGACGGTTCGCCAACGGTGATCGGACGGTTCGCTTCAACGGTGATCCGACGGTTCGCTTCAACAGGATCCGACGAGGTTCGCCTATGGTAGCGAAGCTCTTTATTCGTGATGAGGGTCGCCAGAAGTCAAGTTTCAATTAGTCGAGGTTCGCCACGCCAGCGAACCTCGACATTCAACCGAGGTTCGCCACGCCAGCGAACCTCGACATTCAACCGAGGTTCGCCACGCCAGCGAACCTCGACATTCAACCGAGGTTCGCCACGCCAGCGAACCTCGACATTCAACCGAGGTTCGCCACGCCAGCGAGCCTCGACGCTCAACCGAAGTTTCGCCACGCAATGGGCTCGCCATCCAACCATTTCATACGAGGTTCGCCACGCAATGGGCTCGCCATCCAACCATTTCATACAAGGTTAAACTACGGCGTGAAGCTTACCATTCAACCATTTCATACGAGGTTCGCCTACAGCAGCGAAGCTCGCTATCAAACCAAAATACATAAATGCATCCAATCGAGGTTCGCCAAGCAGCGAAACTCGTTATTAAACCGAAGTTCACCCAAGTAGCGAACTTCGTCATTCAATCAAAGTTCAGCCAGTCAATGAAGAGCGAAGCTCGTCATCTAACGAAGCTCGCTCGAGGCTCGCCATAACAGCAAAGCTAAAGGCCACGGCGCCACGATACCACGCTGGGTATCGCTTATACCCACGACCATAGCAACTAATCCACATTCCCACGGTTATAGCACGCCAGCTGTATTGTTATAAATAGTCTTGGACGACTATGGGGAAAGGGGACTTTTGGACAATTGAGAGAATCTAGCACTTGCGCGCAAGAGAGATCGAGTTCTTCATCAATCATCAACAACTCTGTTCTGATCGTCAACGGAAAGCGAAACTCTACGTGAGCATTGAGTGAAGCCTTCTTTCGCCACCAAGAACCCATACAAAAGAGAAGTCAAATCAATCTTCTCTTCCTCTGTAATCGAGAGAGTGTGATTGTAATCCTTCTTCAAATTCAATCAATACAAAGCTTTTTCGATCCTACAAGGATCAAACAAAAGAATATGTCCAAAGTATTCCAAAAGCTCGTCCCATTCAACCGCAAGCTTTTGAAAACTTTGGAGGGGGTTCTGTAGGCTGTCAAAATTTTATTACTGATAAGCCGCAACCCACTAAGATATCGCCGAGCGAAGACGCAGTTCGAAGGCTTCTAAAGAAATAGAATAGAGTCACAAACACAAGGATTACAACTTGACAAGGTTCAACCAAGAGAATAACCTCATCAGAACAAACCAAGAGATTTAACACCGCGTTTAAAGCTCAAAACGCAGGGCATCATGGCCGCGTTCGAAGCTGAAAATGCGGATCTTAACCCCCGCGTCCTAGTCCTAAAATAGAGACGCGAAGATCATTTAAAAAAACGCGGGTCTTTCGCGTTTTTACTCTTTAAACACGATTTAAACGGCTCCAAAACCGTTTTCCACGATTTGAGGGCCACGAATCCTCATTCCAAGGGGTCAGTTACACCCCTAAAACCCCTATAAATAGCTGAAAACTCAGCTAGAAAAAAAAAGGAGGATTGAACTCAATTGGGAGAGCTAAGTGTGGGAAGAAGATTGGCGAGTTGAGCACTTGAGAAGTGAATCGACTTGAGAGAGAGCTTGAGCTGTTTCAACATCAGCTGTTCTTCAATTTGGCTTGGTCTCCAAACTCGTGCAGAGTTACAAAACCCGTTCTTCGGGTTATCAAAACTCGTTAGAGTTAGGAACTTGTTTTGTTAGTTCTTAAACTTGCTTCGCAAGTCCTTTTCAACGGGATTCCAAGAGTAGCAAGACGGTCGGATCGTCCACGGGATACAAGGCTCAAGCTCCTATCGCCACCGTGAAGAACCCAGTTTTAAACAAAAGGAAGGATCTCCGTCGACCCTTCCTTCTTTTGTAAATCGGGCAACCGATCGAGGAATTTGTAATTTCTTTTTATCTAAGTCAGTTAGAGAGAGAGATTGCATTCGAGAGAGTTGTATTTATTCTTTCTTTAAGATCAATTAGAAGGGATAATATTTGTTTTACAATTTTAATTTTCCTCGCGAACACCACTCACTTACACAATACCCCACACTTAATGGATGTGACAACTAGGTGGGCCTAAAGACTATACTCATTAGTGGGTAGCTCATTTTACTAAATGAGTCGCCACCTCATTTTTTTCCATAAATATATATATATATATATATATATATATATATATATATATATATATATATATATATATATATATATATATATATATATATATATATATATATATATATATATATATATATATATATATATATATATATATATATATATATATACACTTCTAACTTTGCAAGGAATTTTATTAATTAGAAATATGTGGTCTCTATAATATCGCTTGCATAAAAATTTTATTTACATTCAAAGTGCAAATCACTACACTATGATGATTAGAAGGTGGGGCCGGGGGTCACGTGACCCCCTTGACCCCTCCGCCCCTGCACACACGCGCACTTTGCTGTTTGCATTGCTGTCTGCCTCTTTAACCATAATAAAAGTCGGTAAAGCGTCCTTCGCGCTGTCCTAAGAATTTCTAGGTCCGACGTCATTCACAAGAAAATCTACGGAAGAAGGACACCCATCATTGATGAGGGACTTAACAATTTTATATTATTGAATTACATTATTAATATTAACATGTCATATTAATATCAAGTGTTATGTTAGTCTTAATAAGAGTTAGTTTAGTAATACCGGCTTCTTATGGTTAGAAATTAAGATTAGTGTAAAATATTAGAGTCAAATTTTATAGTTCTAACAAGCAAGAGAAGATATAAGTCGGCTCAAAACATTTTCCAGTCATGTGCTCTTTACGTACAATGCAATTTTCAGAAGCTAATATGTTTACTTAATAATCAAGGTATATATATGACATCTTACGTGAAATCAATATAATTAACTACTATCAACATATAGAACCCTTTATATCGAATGTTGAAGTCTAGGATCTTGATATTTCAGATTGATAAATAATTTAACAAGGCCCACTAAAACTATTAGGAAACAATTTATTCATTATGTTGAGATTCAGAGAGTGAGCTAGATATTTCATTCATTTTGTGTTTATTGTTTATTGAGCATACCCTACGTGTTGCGTGGAATGTCACCTGACTATTAGGTAATTTGTGGTTTATTATAGACTTTTTGTGATTCCACAGACAAATCGAGCATGCTAATAAATTACTTCGCAAGGTATGTTAATTTCACAATAAATTAAGTTTTTTACTTTTATTAATATTATCCCTTTCTCGATTGTGTACGTCCAATTTCTAACTCTCAATTTTAAGCAGTAGATAGATATGAAAGAATAATATTCCTAATGTAAAGAATTGTTTATATGAAATCACCATTTTTTATGCTAGTTTTTCAGGAAAACACCAAGAGTATATTTTTTTTTTCCGTAAAATCACTATAATAATATAAATCGTTAAAAAAATGTCACCCAGCTATAATTCGTATCCATTTTCATCCATGTTCTGTTATTGAATAATACAAAGATTAGACTAATTTGTTCGGTGCAAACAGTATGAGACAGTTACGGAAGTAAAAGTTGAATTTAGACTAAAACCCACTTGTTTAAAGACAAAGCGCACGTTGCAAAATTGCCGCTCATTCTCCCTGGTCAAAGGCATGCCAATCAATACAAACAAAGAGGAGTACTAGGGGCACACCCCCAGTCACATCATCATCCACACCCTCTTTCTCTCTCTATAATGTATTGGGATCCCCATGAAATTGTAAAAAAACAATTTCATGTGGGGTATGTGTTCATATAAGTTCGTGGGTTTAGATAACATAATCGCCCACCTTCCCGTCGCCTTCCTCATCCAACGGTCCAACCCACCGTTTCACTCAACAGCAGCACCAAGTTGACTACAAAAATCCAAACAAACACAAAACCAAGCAAACGATTCATTTTCCATTCACGATTATGGAGCTCCCAAAGTATCTCCCATCCTTGGTTCTGATGCTCCTGATTCTGCCCCCACCTCCGGCGTCCCCCGCCGGCTGCCCCATGGATCTCTCCTATGTCAGCACCTTCCCGTGGGACCACACGGTGTTCCTCCCCTATCCGGCGTCCCCCACCTACCCTCCTCCTTCCTTCCACCTCCCTCCCTCCCTCCCTCCCTCCCTCCCTCCCTCCCTCCCTCCCTCCCTCCCTCCCTCCCTCCATTCCCGGCCTCTTCGTCATCTCCCCTTCCTTCTGCGCCGGCATCCAGAACCTCTCCGACTGGCAATCCAAGGTGGGCCCCAACTCCTCCTCCCTCACCTCCGCCTGCAGCGGTGACCTTTCTGACCTCACCCGCTGCGGCGCCTGCTACGCCGCCGCCAACGAGGTGTCGTCAGTCATCACCGCCCTCGACGGCAACATCTCGCACTCCACCAACTGCTTCTACCTCACTGTTACCTACGCCGGTGGCGTCGCCAACCCTAGGGCCCTCACCGATCCACTCTACGCCGCCTGCGTCTTTGGTCTCAAGCTCTCTTCCTCCTACGACACCGGTGGTTCTTCGTCTGGATCGAATTCTAACACTGCCGCCATCGCTGCCGCCTCTGCTGGCGCTGCCGCGGCGTTGGTGTTCATCTTCTGTCTCATCTGGTTCTACTTATGGAAAACCAAAAACAAGGACGAATTGTCGAAATTGCCGCGGCGAGATGGGAGCAGCCTCCGGTCGCATCCGCGGCCGAATACTGGGTCGATCTGGTTTACGTATAAGGCGCTTGAGAAGGCCACCGGAAACTTCTCGCAGCGTAACTTGATCGGACGCGGGGGATTCGGGGTTGTCTACAAAGGAACCCTCGCCGACGGCAGCGAGGTTGCCGTCAAGAAAGTGTTGGAGTCTGATTTTCAAGACGAGGAGTTCAAGAACGAGGTCGAGATCATCAGCAACCTCCGCCACCGGAACCTCGTGCCTTTAAGAGGTTGTTGTATCACCGACGAGGATATGGAGGAAGGCAGCCAGAGGTTTCTTGTGTACGATTACATGCCCAACCGGAGCCTCGACGATCACATCTTCGCACCGGCGACGACACCTAACGGTGGTCGCCGGAGTCGCATACCGTTGACGTGGCCGCAGCGAAAGAACATAATTCTTGACGTGGCGAAAGGGTTGGCTTATCTTCACTATGGGATAAAACCGGCCATTTATCACCGTGATATCAAGGCGTCAAACATCTTGCTCGACAGCGAGATGAGAGCAAGAGTTGCCGATTTTGGGCTGGCGAGGCAAACAAGGGAAGGGCAATCTCACCTCACCACAAGGGTCGCTGGAACACACGGGTATCTCGCCCCGGAGTATGCGCTCTACGGGCAACTGACTGAGAAAAGCGACGTGTACAGCTTCGGAGTGGTAGTGTTGGAGATCATGAGCGGGAGAAAGGCACTGGACATGTCATTGCCGACGAACATGGTGCTGGTTACCGATTGGGCGTGGACGCAGGTGAAGGCAGGGAGGGCGAAGCATGTGCTCGACCCGTGCCTGTTAGCGGATGGAGTAGGGAACCAGAACCCGACGGGGATCATGGAGAGGTTTTTGATGGTGGGGATATTGTGTGCTCATATTATGGTTGCGCTTAGGCCAACGATATCGGATGCCCTCAAGATGCTCGAGGGGGATATCGACGTGCCAACTCTACCAGATCGACCCCTTCAAATCTAGCATGCATGCCTGCAACATATCCTCCAGAATTTATATAGTCTGCTCTGATTGTCCATCTGCTTGGGGATGATATGCTATGCTATAACTAAATCTGGTCCCAAGACACTGCTGCAAGTTCCTCCAAAAGTATGATAAAAACCATGTATCTCTATTAGACACAATGCTAACTGGTACCCCATGCAAGCACACAATGTCCCTCATGTACAGCTCTGCTAGACTCTCTGTCATCTGTCCAACTCAAAATGGTATAAAGTGAGCCGACTTGGTGAGTCGGTCTACCAGTACCCATACGGCATTGTTCCCCTTCTGGCTCATTGGCAAAGCTGTGACAAAGTCCATTGTAACATGTTCTCACTTCCACTCAAGAATGGGAAGGGGCTGTGATAACCGAGAAAGTATTCCATGGGTCGTCCCTATAGGGACGACCCATATGTGAACCGTTGGATCCTCTTGGGATCTGGAAATTTCCAGATCCCAAGAAGATCCAACAGATCACAGGGGAGGGGTGCAATGCACCCGTCCCCATGAGATACTTTTCCGTGATAACCAGGCAGTTCTCTGATGCTCAGTCTTTACCTGCTGACATACTAGACATTGTGATACAAGTTGGGCTATTTCCATCTTCATTCCTGGCCACTAATAATGCTCTCTCAAGTCCTAATACATCTTCGTGCCACCTGGATGGTTAGAAAGCACCGAACTGTGTGCCTCCTCGATCAACTCTCTCCTGACATCACCCTTAGGCACACATAGTCTACCATGAAAATGCAAAGATCCATCCTCATGTATCTGTAGATTAGTCCTCTCCCAAGACTCCACCTGTGTCTTGAATTTCTTGTACCGAGCATCCTCTAACTGAGTAGCCTTGATTCGATCTACCAAGATAAACTATAACTGCAAGCTCATCAATTGTCTCCCTGCTCCAGGTAGAATAATCTCCATATTCATCCCCTAAAATTTAGCTAACAACTCTCACTGCCTGGTAAGCTTCATCGCCACAGGCTTCCTGTTCAAATGATCTGGGACCACACTTACCCGTCCTAGGTGATATTGCAAATCAACGTCATAATTTGCCATAAGCTCTAACCACCTATGTTGCCTCATGTTAAGCTTCTTCTGTGTGAAGATGTATTTCAAGCTTTTATGGACTGTATACACCTCCATTCTCTGCCCCAAAAGATAGTGTCTCTAGAGCTTCAATGTAAATATGACCGACGCCAACTCTAAATCATGAACTGGGTAGTTTCTCTCATGCGTCTTTAGCTGTCTAGATGTGTAAGATACTACCTTCCCATGCTGCATTAGGATGCAACCTAACCCCAAACTAGAAGCATCTGTGTGCATTAGAAAACCTCTCGACTCATCTGGAATGGTCAAAACTAGAGATGTCGTTAATTTCTTCTTCAACTAATCAAATGCTACCTGACACTCCTGAGTCCATACAAACTTAACTTCCTTCCTATTCAACTTAGTGAGGGGTCCTGCAATCTTAGTGAAGTTCTTTATGAATTTCTTTTAGTATCCAACCATCCCTAAAAAATTTCACACCTCTGTCATCGATATAGGCGGATCCAACCTTAGTATTGCATCAACCTTCCGTGGGTCTACAGTAATGCCCTCTACAAAAATCACATGTCCTAAGAAGAACATTTGCTCCAGCTGGAACTCACATTTGCTCAACTTTCCATTGATCTTCTCCTTTCACAAGATTTCCAACATAGTCCGAAAATTCTCTGCAAGATCCTCCCTGGTCTTAGAGTATACAAGAATATCATCGATGAACGCCACCACAAACTAGTGGAGATACTATAAGAATACCTTGTTCATCAAGTCGTAAATGTAGATGGGGTATTTGTCACTCCAAACGGCATCACTAGGAACTCATAATGCTCATACCACATGCGAATTGCAGTCTTGGGTATGTTTTCCTTCCCCACATTTAGCTGATGATAACATGATCTAAGATCCAGCTCAGAAAACACCCTAGCTTCTCTAGGTTGATCGAAAAGATTATCGATCTTGGAAATTGGATACTTATTTTTTATAGTATCCTGAGTCAACTCTCTTAGTCAATGCACATCCTCTGGCTACTGTCCGACTTTGGCACCAACACCATTGGTACTCCCCAAGGTAAAGTACTAAGCCTAATAAACTTCTTGTCAAGATACTTCTAAACCTACGTTCAAATCTGCTATCGACATCTAATAAGATTGTTTAGAGATAGGTGCAACCCCTAGAATAAGATCAATGATGAACTCTATGTCTCTGTCTGGTGGCAGACCCGACAACTCATTAGGAAAAACATCAAGGAACTCCTTGATAATTGTCGGTATAGCCTTCTCCTCTACCTCTATCCAGGTTAAGACTCCGTCTAAGCCCACTCAATACTCTGGCTACTCCATTACCTTACTACCACCCATAAATTCAAACTCTAGGTGATCCGGTATC
Organism: Asparagus setaceus; assembly: GCA_012295165.1. Lineage (NCBI taxonomy): Eukaryota > Viridiplantae > Streptophyta > Magnoliopsida > Asparagales > Asparagaceae > Asparagus > Asparagus setaceus. Next base: position 76,320,088 of record CM022701.1, read on the forward strand.
TTGAACACTATACTTCTTCACGGCAATCGACAATAGCATGGAAATTGTAGAGCCAATCCATCCCCTGAATAACATCGAACCGGATAGTGTCAATCACTAACAAGTTCGCACATATCTCCCTTCCACAGATTACAACAGGGCATCTCCTACACTCCATACTAGAAATTAACACCTCGCTACCTGTATGGATATTCCAGGCTGCATCTAGAGTGTCACATGGTATGGTGTGCCATGTTATGAACTGAGCGGATATAAAATAGTGTGATGCCTCAAAGTCAAATAAGGTAAATGATGGTACTGAATAAACCAAAATGGTATATGTGACCACATCACTAGATGCATCTGCCTGCTTGGCGGCAAGTGTCAAAATCTGACCCTGTCTCTGCTACTTCTGTAGCTGATCCTGTTGACCATACTGCCCTAGGCCTCTCTACTAATACTGAGGCTAGTACGGGTGCTAAAACTAGGGACCTCTCCACTACCTCTGACCTCAAAATTGCTACCCCCTCTAATGTCCTCTGAACACCTGCTGCTAAGGAGGGAGTGGTGGTCTCCTCTATTGTCCATCCTGTATGGATATTAGCACCTCCTACACTCCATACTAGAAATTAACACCTCGCTACCTGTATGGATATTCCAGGCTGCATCTAGAGTGCCACATGGTATGGTGTTCCATGTTATGAACTGAGCGGATATAGAATAGTGTGATGCCTTAGAGTCAAATAAGGTAAATGATGGTACTGAATAAACCAAAATGGTATATGTGACCACATCACTAGATGCATCTGCCTGCTTGGCGACAAGTGTCAAAATTTGACCCTGTCTCTGCTACTTCTGTAGCTGATCCTATTGACCATACTGCCCTGGGCCTCTCTACTAATACAGAGGCTAGTACGGGTGCTAAAATTGGGGACCTCTCCACTACCTCTGACCTCGAAATTGCTACCCCCTCTAATGTCCTCTGAACACCTGCTGCTAAGGAGGGAGTGGTGGTCTCCTCTATTGTCCACCCTGTCTAGCCTATCTTGCTAGTATTATCGCTCCACCAAAAGTGCCTCCTATAACTCCTCTACTGAGGCCTGTGTTGATTACCCCCTGATGTCTGTCCTACAAGGCACTCGTGGTTCCCTCTCTTTACTAAGCTCATGATCCCGATCAACTATTCTGCTTGACGAGCCACCTCCAAGGCATCAACATAAGTCTCAACTCCCTTGTAACTATAAATCTATGTCTAGATCTCAAAATTGATACTCTGCATGAACCTTCATCCGTTATCCACCTCATTAGACACCATGCCCGGAGCGAACCTCTTGAGCTTGGCAAATTCAATAGCATACTCATCTATGGTGCTTCCTCTCTACCTAAGGATTACAAACTACCTCCACATCTTATGGCGAGCTATCTTAGGGGAAAATGCCTCTAAGAAACTCTCCCAGAAAGTTTCCCATGAAATCGACTTAGGAAGCTTCGTCTCCTCTGCATCCCACCATGTTCTGGCTACATTTACAAGTTGCAGCTGTTCAATGTTGACTCTATCTTCATCAGGTATTTTGCTGCTCTCAAAAGATAGTCCATGGTCTGTAGTCACATCTCAGACTCATATTCGCCTTCAGTCCCAGCAAAATTTTGCGAGTTCAGCTTCTAAAAATTGAACACATTTCTCGGCCTTGCAGCTTGATGCTGCTCATCCCTCTGGCGATTTGAGCCACTAAATCTCTAATGGTATCTACAAGATCTGCCTGATCGACCTGCTATCCCTTGGGCCTAGCTGATGTAGGGGTCGATATTTCAGAGCCATAGTGATCACCTGAAATGAGATTTGTCTAGATTAGAATTTTAAGAATCAAGGCACTTACAGTCAAAAGATGTATTGCTGGAAAGGAGAGAACCTATTGCATACATGCTCTGTTTTTTGCCTATCTTAGTTTTACTTGCATAGGATGAGACATCAGTTCTCTAGCCATGCTCTGATACCAATGAAAGCCTTGTCACGCTCCTGATTCTAAAAACTACATAAGTCGGGATGTGACTCGGGTGACGATGCAACCTTATGGTCGCATTCATGTCTCTAATCATCCTGTACATAGATATACAATAAGAAACGATACAACAGAGCATGTAACTAAGATAACAAAGAAATATATGGTTATAAATAAAGAGATCTCCAGACATACAGAGTTCAACTACATCTATACACAATGAAAATGTGTAAATACATCATACTCTGAAAAGGCCACACGTGGCTCAAAGAAAAGTCTAAAATAAATAAACTACCTAAACAACTAAAACTAAAGGAAGATATAAGATAGAACAGTGATCACTGACACTGGGCCTGCTCCTCAAAGTACTCTTGATCCTGCGAAGAAAGAACAGTCCCAGAGTCTAGGGTGCGCAAATCTTAGGGAAGTCAGAAACCTCCCAACAAACATGTAAAATAAAGAAATTGTGCATGTGTAGGTGTATGTGATAGATATAGAAGAAAAGATGGAAACTAAATTAGAAGTGACAAAATTAAAGAGACTAACAATTGATACCAAGTAAACATTACTATAAATCACACAAGCATATTATGTTTTATTGTAGGTTATTGGAATTAGAGGAGAATATTTTAGGCATATAAGTCGGTTTTCCGTAAAACATCTCGGGAACACGGCTTCAAGTCAGGTATTGGCTCTTAGCCCTTATATATAACTCAGAATATCAGGTATGCACATAAAAAGATTATATATGCTTTATATTCTCCATCCAATTCTCCTTAATTAAACCCCATATTTATCTGTTTATTTTAAGTAACTGTTCATGAAATGTTATGCAGTAACCATAGGGATTCGGTGGAACGACTTTCATAAAACTACGAAAAATAACCATGGTTCAGATAATGTCAAATCAAGATGGATGCACCATCTAGTTGTTGCTATAGTAATAATAATCAAGGGAAAACCTCACACTGGGATATCGATGTCGAGGGCATACTCATGCTATGATAGCACGCTTATAAATCACACTTTTGACAAAAATCATCTTCATGCACAGTTTAACCTATAATTCTAGTTGATCAACCAAGTTTCCTAACATACGTCATTCTGTAATGTATAAGAGCATCATCAAAACTTCTTTAATTGTGGCATCAACTTTATGTTTAACGGTGGGGTTGACAATAAGCAAGCACCTCCTTTTGAATTATATTAACACCTGAGCATGCATATAACTCTAAGTGTATACCTGATGCTAAGCTCCAAAGGCTAAACCTCTATCCATTTGCTGTTTCCCCTTAATAGGACTCAGTAAACTAACATTTACTGCAAAGAAGGTTCCTATGATAAATATTGTAATCATAACATTCTTTAGATAATTGTTGAAAACAAGTTTCTATAAGACACATTTGAGTTGTCTCTAAAAAACTCGAGTACACATAACTATAATAAAATCTTCTTATTACGAAAAGCTAAGCTCACAGAAACTGGTCTAGTTGAAAACCAATGTTTTACTAGGTTATACTTTAAAGCAAAACCAAAAAGCTAAACAAACTCACCAGAGGATGCCACCTCATCCTCCTCCTTCTCAAATTTTTGACACGTGTCATATGATCTAATCTGTCCATTTAAATTGCTATAATATCTCAACCTTTAATTTAAACCAAATACATATATATAGTAAAACCAATTTATAATAAATTAGTGTATCTTTTGCAATATCTTTAGTAACTAATTCAAATCACAAATAATATCAAATCACCATAATCTCATTTAGGCTTTTCTTTTCAAAACGTAAAAAACAAATTTTGGTTTTGTAGTTTCACGTAAACAAAATATTTACGGAAAAATCTTTTCCCCAAAATCCAAATGTTTTTCGATCTCTGAAAAATACATCAGGTATTTAATCTAGCCCCATCCAATATTTATTTTATTTTAATTTGTGTATTATTTTTTAATTTTAATTATTACCCAAAAATATTTCAGATCGCCGCTTTAATTTCTACGACCCAAGGCACTTTTTCTTAGAGAAATCTTTTTAGGTACTTATTATGCAACCCTCGATTACTTATTTCTAATTTTATATTTTTAATTATTATTTTTATATCTAATAGTTGCTATTTTAGTTTTTCTTGTAAAAATTACTTCATGCAAAAACTAATCTCCGATTTTTTATCTTCAATCCATGGCTCTTTTATTGCTTGGAGGAAAATAATTCAGGTATTTCATCTACCCCGCCTAATATTATTTTTATTTTAATTTATGTAGTATTTTTTAGGGTTTAATTGTTATCCTAAAATATTATTTTTGGGATCTTGAGCTTTAATTCGAGAAACAACTTCTGCGATATTTTATCTACGATCCAAGGCACTCTTACTTGTAGAAAAATTATTTAGGTATTTATTCTACAACCCTTGAATAACTATTTTAATTTAATGTATTTAATATTTTTATATTTAAATATTGTATTCTTAATTTATCTCTGTAAACATTACTGCAGAAAATAAATTAGTGATTTTTATCTTTCAACCCACGGCACTTTTATTGCTTGGAGAAAATAATTCAGATATTAAATATTTATTTATCATGATTATTTATTTATATTTTAATATGCTTAATATGTTTTATATCTAATTGTTATTTTCAAGCATAATTGATGCATATTCTAATTCAATTTTCCAGACTTGTAAATTTAATTGAATTTTTATTTTTATTTTTAGATAGTTGGGAAATTTAATTTTCATACCAAACAAATTGTGTTAAATATAAAATTAATTTTAGTAAAATGGAATTAAATAATATAAAATTTTAGTAAATTATAAATTACCAAATCTTACTTTAATTTAACTACCTAATTTAGATCATGTTCATAATTTTTCAAATTATTTTAAATTATTTTTGAAATAATACAAAAATTTTATTAAATTTTATATTACTAAATTAATCATACCAATTTAAACCACCAAACTTATTTAATTTAACTACCTAATTTAGATAGGTTTCAAAATTTTTAATTATTTCAAATTATTATAATTCAAAATATATCTGAAATAATACTAAAATTTTAGTAAATTTCAAATTATCAAAAATTGTGAAAATTTAGTTCATATTTTTAAATAATACTGAAGTTATAAGTTTTACCCAAATAATTTATTTACCGAATTTACAAATTTTAATTTGAATTTTTTCAATTTTACATAATTGGAAATTTTTATTTTCCTAATTTCCAAATTAAATTTGGATTTTATTCCATTTTTAGATAGTTGTGAAAATATATTTTTGGTTATTTAAGATATTTCTATAATTAAAATAATCTTAAAACTTTAAATTTGAATTAAAATAATTCAGTTTGTGAATTTGAAATTTTAATTAGGGTTTTTATTTTTATTTTTATATAATTGTGAAAATTTAATTTGCATTTTTCTAATTTTTTGAAATTAAAGTTTTACCCAAATAATTTAGTTTTCAAATTTAGGTTAACAACTTTTAATTTCATGATTTTAGTTACCGAATTTATGTCAACAACTTTTGAATTAAACAATACCAAAATTTTAGTAAATTTTAAATTACCAAATCTTACTTTAATTTAACTACCTAATTTAGATCGTGTTCACAATTTTTAAATTATTTCTAATTATTTTAATTTCAAAATACTTCTGAAATATGGCCAAAATTTTATTAAATTTCAAATTAGCAACTTAATCTTACCAAATACAAGTTACCAATTTAAACTACCAAATCTTACTTTAATTTAACTACCTAATTTAGATCATGTTCATAATTTTTAAATTATTTCAAATTATTTTAATTTCAAAATATTTTTGAAATAATACAAAAATTTTATTAAATTTTATATTACTAAATTAATCATACCAATTTAAACCACCAAACTTATTTAATTTAACTACCTAATTTAGATAGGTTTCAAAATTTTTAAATTATTTCAAATTATTATAATTCAAAATATATCTGAAATAATACTAAAATTTTAGTAAATTTCAAATTATCAAAAATTGTGAAAATTTAGTTCATATTTTTAAATAATACTGAAGTTATAAGTTTTACCCAAATAATTTATTTACCGAATTTACAAATTTTAATTTGAATTTTTTCAATTTTACATAATTGGAAATTTTTATTTTCCTAATTTCCAAATTAAATTTGGATTTTATTCCATTTTTAGATAGTTGTGAAAATATATTTTTGGTTATTTAAGATATTTCTATAATTAAAATAATCTTAAAACTTTAAATTTGAATTAAAATAATTCAGTTTGTGAATTTGAAATTTTAATTAGGGTTTTTATTTTTATTTTTATATAATTGTGAAAATTTAATTTGCATTTTTCTAATTTTTTGAAATTAAAGTTTTACCCAAATAATTTAGTTTTCAAATTTAGGTTAACAACTTTTAATTTCATGATTTTAGTTACCTAATTTATGTCAACAACTTTTGAATTAAACAATACCAAAATTTTAGTAAATTTTAAATTACCAAATCTTACTTTAATTTAACTACCTAATTTAGATCGTGTTCACAATTTTTAAATTATTTCTAATTATTTTAATTTCAAAATACTTCTGAAATATGGCCAAAATTTTATTAAATTTCAAATTAGCAACTTAATCTTACCAAATACAAGTTACCAATTTAAACTACGAAATCTTACTTTAATTTAACTACCTAATTTAGATCATGTTCATAATTTTTAAATTATTTCAAATTATTTTAATTTCAAAATATTTTTGAAATAATATGAAATTTTTATTAAATTTTAAATTACCAAATTAATCTTATCAAATACAAGTTACCAATTTAAACTACCAAATCTTACTTTAATTTAACTTCCTAATTTAGATCATGTTCAAAACTTTCAAATTATTTTAATTAGAAATATTTTTGAATTAAAAAATTAAAATAACTTTTAATTACCAAATTAATATTATCAAATATTATTTACCAATTTAAATCACCAAATCTTACTTTAATTTAACTACCTAAATTAGACCGTGTTCACAATTGTGAAAATTTAGTTCATATGTTTTAAATAATTTTGAAATTATAATTTTACCCAAATAATTTAGTTACTGCTATAGCCCTTTCTTAAGGAAGCAGTAATTCCTAGAAGATTAGCAGACAAACTCCCACATTAAGGCTTTTTTAAGAAAAGCAAATGCAAATTACTCAACACCTAGGATTTCACTGTGAGCTACACAAGAGGCCAGATGAGTCGATACGCCAATACTAGCAGTCCGAGAAGCATACCTTGGCGAGCACTTGCGAGGAGAGCCAAAACGCGGTACCTCTCGTCCCGCAGCCTTCTCGGCCTCGCAGGCTTGGCGAGCACTTGTGAGGAGAGCCAAAACGCGGTACCTCTCATCCCGCTGCCTTCTCGGCCTCGCAGGCTTGGCGAGCACTTGCGAGGAGAGCCAAAACGCGGTACCTCTCGTCCCGCAGCCTTTTCGGCCTCGCAGGCTTGGCGAGCACTTGCGAGCACTTGCGAGGAGAGCCAAAACGCGGTACCTCTCATCCCGCAGCCTTCTCGGCCTCGCAGGCTTGGCGATCACTTGCAAGGAGAGCCAAAACACGGTACCTCTCATCCCGCAGCCTTGTCGGCCTCGCAGGCTTGGCGAGCACTTGCGAGGAGAGCCAAAACGCGGTACCTCTCATCCCGCAGCCTTCTCGGCCTCGCAGGCTTGGTGAGCACTTGCGAGGAGAGCCAAAACACGGTACTTCTCGTCCCGCAGCCACCTAGGACTGGAAGACGATGAAACATCTCAAAATTCCCACCACAAATAAGTCACCATCGCATTAAATGCTAAATCGACGCTGTTAGTCCCCCATACCTGTAGATCATCATCACACATCATCTCGCAATAGTTCTCTGACTAAACTATCACCTCATGGTACTTCCCAGGATGACTCATCCTTCTCAACCAATGATCAGCAGACACATGTCAACAATCACTATTTCAAGCGGCCAGCTCACTTTCAGCGGTAGTTACAAGAGTACCCCCACTAGCTACCTCTATAAATATGAGACCTGTTCTCAAAATTCGGGAGAGGATTCTCCTATAAACTAAGAACTAAGAACTAAAAGAAGAGAAGAGTCAACTCTTTAGAATTTCCTCCCTACTCATATACTAACTTGATCATCGGAGGGATCACCGGGGAACTCAACCCCAACCTCTCACGAGTTGTTGTCATGTGCAGATCGATTCGCGGAGCTATCATCACAGATCTCTAAAGGGAATTAGCGGACCCTATCCATCCAAACTTTCCATTTGATTGACTGCGTGATTTAGATCATCAACAGTTTGGCACCCACCGTGGGGCCCTCTACTTCTCTTTGATCAAGATGTCTGGGAACGATCAGCAACTCGAGTCGTCCTCACGTCAGATCCCTGGTGACCAACAAGCTGGGCTCGTTACTCAGGCTCAGTTGGCAAAAGTTACCAAGCAGATTACCCTCTCAGTCCGACAGCAGCTGGACGCATTTTCTAGCGAGCTCGTTAATCAACTTGCTTCGCGGCGAGCTCGGGCGACATCCCCCCATCAGAATCAGCAGGGGAGTCGACCCTCAGTCGACCGCGTGGATCAGTCACGCCGGCACGTGCACCGCGACGACTACTCTTCTCCCCCACCGCGCCAGCAGGTGCATTTCGATGATCGTCCTTCACCTCGACGCCCTCAACAGAAGCATTACGATGATCGTCCCTCGCCCCGGCCGTGTCGGCAGGCGTCCTTTGATGATCGCCTCTCCTCTCAGCGTCACGAGCACACACCTTTCGACGACAACTATCTTCATCGACCTTCCCCTCACAGAGATAGGAGAAGGAGTCCTAACCCTGATCTAGATCGCCGAGAGCGTACTGGCAAAAGGACAGCTTACATGCCTCCATCACGGTATTCCTCTCTCGATCAAGACTTGGCCCCCGTCACCTCCGGATATGACCGATTCTACCAACCGGTTGCTGAAGCTCTGGGCGGAAGTACCCCCCTCACGGATAAGATCATGAAAGCCCGTTGTGAGAAGTTCAAAATGCCTACAATGGACAAATATAGAGGAGATGGAGACCCGGCCGAGCACATCCAGAACTACTACGACATGATGGTCGTATTCCATGCACCAGAAGAGAACATATGCAAGTGTTTCCCCATCACATTGGCAGATAGTGCTAGGCGTTGGTGGAATGGTCTGCCGAAGCGATCTATTGGTAGCCTCGAGCAGCTGAGTCGAAAGTTCGTCCACCACTTCATGGCAGGTGCCAAACAGAAGCTCCCCCACATGCATTGATTCAGACCCGACAAGAGCAAGGGGAGAGCCTGCAAGACTATATGAAGAGATTCCAGATGAAGCGGCTGGAAGTAGAAGACCCCGGCAGTCAGGTGGCCATGGTAGCCATTGTAGCAGTTCTGCTCGATAATGAGCTGGCCGATTCTCTCGCTAAGAAGCATTACACTTCTTACGAATAGATGATGGCTAAGGCACATGGATATGTGGACATGGAGGATGCCAGAACTTACAAAGTTGCAGCCAGAGCAGTAGAGGCCGTGGCAGCTGTAACATTGGCCCGGCCTCAGACACCGATCGTCCATGCGACGCCTCTTCCGCCACGAACCGGCCAATCTTAAGAGAGTCTCCACCACCAAGGCCCAAATATGAGGTGCCAAGAGATCCCCCCAGATCCGACAACAGGCCCAACAGGGACAACCGGCGGGAGCCCAGGAAACAACAAGCTCCAACGCCAGCCCTAACATTCCTCAACACTTCCCTCACGGATGCCCTCCACTTGGTGCAAAGAGAAGGACTCCTCAACGGCCCTCCTCCACAGATGCGATCCAACCCTCAGGATCGGGATACCCGACAGTTTTATCGGTATCATCAAGATCATGGACACCTCACCAATGATTGTAGGATCCTCCAAAGGGACATTGAAGATATGATCAGTCGAGGTTACATGAAGAAGCTCACCACTCCACGAGACCGTAGGGACCCCCCTCGGAGAGATGCCGCTGGGAGGAAGTCTCACTCCAGATTGCCCCAACGCCAGCAACCACAACAGCAGCGGTAGCAACGAGCCATTCCCCCGCCAGCTAGTGGCAGCAGCAAAGGGGTCATTATGATAATCAGTGGTGGTCCTGCAACAGGCGGGAACTCCAACAACGCTCGCAAACGGTACGCCAGGAGAGCCTTGCAAGTCGACAAGAGCAACAAGAAGCCTAGGTCAGAAGAGTCAATCACCTTCAACGACTCCGACCTAGAAGGCGTCGAAACACCGCATGAAGACCCAATCATCATCACTGCTAAAATTGATGATTTTTTAGTCAAGCGGGTCATGGTCGACACCGGTAGTTCTGCCGACATCCTATACATTAGTGCCTTTAACCAGATGGGCATCGACCGGTCTGCCCTCCAACCTTGCCTAGGACCCATCATTGGGTTCACAAGCCATGCCGTAGAACCGTTGGGGATCATCTCTCTCCCTTTAACGGTCGGTGAGCCCCCCGCCAATCCACGGTGCAGACGCAATTCCTGGTGATGAATATCCAATCCGCATACAACGTTATTTTGGGCAGGGCAGCCCTTAATAACCTTCAGGCAATCCCATCAACCTATCACCAGATAATCAAATTCCCGACCCCCATGGGGGTTGGAGTGGTTCGAAGCAACCAAAAGGAAGCCCAGTCCTGCCATGTCCTCTCGATGAAGGGAAAGGGAGCCTCCGAAACCCTCCCCATCGAGAGGATGAGCCTTCAGATGGAAAAGAAGTTGGAATAAGAGAGAACCACTCCTGTCGAAGAACTCCAGGAGATACCAATCGGGCAAGACGGAGCGAAGAGGGTCAAGATTGGGTCCAGCCTTGAAGAACCTAAACGAAGCGCGGTAATCGCATGCCTAAGAGCGAACGCTGACGTATTCGCTTGGGGACCAGAAGACATGCCTGGCATCCCTTCTGAGGTTATATGCCACGAGTTGTCGGTAGATCGGCATACTAAACCAGTTCGACAGAAGAAGAGGCATCTTGGAGCAGAGAGGCAGAAGGCGGCGGCAGAAGATGTTGACCGACTCTTGAAAGCCGGATTCATCCGAGAAGTCCAATACCCAGATTGGCTGTCCAATGTGGTATTGGTGAAGAAGAAGCTGAACAAGTGGAGGATGTGCACTGACTTCACCGACCTCAACAAGGCCTGTCCTAAAGATAGCTAACCCCTCCCGCGGATTGATCAATTAGTGGACGGCAGTTCGGGTTATGCACTGTTGTGCTTTATGGACGCCTTCTCGGGGTACAACCAGATCCTCATGGTGGAGCATGATCAAGAGAAGACAGCCTTTATCACCGACCAGGGGACCTATTGTTTCAGAGTCATGCCTTTTGGACTCAAAAATGCAGGTGCCACCTATCAGAGGCTGGTCAACAAAATCTTCAAGCCCCAACTCGGCCGTAATGTGGAGGCGTATGTCGACGACATCCTGGTGATGTCAAAGCAGGCGTCATCCCATGTAGCTGATTTGGAAGAAACCTTTGTTGTCCTCCGCAGATACCGCATGAAGCTCAATCCAACTAAATGTGCCTTCGGGGTGCAATCGGGGAAGTTCTTAGGATTTATGATCACTCAGAGAGGCATCGAAATCAACCCAGAGAAGATAGCCGCTGTAGAGCAGCTGCCCGAGCCCCGCACTATGAAGGATGTCCAGCGGTTGAACGGAAAGATAACTGCATTGGGTCGGTTCCTCTCCAAATCAGCTGAGAGGAGCCTCCCATTTTTCAAGATACTGAGAGGCAGCAAGGATGAGAAGAAGCGCCAAGGATGGATGGCCGAATGCAACCGAGCCTTTGAAGAGCTCAAAACCTACTTGAGCACCAAGCCACTGCTGAGTTGCCCCCTCGAAGGAGAAACCTTACATCTTTATCTAGACATCTCACACGAAGCCGTCAGTTCCGTCTTGGTTCGAGAAGAAGAGAACACTCAGAAGCTGGTATATTATGTCAGTCGGATCTTAAGAGCAGGAGAACTCAACTATCCTCTCATAGAGAAAGCCTCTTTCCTTCTCATCCTCACTGCGAGGAGATTGCGGCCCTACTTCCAAGCTCATTCGATTATTGTAAGGACAAATCTACCCCTGAAGAAAGCACTCAGTAGCCCAACGACTTTGGGAAGGATGGTTGCTTGGTCAGCCGAACTCAGTGAATATGATGTGCAGTTCGAACCAAGGAAGACCATCAAAGCCCAAGCCCTCGCTGACTTCCTCATCAAGTCAGCCCCAACTGAAGAAGAGCCACTAACCGATGTGCTTCCCAAATCACCTGCTCCCTCAACACCACAAGCTGCCACGACAACCCTTCCCACTTCTAGCTGACATAATCTCGAACACCACTCCCCAGAATTTGACTCCTAGTGGTTGATGAAGGTGGACGGATCTTTAGGAGAAGCTGGCAGTGGCGCAGGAGTCGTCTTATGAAGCCCTCAAGGATTGATGCATGAGCTATCCATTGCTTTTGCTTTCTCCGCTTCTAACAATGAAGCCGAGTATGAAGCTCTTTTGGCGGGCTTGCGAACCGCCCTGGCGACAAAGGTTGAGCGTATCTATATCTTGACAGATTCTCAACTGGTGGTTCGCCAAGTGAAGGGGGAGTATGCTGCAAGAGATCCTAGGATGGCTCTATACCTGAAGGCAGTTGATTATCACATTTTAATTACATTTTTATACCCTTATTACCTATGTTATATGAATAACGATATTACTAATAATCATTTTTATCTTATTTTGCAGGCTAATAAAGAAATAATGAATAAAAGCTCAAATGACTCAAATTCTCTGAATTTCTACCAATATTTAAAGCCCGAATCTGAAGACAAACCAAGGCCCAAGATACCAAATTGATCCAAGAGAAATTCGTGAAGAAAAATCAAGAAAAGACAAATTCGGTTGGGAACCAATCGGTTGACTAACCGGTTGGCCAACCGGTTATAATCGGTTGGCTAACCGATCGCCAACCAATCGGTTCCCAAATGATTCCGTTAATGGTGGATTTCTCTTTCTTTTGGCTAGGTTTGATCCAATGGTTCACATCAACTCCGTTGGGCTATAAATAGGGTGAAGGTCGAGTGTTTTGAGTGTGAAATATTTTGTAAAACTCCATTTGGAGAGGAGGGTCACTCTTAATTGAGAAGACCTTCCAAAATTATAACTTTGTTACACAATAAATGAAATGTTTCACCCTTCAATTTCCTTTCTCTTCTTCTAATCCAAGGACCAAAAGGAGGATTAGATTAAGATCAGGAGTTGTTGGTTTTCCTTTTATTTCTTTTTCATTTTCTTTCTTGTTCATTTATTGCTTTGTAGCTTAGATTTACTTTCTTGCAATTTAATTTCATGCAATTTACTTTAATGCAATTTACTTTCATGCAATGTATTTAATTCTTGTATTTACTTTCTAGAATAGATTTTCCTTTTATTTAATTCACCTTGAGGCTAGAACCCTCTAGGAATTACCCTTTCTAAGTGTGGAGCCAATATTCGTGGGATCCCTAGAGATTGTTTGAAACTAGCTAACAAATCCAACTCATTTTCATGAGATTGAGATAAGCTAAGTGGATCTACTCTAGATTCCTCATATCTTTAATTAACCCTCCATACTTTACATTCTTGATTTTCCTCTTATCCTTGTTTTCCATTTGTTTGTTATTTTCCTTTATTCTTGATTTTGATTTTCCTTTACTCTCTCTCTCTCTCTCTCAATCTTGCTTTCTTTTATTTTGCACTTATTTTCTCTCAATCTCATATTCCTCCATGTGCATATAATCTCAAACTTAGTTTTGTTATTATGTGCATATAACCACCACCACACTCTCAACTTTATTTTTCTCCTCTTTTGCACATAATCCACATCCACTCTCTCTTATCTCTCCACATCCACTTTCACCATTTTCTCACTTTCATTTTATTTGAATAAACTCCTAATTGTCACGCGCATAATTTGAGAACCAAAACTTGAGCAAAACTCCTCCTACTTCCCGTTCCTCGTGGGATCGATAATCTTTTATACTATAACTTGATAAGGGTTGTATACTTGCAACTAAGGTAATCACTCAAAATTACCCATCAAGTTTTTGGCGCCGTTGCCGGGGATCGGTGCATAAGTAGGATTTTCATTAAGTTTGGTTTTTATTTTGTGTGTTTTCTTTTGTGTAGGAACTTGGAGCTTGAAGATCAAGAGTTGAAGATTCAAGATTGAAGAATTGCCTCCAACGAGGCTTTGCATTGCTTTTGCGTGGGTAACTTCTCTATCTAGTATTTTCAATTCCACCCTTTAGATAGTTCATATACATTAGAGACAATTAGGATAAAAAAAAATAAAAAATAAAAAAATAAAAGGATTTTTTTTTTCCTTGTCGACCCTAATAAACTTTATTTTTTTTTATTGTCGACCATAATAAAAAAAAAAATAAAAAGATTTTTGTTTGTTTTTGCATCCTTTTTAGTTGCTTTTAATTCTTAGGGTTGCATTTCATATAATAGTAGGAATTCACCAAGTGATTTGAGCATCTTGATTTGGCACACACTTGAAAATATCTTAAGGGCAAAACCCACTAATCAAGATAAGGTGAGGGATTTCATCACCCTTTCCTTAGCCCAAAATCACTAATTCCTCACTACACATACCCAAGCCTCTTAAAATTGATTAGACGTTGGCCCCTAAGGATTCGAGCTCATTAAGGAACAATAATTTCTTAAGTGAACCGTCCAAGTTTATTTGGATTAATTGGTGTCTAAGGCAAGGTTTAGGGTTGCGTAAAGGCTCAGAAAGGAAAGAGGTACTTAATTGATCTTTGATCTCCCTCTAGTACTATCCCACGGCTAATTACCCAAGTAAACTTTGATCTTTTCACTAAGGGAATTTTTGGTTAGAGCTGGTCTAAGTCAAGTTTAGGCTTAACCCTAGAGTTAGGGTGATTGGAAAGTGATTGCCTTGATTTATTTTTAGTTAGTTTTTCCTTATTTTTTTTCTCATCATCTTCTTAACTTTTTCTCTTATCCTGTTTCAAATAAAAAAAATAAAAAGATTTTGTTTGTTTTGCATCCTTTTAGTTGCTTTTAATTCTTAGGGTTGCATTTCATATAATAGTAGGAATTCACCAAGTGATTTGAGCATCTTGATTTGGCACACACTTGAAAATATCTTAAGGGCAAAACCCACTAATCAAGATAAGGTGAGGGATTTCATCACCCTTTCCTTAGCCCAAAAATCACTAATTCCTCACTACACATACCCAAGCCTCTTAAAATTGATTAGACGTTGGCCCCTAAGGATTCGAGCTCATTAAGGAACAATAATTTCTTAAGTGAACCGGTCCAAGTTTATTTGGATTAATTGGTGTCTAAGGCAAGGTTTAGGGGTTATGTAAGGCCCGAAAGGAAAGAGGTACTTAATTGATCTTTGATCTCCCTCTAGTACTATCCCACGGCTAATTACCCAAGTAAACTTTGATCTTTTCACTAAGGGAATTTTTGGTTAGGAGCTGGTCTAAGTCAAGTTTAGGCTTAACCCTAGAGTTAGGGTGATTGGAAAGTGATTGCCTTGATTTATTTTTAGTTAGTTTTTCCTTATTTTTTTTTCTCATCATCTTCTTAACTTTTTCTCTTATCCTGTTTCAAATAAAAAAAATAAAAAGATTTTGTTTGTTTTGCATCCTTTTAGTTGCTTTTAATTCTTAGGGTTGCATTTCATATAATAGTAGGAATTCACCAAGTGATTTGAGCATCTTGATTTGGCACACACTTGAAAATATCTTAAGGGCAAAACCCACTAATCAAGATAAGGTGAGGGATTTCATCACCCTTTCCTTAGCCCAAAATCACTAATTCCTCACTACACATACCCAAGCCTCTTAAAATTGATTAGACGTTGGCCCCTAAGGATTCGAGCTCATTAAGGAACAATAATTTCTTAAGTGAACCGTCCAAGTTTATTTGGATTAATTGGTGTCTAAGGCAAGGTTTAGGGTTATGTAGGCGCCCAAAGGAAAGAGGTACTTAATTGATCTTTGATCTCCCTCTAGTACTATCCCACGGCTAATTACCCAAGTAAACTTTGATCTTTTCACTAAGGGAATTTTTGGTTAGGAGCTGGTCTAAGTCAAGTTTAGGCTTAACCCTAGAGTTAGGGTGATTGGAAAGTGATTGCCTTGATTTATTTTTAGTTAGTTTTTCCTTATTTTTTTTTTCTCATCATCTTCTTAACTTTTTCTCTTATCCTGTTTCAAATAAAAAAAAAATAATATTTGATTTTGGTGTATGCAAACTTGGGTTAGGGATAATACCAATCGTTTAATTCGTTTTGATCCATCTCTTGAATCAAACGAAATGACCAATACCAACCCACCTGTTCTTCAAGATGTTTGTTACCCCACTAGAAATGCAATCCCCTCGTGCATAAAACTCCCCGAGGTAAATGGAACCAATTTTGAACTTAGACCGCATTTTATTAACATGCTTCCCAAATTCCTAGGAGTAAAAACCGAAGACGCTTACATTTTCATCTCCGAATTTGAAGAAGTTTGCCTTATGATCAAGATGAGGGACTTAACCGAAGATGCGATCAAACTCCGATTTATTCCATTTGCCCTTAAGGACAAAGCCAAAAATGGTCAGATAGCTTGCCCATGATTCCATCTCAACTGGGGTGAATTTGTAAAAGTTTTTAAAAAATTCTTTCCTATCCACAAAACGGTCAAGCTTAGAAACAGCATTCAAAATTTTAAAATTGTCCCGGGAGAATCTTTTTGGAAGTATTTCGACAAATTCAAAGATCTTCTTATCCAATGTCCTCACCATGGTCTTGAAAAGTGGCGATTATGCCAAATCATTTATGAAGGATTGGATTATTCTTCAAAAACTTCCTTAGAGTCAATGTGTCAAGGGGATTTCATGAAGAAAAATGCCGATGAAGCTTGGGATTTTTTAGAGAATTTATCCGAGAAAACTATGCAGTGGGAACACTGTGATTCATCAGTTACCCAATCCAATTCTAGAGGTCCTTCCTTAGAGTCAAACATAGCCTCTGAAGCTAAGATGGCTACAATTCTACGCAGTTAGAAACTTTAGAAACCAAAGAACGAGCTCCGCTCAAATCAATCAAGTTTCTACCTCGAGGTTGTCATAACTATCTTTCTCTGACCCATGCTTGAGCAATGTCCACTCGTGAAATACTCAATCTCTAGAACGATGAATGCCGCATTCCAAAGATCCGACATGATCCATTTTCTCCAACCTATAATCCAGGTTGGAGAAATCATCCGAATTTTGCATGGAATTAGGGTAATTTCTCGAGAAATCAAAATTTCACTCCCTCTTCAAACCAACAATTCTCTAGGGGCAATACAGTTCCTCTCAATTTTCAACAACCGAATCTATCCTTTCAAAATCAGTCTCTTCATCACCAATCTGCAAATCACACTCCTCAAATTGCTGTTCATGATAAACGTCTTAATATTCTGGAAAAGGGTCTAGAAACTTTGATTAAAACCTCTACACAGACCACGAACTTATTGACTCAAACATCAAACACGCTGAATTCCTTCATGCAATCAACTGGGCAAATCCTCACCTCCAACACTCAAGCCATAGCTAGGTTAGAAACCCAACTTGGTCAACTAGCTAATGCCATGAGTGAGAGAGAGAAAGGAACTTTTCCGAGTCAACCCGTGCCCAACCCGAAGGACACGGGATCAAGTTCAACCTACCAGTGAAGTGAATGCAATCCATTCACTACGGTCGTAGACAGTCGATAATCGGTTAGAATGCCTCTAAGTGAAACCACGAACGAACAAATTCTCTCTCCTTAGAAATCACACCCTTCGATGACCCGAACTGCAACTGCAACGAGTCTAATCAATTTAAACCGGTTGCTCCTTGCAGGATAGACTCGGGCCTAGGAAGCACTCCTCTCGGGAGGAGAAAATTCTAGAGACTTTCAAGCGTGTTAAGGTCAACATTCCTCTTTAGATGTCATTGAACAAATTCCTTCTTATGCCAAATTTTTAAAGGAATTATGTACCAAAAGAGGCAAATAAATGTTCCAAAGAAAGTCTTTCTTGCCGCCAATATCGTGAAGTCCTCTCAAAGTCCGTACCATTGAAACATAAGGATCCGTGTTGTCCTACCATCCCATGTATCATTGGTAATACTCATATCGATAAGGCTTTTAGACTTAGGGGCGGTGTCAACTTGCTCAGATTCGATCTACCAACAACTAGGTGTCGGGGAACTCAAGCCAACTAGATGCACACTTGATTAGGCGATAGATGCATTAAGGTCCCTATGGGTGAAATAGAGATGTCTTGATAAAGGTTGGAGACTTCATTTTTCTGTTGATTTAGTAGTCACGGAAACACAACCCGTTTCCAATCCCAAAGGACAGATACCCGTGATCTTAGGAAGACCGTTCTTAGCCACTTCTAATGCTCTCATCAACTGTAGAACTGGTCACATGAAGCTGTCTTTTGGGAATCTGACTGCTGAACTTAATATTTTCAATCCAGGAAATAATATTGATAAGCAGCCTTTCGAAATCAATTACATCCAAGAAAGTTTAACAGAAGTAGAGAATGAATCTGACATTAGTTTTGAGGAAATCTTTCATGAGGAACTGGAAATCTTAAAAAATTCAGGTTTTATTTTTCAAAATGAGGAAACTGTGTTGAATACATGCATCTTGAATGCAACATTCGAAGAACTCTTTTCTGATGAGCTTAGATTTTTGGAAGAGCAACCAAAATGTCAAATTTTCATTAATCAAAAATCTAAGTTCAAAATGCATAACACCAATAAGACCTACCTTAATTTCTTTGCAAAACACATTGCAAACCATGGAATTTTCGAATTTGAGAACATCATTGATTATATCATCTTGAAATTCTTTAAATTTCGGGTAGAATTTTCAGCAATAAGGTAGGATTTAATGTAGAATATGAGCTTCTCATGTTTTATCTTTTATTCTACATTTTTATTTTTTGTCCCACAATAATAATAAAAGAATTTATTCTTCTCTCATGTGAGAGTTTCTTGTTCTTTTCAAAAAAAAAAAAAAAAAAAGAAAAAGGAGAGAATAAATTTTTGACTCCACCTTCTCATACCAAAGGTAATTCTGGACTTTTATCATTGTTCAAGTCTAATCAACAAATGTAAGTGCTTCCATGCTTATCTGTTTTACTTTGTGCATAATAGAATTTGCATTGAGGACAATGCAAAATTTAGGTGTGGGGTGGGAATTAGTCATTTTGCTCTTTATCTTAGTCATTTTTCTTCTTCTTACCATTTTTTATGTCATTTTTCCTCTTCTCATAAAAAAAAAAAAAGGTCACTTGCTAACTTAATAGAGTTGATTAATAATTGATCAATTTGATAGAATTTAAGTCTTCTAATCCTTAGTTGGTTCTATACTCAAGTTTACCTTTTATGATAACTCCAAATAAATTTCTTAAGAAATGATTTTCAAAGTAGTATACTTTACTTAAGTTGTAACTTAGATTTTTAAATAAAGTAATGAAATTTTGCATGCCTAACTTAGAGTTGAAAAGTTGTCTTGATCCAAATATTGTTCAGAATATATATACATATACACACATATATATTATACTAACTTAATAAATAGAAGAAAAATTTCTCTTAAAATCATTGGTGGTTCTATTTTACTAAGCCTAAGTTGACTGAGTAATTAAGCCCGAGGAGTATTTCTATGCTTAATGACCTAAGCCCAATTGGGTTGGGATTCATTGGCCCAAAACTCGCTAAATGGTCACTTAGAAAGCCCGATTAAAAAGAACAAAACCACCAAGGAATAAAGAGTAAAAAAAAAATTCATACTAACCATGTTTTTGTATATTTGTATATGTTCTTGAAAAATAAAATGGATTAAAAGACTTGAAGTTTGTTTAAAACAAAGGGTTAGCATGTCCTTTTCAAACTTTTAAATTAAATTTTTGAGTTAAACTTAGTTTTGTATAACTATAATGGAAGGATTTTCTTAAGAAAATTACATTGGAGTTATGATAAAACGTTTTCTTGAGTATTAACCAACTTCAATTGGAATGTTTGAAGATATCAAATGAATTAATTATTTTATTAACTTCTTTAATTTGGCAAGTCGACTGAATTTTGTGGGTATATTCACTGCAAACCCTCACGAGACTACAACTTCGTCCACTAGGGTAACTTAGGGGTTTAAAGGCTTGTTGTATGTGCTAAATACAACCATGATTCTGAAAGTGAGTTAGGTTTTCTTTTTATTTTCTTTGCTAGAGGACTAGCAAAAGTTTAGGTGTGGGGGTATTTGATTATCACATTTTAATTACATTTTTATACCCTTATTACCTATGTTATATGAATAACGATATTACTAATAATCATTTTATCTTATTTTGCGGGCTAATAAAGAAATAATGAATAAAAGCCCAAATGACTCAAATTCTCTGAATTTCTACCAATATTTGAAGCCCAAATCAAGACAAACCAAGGCCCAAGATACCAAATTGATCCAAGAGAAATTCGTGAAGAAAAATTAAGAAAAGACAAATTCGGTTGGGAACCAATCGGTTGACCAACGGTTGGTCAACCGGTTAGCTAACAGGTTGGCTAACCGATCGGCCAACCAATCGGTTCCCAACGATTCAGTTAATGGTGGATTTCTCTTCCTTTTGGCTAGGTTTGATCCAATGGTTCACATCAACTCCGTTGGGCTATAAATAGGGGTGAAGGTGAGTGTTTTGAGTGTGAAATATTTTGTAAAACTCCATTTGGAGAGGAGGGTCACTCTTAATTGAGAGACCTTCCAAAATTGTAACTTTGTTACACAATAAATGAAATGTTTCACCCTTCAATTTCCTTTCTCTTCTTCTAATCCAAGGACCAAAGGAGGATTAGATTAAGATCGAGGAGTTGTTGGTTTTCCTTTTATTTCTTTTTCATTTTCTTTCTTGTTCATTTATTGCTTTGTAGCTTAGATTTACTTTCTTGCAATTTAATTTCATGCAATTTACTTTCATGCAATTTACTTTCATGCAATGTATTTAATTCTTGTATTTACTTTCTAGAATAGATTTTCCTTTTATTTAATTCACCTTGAGGCTAGAACCCTCTAGGGAATTACCCTTTTCTAAGTGTGGAGCCAATATTCGTGGGATCCCTAGAGATTGTTTGAAACTAGCTAACAAATCCAACTCATTTTCATGAGATTGAGATAAGCTAAGTGGATCTACTCTAGATTCCTCATATCTTTAATTAACCCTCCATACTTTACATTCTTGATTTTCCTCTTATCCTTGTTTTCCATTTGTTTGTTATTTTCCTTTATTCTTGATTTTGATTTTCCTTTACTCTCTCCTCTCTCTCTCAATCTTGCTTTCTTTTATTTTGCACTTATTTTCTCTCAATCTCATATTCCCTCCATGTGAATATAATCTCAAACTTAGTTTTGTTATTATGTGCATATAACCACCACCACACTCTCAACTTTATTTTTCTCCTCTTTTGCACATAATCCACATCCACTCTCTCTTATCTCTCCACATCCACTTTCACCATTTTCTCACTTTCATTTTATTTGAATAAACTCCTAATTGTCACGCGCATAATTTGAGAACCAAAACTTGAGCAAAACTCCTCCTACTTCCCGTTCCTCGTGGGATCGATAATCTTTTATACTATAACTTGATAAGGGTTGTATACTTGCAACTAAGGTAATCACTCAAAATTACCCATCAGCAGTGAAGGAACTCTTAGATCAATTCACTGAGTCAAAGATTGCCCAAGTCCCCCGTGCTCTCAACGTGCGAGCGGACGCATTGTCTAAATTGGGTCGACAAGTTTCGGGAGTAATTTGGGACCCATCTATACAGACTCTCTAAAACACCCTAGCATTGCAACGGAGCCCACACCAATCCTGCAGGCCGAAGCAGCCTCGGGACCCTGTTGGATGGACCCGTTCGTCCAATATCTTACCAATGGTGTCTTGCCAGAAAGCACTTTAGAGGCTCGAAGTTTACGCAGGAATGCTCTCCGCTATCTCATGATGGACGGTCAGCTCTATCGAATGTCATATTCTAGTACTGGCATGGGACCTTACCTCCGGTGTCTTCGACCAAGTGAAGCCAGCTACGTCCTTAATGAGATTCACGAAGGGACTTGCGGCAATCATCCTGGTGCTAGGACTCTAGCTCAGAAAATTATCCGCCAAGGATACTACTGGCCAACCATCTTAGTTGAGTCAAGGAGACTCGTCTCCCGTTGCAAACAATATCAGCTGTTCGCAAGCATCCCCCGGACAGCCGCCACAGAGCTCACTCCTATCTTGAGTCCTATCCCATTTGCTCAGTGGGGCCTGGATTTGCTGGGTCCTCTCCCCATCGCTTCAGGACAGCGGAGATTCCTGATTGTGGCAATAGATTACTTCACCAAGTGGATTGAAGCTGAGCCATTAGCCAAGATTGGCGAGAGCAACATTACCAACTTTGTCTAGAAATCTATTGTATGTCGATTTGGAGTCCCCCGTGCTTTCATCATCGACAATGGCACTCAATTCAACAGCCAGGGCTTCTGAAGTTTTTGCACGGAATGGAACATCCGACTCAAATTCGCTTCGGTAGCACACCCCAAGAGCAATGGATTAGCTGAAGCCGCCAACAAATGTGTTCTGCAAGCTCTCAGAAAGAAGATCAAGAAGGCGACAGGGAGTTGGGTAGATGAGTTGCCGAGTATCTTATGGTCCTACCGCACTACCCACAAGAGCTCAACGGGTGAAACCCCCTTCAGATTAGCTTATGGAGCTGAAGCGGTTGCCCCGGTCGAGATAGGCATGCCAACCATTCGATTGTGCCACTTTGATGAAGACTTAAACAGTGAAGGGTTGCGACTTGGACTCGACCTAATTGATGAAGTCAGGGAGAAAGCCCTCCGAGCTCAAATCCTCAACCAACAGCGCATTGCCAGACACTACAATACGAAAGTTCAACCTCGTCGACTCAACGTAGGAGATCTTGTCTTACGACGAGCCATTTTTGACAAAGACACTCAACGCAGCAAGTTGGCCGCCAACTGGGAAGGACCCTATACTGTCCTCGAGGAGGTGTACCCAGCTACCTATCGCCTCAAAAGCCATGATGGAAGGATCTTGCAACACCCCTGGAATATCGAGCACCTCCGCCAATATCTTCAATGAATATTGTATGAAAGTCTTTTGAATATTTATTGAAATCTCTTTGCCTTGATATGATCTCAAATTGGAATTTCTTAAAATTATGCGTGCCCATATTGTTATTATTGGATTGATTATTAGCTTGCAAAATTTCCTCAACTAATATAACCTATGTTACCCTATCAATTTGGATGACTCAAAGCCCTTGGCACGCTAAGACCAAGGCATTTTGATCTTTTTGGCTATCATTACTACAACGTTCTTGGCGCTATTCCATGAGTAAAGCCAAAATAGGCGCGATCGAGGCAAAGAATCAGCAAAAGCCGAGACGAGTCGTGCGACTCTTCACTTGTATTCGCCCCTCATGGACAAAGTAATATAGAATCTCATCTCCAAAAATACCCGACAATTGACAAGTCTTGTAAAAAGAAGATAGTTGAAAGTCTAATTTCCCAATTCATACTCTAAAAAGAAGGAACGTAATACACAACAGTTTTGCAAAAAACAAAGAAAAAATATCTAAACTTTACAGAAATCAAGTCTATGGAACCGAAGCCGACACAGAGACGTGGGATTGGCCGCCAGCTTCTATAGCAGAAGCTTGTTGGGGAGGAGACGGTTCCTCTGGAAGGGCCTCTCCTTGGTCATCCCCAACCATGGTGTTCTCGCCGCTATCAACTTCCAACGACACCCCTCCTCCGGCCGTCTCTACTTCCTTTATGATATCAAGGCAAGCAAGGACACGAGGAAGATAGTCGCTATCGGCAATAGGGCGTGATCCTGCAGGGTGTTGAGCGGCAAGGAAGTCAAAACCAGCCTTGCAGGCAAGAGCCACCTCAAATTTGCCCAAGGGGATCTCGCGATACTCCTCGACCACTTTGGCCCCATAGACTAGCGAGTCGAATGTGGCGAGACGAGCTTCTAGAGATTGGGTAGCGGTTTGGGCGGCTTCGCGCAATGCTCGTTCCTCTTGGAGGTCGACCTTCGCATTATCAAATGCAATACGAGCATCTCACGCCTCATCTTGAGCTATTTCCCTGTGACGCTTCTCGAGAGACACCTCCTCCTCCAAATATTTAATTCTGTTCTCCCGTCAGCCAAGATCTCTCTCGAGACGCCCCACCTTATCCTCAAGCTCGCCTATCCTGGCCGTTTGCCTTTCCCTATGCTGCCTTAAACCCCTCACTTGGGCGTCGCGGATCTCCACCTCTCGCCGCCACTTCCCTTTGACTATACCCAGCTCAGATTGCAGAGCTGCAACCTTTTGCTCGACAGTCACTTTGGCTATCTTCTCACTGGCTAGTGCCCTCTCGAAGTCAGCCGGGAGGCGAGTGGCGGTCTCACTAGAGGGCCCTCTAGGTCGCGAATGCGTAGCTTCCGCCTCAGTAGCGCCCGGGGCACTTCGGCCGGTACTCTGGCCTCCTTGTTGGCTCGGGGAGCAGCCTAACAACTAACCCTCTGGAGGGACCACGGGGCTGGGGTACAGCCGGCCTCTTCATTTCAGTATGGGAGAAGGAGTATCGACCAAATACACAATCTCTTCATGAGGAGAGTCGGTTGGCGGCTGGTCCTCGGAGTACTCGAACGTCCCGCTAGGGCCTTGCTCTTCAGTCAACCTTCTCCTCTTCTCCCCTTCTGCCATAACTTCACCCCGCAGACCACTAAAGGCTTCCACCACTTAGCTAGCCTGCTCTGCCACGGTTCTCGGCTCGCCACGAACCCTCTAACACACTTTGAAGGCCTTGCTGTAGGCATCAAAAATTACCTATGGAACTCTAATTTACTTCATACCACGGAATATCGAGCACCTCCGCCAATATCTTCAATGAATATTGTATGAAAGTCTTTTGAATATTTATTGAAATCTCTTTGCCTTGATATGATCTCAAATTGGAATTTCTTAAAATTATGCCCATATTGTTATTATTGGATTGATTATTAGCTTGCAAAATTTCCTCAACTAATATAACCTATGTTACCCTATCAATTTGGATGACTCAAAGCCCTTGGCACGCTAAGACCAAGGCATTTTGATCTTTTTGGCTATCATTACTACAACGTTCTTGGCGCTATTCCATGAGTAAAGCCAAAATAGGCTGATCGAGGCAAAGAATCGACAAAGCGAGAGGCAGTCGTCGCGACTCTTCACTTGTATTCGCCCTCATGGACAAAGTAATATAGAATCTCATCTCCAAAAATACCCGACAATTGACAAGTCTTGTAAAAGAAGATAGTTGAAAGTCTAATTTCCCAATTCATACTCTAAAAAGAAGGAACGTAATACACAACAGCTTTGCAAAAACAAAGAAAAAATATCTAAACTTTACGAAATCAAGTCTATGGAACGAAGCCGACCGCGAGAGGCGTGGGATTGGCCGCCGCCTTCTATAGCGTAAGCTTGTTGGGGAGGAGACGGTTCCTCCGAAGGGCCTCTCCTTGGTCATCCCCAACCATGGTGTTCTCGCCGCTATCAACTTCCAACGACACCCTCCTCCTACCGCCTCTACTTCCTTTATGATATCAAGGCAAGCAAGGACACGAGGAAGATAGTCGCTATCGGCAATAGGGCGTGATCCTGCAGGGTGTTGAGCGGCAAGGAAGTCAAAACCAGCCTTGCAGGCAAGAGCCACCTCAAATTTGCCCAAGGGGATCTCGCGATACTCCTCGACCACTTTGGCCCCATAGACTAGCGAGTCGAATGTGGCGAGACGAGCTTCTAGAGATTGGGTAGCGGTTTGGGCGGCTTCGCGCAATGCTCGTTCCTCTTGAGGTCGACCGTGATTATCAAATGCAATACGAGCATCTCACGCCTCATCTTGAGCTATTTCCCTGTGACGCTTCTCGAGAGACACCTCCTCCTCCAAATATTTAATTCTGTTCTCCCGTCAGCCAAGATCTCTCTCGAGACGCCCCACCTTATCCTCAAGCTCGCCTATCCTGGCCGTTTGCCTTTCCCTATGCTGCCTTAAACCCCTCACTTGGGCGTCGCGGATCTCCACCTCTCGCCGCCACTTCCCTTTGACTATACCCATTTCAGTTAGGTCGCAACCTTTTGCTCGACAATACTTTGGCTATCTTCTCAGCTAGTGCCCTCTCGAAGTCGTAGGGAGAGTGGCGGTCTCACTAGAGGGCCTCTAGGTCGCGAATCGCGTAGCTTCCGCCTCGATGGCGCCCGGACTTTCGTAGGTACGCTCTGGCCTCCTTGTTGGCTCAGGAGATGCAGCCCTAACAACTAACCCTCTGGAGGGACCACCTGGGGAAGCTGGCTCGGTACCTTCGGCCTCTTCATTTCGTATGGGAGAAGGAGTATCGACCAAATACACAATCTCTTCATGAGGAGAGTCGGTTGGCGGCTGGTCCTCGGAGTACTCGAACGTCCCGCTAGGGCCTTGCTCTTCAGTCAACCTTCTCCTCTTCTCCCCTTCTGCCATAACTTCACCCCCCAGACCACTAAAGGCTTCCACCACTTCGCTAGCCCTCTGCCTCAACCTTTCCAGTTCTCGGCTCGCCACGAACCCTCTAACACACTTTGAAGGCCTTGCTGTAGGCATCAAAAATTACCTATGGAACTCTAATTTACTTCATACCAGAGAAAAGATGATGAACACAATTATCTGAGTCAAGGAGGATCGTCTAATGCTATAGCTAAACTAATGAGTACATGAAATGAATTGTCGAAGCATACGAGTCAATTGAACGGCAAAATAACGAAGAAACGACTCTGCTGGGGAGCTGCAGAATGCCCATAAAGAATGTAGCACCATGTGTGTTTTCCTCATGCCATGCATGTCTTGCTAATGGGACATTGTAGATATCTTCTCCATCTTTCCAACGCATCTTGAATCACCTCATTCGGATATCGGACGAGGGAGTTATCGCCAAAATGGTCCAGAGTGTCTCGGCAGTGGCCGAGACACAAAAAGTGTCTCGCATATGTCTCAGATATTTCACACATTTTTACCATGATAAAATTCAAATCTGAAGAATCTCAAAAAATAAAAGTTGTAGATCTCCTCATCGCTTTCCAACGCATCTTGAATCATCTCATTCAGAGATCGGACGAGGGAGTTATTGCCAACATGGTCTAGAGTGTCTCGGCAGTGGCCGAGACACAAAAAGTGTCTCGGCCATGGCCGAGACACCAAATGTCTCACGGATTTTGGCTATGATGTGATTTGAATCTGAAGAATCTCAAAAGATAAAAGTTGTATCTCTCCTCATTATCTTTCTAACACATCTTGAATCATCTCATTCTCGAGATTGGACGAGGGAGTTATTGCCAACATGGTCTAGAGTGTCTCCGGCGGTGGCGAGACACAAAAGTGTCTCGCATATGTCTCAGATATTTCACACATTTTACCATGATAAAATTCAAATCTGAAGAATCTCAAAAATAAAAGTTGTAGATCTCCTCATCGCTTCCAACGATCTTGAATCATCTCATTCAGAGATCGGACGAGGGAGTTATTGCCAACATGGTCTAGAGTGTCTCGGCAGTGGCCGAGACACAAAAAGTGTCTCGGCCATGGCCGAGACACCAAATGTCTCACGGATTTTGGCTATGATGTGATTTGAATCTGAAGAATCTCAAAAGATAAAAGTTGTATCTCTCCTCATTATCTTTCTAACACATCTTGAATCATCTCATTCTGAGATTGGACGAGGGAGTTATGGTCAAAATAATCAAGACAGTCAAAACTACCGCAGCCTTTGGCCAAGACACAAAAAAGTGTCGCGCCCAAAGAGCCTTTGGCCGAGATTACAAAAGTGTCGCCCAAAGAGCCTTTGGCCGAGACAGTTCGCCTATGGCCGAGACAATCGGGATTTTTCTTATCAGCAGGAGGGATTTGTTTGCATTTATGGGTCCCATTTGACTTTATATGCACGTGGGGACATCCATTAATGTTAGTGGATGGTTACACCCTTGAAAAATGCCCACTAAGCGCATAAATAGGGCATTAAACGTGCTTTAAAAGGAGTAAACAATGGTTACAACGGTCCTTTGGCCGAGACAGTTGTAACTGTCTGGACTGTTGAATATCATGTTCCCAAGATGTTATTTTGATGATAACAATTTATACTTTGTGTGTTATATATATGTGCACTATAATTTGTCAATGCAGATATCAACTTTAAACATGTGGACAAGTGCATGATGAGTTCAAGGCAGAGTATTGAACATAAGAGCTTTATGTAATTTTTATTTATATCTTCTTTACTTAGAAAATTTGTACAAGCCTTGATCACTCACACACACACACACATTTAGAACACACTAACACATACTTAGTGTGTTGGTTAACAATAGAAATCCCCTATGTTAACCATTAGAATTAATAGTTAATTTACAAGTCCTAATATATTGCATTCATATCATTTTTATCCCTTAATAGTCGACTAATTAGAATAGTAGTCGACTAGTCAAATTTTTATGTCAAAATTTAAGTTTCGTCTTTTACGTAATAGTCGATTAATATACGCTGTAGTCGACTATTTAAGACTTAGACATATTTCAAGATTCTCAGAAAATTACAAGATAGTCGACTACTATGCATATCATAGTTGACTACTAAGATTTTACACTTAAATCTAGTTTCTGTTAAATTACAGTGTAGTCGACTACATTACAAGATAGTCGACTACTAAGAAAAAACGTATTAGCAGTGCGTCTTAACTTCGAGTAGTCGACTACTATTACTATTAGTCGACTACACGCATGCTTTTCGACTTTTCGTGTTTTAAATTTTGATTATTTTTAGCCGCTTATATCCGCTTTCTTTGGCTGAAAAAGTGTCTTTGCAAAGGGATATAAATAGGTTACAAGTTCAGAAACTTATATATCATTATCTATCCACAAGCTTCAACTTTTGAACATTCTTAAGAGAGAAAAAGTTGAGAAAAAGTATTGTCTGATTTTTCCTTTGAGATTAATCCTACATACAAATTACTCTTGCATTTTCCAGAGATTAAAAAGATTCCTAAGCCACTGTTACACATCACAATACATCAAGGCTTATAGGAATTGTTGTTGTTGATTCAAGAAAAGTTCTCTCTCGGATTTTGAGAGGTGTTGATCTCTTGGTGTAGAGATTGTATGCAATTTGCATGGTCTTGCAAATTGGTCAGGTTTGATTTTGATTTTGTAATTGCTTTTCAAAATCATAGTGGAAATCTCAAGAGGGATTTTCTTGGGGACTGGATGTACACCGGGGAGGTGGAACCAGTATAAAACCTCTTGTTTGTGTTTGTGATTTTCTGTGATTGATGCTATCTTTATTGCAATTTATAATCTATTTTACATAATTTATAAAAAACACTATTCACCCCCCCTCTAGTATTTTAGTGTGTTAGATCAGCGCTCCTACATTTAGTATCAGAGCAAGGTTAAAGATGGCATCAACTTTTGATTCAACTTCTCAATTTAAGGAAGGACATTCTACCAATCATCCACCAATGTTCGATGGCTTGAATTACAACTACTGGAAGTGCCAAATGAAAATCTACCTTCAATCAATTGGCTATGAACTTTGAAATGTTGTGGAAACTAAATATGAGAAGCCAACTACTCCTTTCGCAGAATGGACTACATCTCAAAGGAACAACGTAAATTTAGATTCTAAAGCAATGAATGCCTTGTTCTGTGCACTTGATAAGAATGAGCTCAATAGGGTGTCAACAGCCACTTCTGCATATGATATTTGGCACACACTCGAGGTAACTCATGAAGGTACAAATAAGGTTAAAGAATCTAAAATTTCTGTTCTTGTACACAGGTTCAAATTGTTCAGAATGAAGGAAAATGAGACCATTGGAGAAATATTTACAAGATTCACTGACATTACAAATTCTCTCATCGGTCTTGGAAAAGTATACACTCAAGTGGAAATGATACGAAAGATACTCCGTTCACTCTCTCCACAATGGGAAAAGAAAGTTACCGCAATAGAGGAAGCAAATGATTTATCAACTTTAACGGTGAAAAATCTTATTGGCAATCTAATGGCTTATGAGGTTCAAATTGAATATAGAAAAAGTGAAAATGAAACAAAGAACAAGAAAGTACTTGCATTTAATACTACTTCCGATAAAGAAGATTCTGATGATGAAGAAGAAGAAATGAGCATGTTTGCACGCAAGTTTTGAAAATTTATTAAATAAGGTAAGTTCAAATCCAAGAATTCAAATTCAAATAACTTACTTGTTTGTTTCAAGTGTAACAAACCAGGACATGTGAAGAAAGATTGTCCATTGTTGAAGAATAAGCAAAAATCAAATTACTTCAACAATTCAAATAATATTCAAAGTAATAAGAAAAGAAAGGCTATGGCGGCTACATGGGATGATTCGTCTTCGGATGAAGAAATTGAGGAAAAGGAAAGCGCTCATATGTGCTTTATGGCACAAGATGAGGTAAATGACAATGAAGAACTTTTAGATGCATTCAATGAATTATATGAAACTTTTTTGAGATTAAAAGCTTCACATAATTTTCTTAAAGGTGAAAATAAAAGATTATTAGATGAAATTTCGATATAAATTCCTCTACTAATTCTTATTCTCAAGAAATTAAATTGAAAGAGGAAAATGAATCTTTACTTAAAGAAAATTATGTTTTGACTAATGAGAATGTTTATCTAATCAAAGATAGCCTTGATGTGTAGCACAAATCTCAAAGCATAATGAAGGGATAAAAAATTGATGGACAAGTGCTCATATCCACTTAAGTTTATAGGAGTTTTACTCTCTTTCTCTCTCTCTCTCCCTCTCTCTCTCTCTCTCTATATATATATATATATGTGGGATTAAGGAATATGAGCTAGCACCTCATTTAGTAAAGTTAGCTACCACTCACTTATACAATACCCCACACTCAATGAATGTGATAACTAGGTGGGCCTAAAAACTATACCCATTAGTGGGTAGCTCATTTTACTAAATGAGCAGCCACCTCATATTTCTTTTTTCCTATGTGTGTGTATATATATATATATATATATATATATATATATATATATATATATATATATAGAGTAAGGCTCCTATGAACTTAAGTTCATAATGAATAGTGGTGCACCAACTTTTTATCCACTCATTTGCCTTGAGATTTGTGATGCACAAATCTCAAAGTGGCCTTTATATCTTTCACGGATCCCAAAGCAAGATGAGTGGTTAGAAAAGTTAGTGCACTACTATTCATTATGAACTTAAGTTCATAGGAGCCTTGCTATATATATATATATATATATATATATATATATATATATATATATATATATAGTAAGGCTCCTATGAACTTAAGTTCATAATGAATAGTGGTGCACCAACTTTTTATCCACTCATTTGTCTTGAGATTTGTGATGCACAAATCTCAAAGTGGGCTTTATATCTTTCACGGATCCCAAAGCAAGATGAGTGGTTAGAAAAGTTGGTGCACCACTATTTATTATGAACTTAAGTTCATAGGAGCCTTGCTATATATATATATATATATATATATATATATATATATATATATATATATATATATATATATATTTATATGAGCTCCTATAAACTTAAGTTCATAGGAGGCCTTATACACCAAACTTTTATCCACTCATCTTGTATTTAGATTTGTGTCATCAAGAGATGCACAAATCTCAAAAGGCTCTTCATATCTTTCATGGATCCCAAGGCAACATCAATGGATAAAAAAATTGGTGCATGACTATTTCCCATAAACTTAAGTTCATAGGAGCTTTACAATATATATATGTATATATATATATATATATATATATATATATATATATATATATATATATATATATATATATATATATATATATATATATATATATATATATAGTGATGAACTTTGATCCACTTAAGTGGATATGAGAAGTTGTCCACCCAACTTCTTTTCCCTCTATTTTTCCTTGGGATCCATGCAACATATGAATGCAATTTTTATTTGTTCATGCTACACATCTCAAGAGAAGATGGATGGATAAAAAGTTGGTGGACAACTTTTCTTATCCACTTAAGAAGTTCATAGCAAACAAACAAATATATATATATATATATATATATATATATATATATATATATATATATATATATATATATATATATATATATATATATATATATATATATATATATATATATATATATATATATATATATTGTAGGCGGTCAAAAATTACTACTGATAGCTAAGACCCACAAAGAGCTGTCAAGCGAAGTTACAATCTGAAGACTTTCACAATGACGGAATAGAGGCACAATTCGATGACTCTAGAACACAGGGATTACAACTTGACAATCCTTGTGAAGTCCAACTAAGAGATTACAAGAAAATAATCGCTTCAAAATAAAGCATGGAGCTCAGCATCGCGTCCAAGCTCAAAGCGCGGAGCTCATCGCCGCATCCTGTTTGCGGGGAAAGTTGTTTTGTTACTCATTGTTGTTTGAACTTGTTTACAGCTTCTTGGGCCTACAACAAAATTCGAACAAAAGAAAAATTGCCTTTTATTTAAGGCGTACAATGAAAATAAAAGATTACAACTTCTTCCTCAGATGAACAAACACTGGATCTCTATTATACGGATCTTCGCCAGGGTTCTTCACCGTGTCGGACTTTTATTCGTCCGTGGACCACCGCTAATTCAGATTCCGTAGAAACCCGGATTCAAACTACAGACGAGGGGTTCGCTTCACGAAGGAAACAAATAGCCTAAGGGGATCGCGACTCACGAAGGAGAGGATCGTCATGGGATCGCGACTCACGAAGGAGAGGATCGCCGAGCGGTGAGATCTACTAGGAGAAATTACGGTGCTATCCCGAAGGGTAATCAGAGTCCCGACCGGATTCACTTACCTCGGACAGAATCGGACGCCGACCAACTCGCATCGGGTGCTCTGAATCGTAGGCCGACGCTCAGAGATCTCGCGAGAGCTCTCACCAATATCGTAAAATCCAACCCCTTAACCGAGCACCCCAAGACTATTTATAGGAAAACGGAAAGGGGGTCGCTGTCGACACTTTGGTGTCCGACAATGCTCGACACTTTGGTGTCCGGTCATGGTCGACACTTTGGTGTCCGCCAAGCCCGACACTTTGGTGTCCGGCCAAAGCCGACACTTGTCGTGTCCGAAGTCTTTGGCCGGTCGCCGCTTTTACCCAAGTTCGATTGTTTTCCGTGACTTTTCGCGACGCTTTTGTCTCGATCTTGTCGTTGTCATTCTAAGTCCGTGCTCGATTCATTTGATTGGTTTCAACCCGTCAACGGTTTAAATGACGATTGGTCGATGTTTGAACTTGGTCCCGTTGACGTTAAAATCCGGTCTCGTTGACGTTCGAAACCGGTCTCGTGGGCGTTCGAATCCGATCTCGTTGACGTTCGAATCCGATCGATCTTGCTTCGTTGAATATGGTCGTCAAATCTTATTGACCTGAGGCGCCGTTGTTAGATTAATTCCTCATTACGAAGTCTTTGTCGATTTAGGTCGCCGCCGACTCACATGCTCGCCGACTCGCTTTGGCGCGCTTTGCGGCGAGTCAATCACCAACGCTGAAGTCGCGTTGTCGGACGGATCGCCGGTTGTCAACCCACCGCTACGAAGTCTTGTTCGGGTACTGATGAGCAATTTTTAACGCCTACAGATACCCCCTCCAAAGCGTCTCAGTCTCGATTCTTGATGAGTCTGCGATGCTTTGGAAATGATGAGCCCTTCACCCTTTAGTTGGCATGATAGGACTTGTGAATGACCTTGGCTTGATCTCTCCACCCTTCAGTCTTTCCAGTGCTTTGTAGGATTGCTGAAGGTATTACGGTACTGCATTTTTTGTCTGACCGTTGTTGAGATCTTGACCAGAAGTCGATTGATGAATTTCTTCTTGAGAATAGCCTCAGTATTTTGATTCTTCCAATCCTCTCAGGTTGTCCAGTGCTTTGTAGGATACCCGAGGGCGTTACGGTACTGCATTTATTGCTTGACCGTTTGTTAGAATTTCAAAATGTAGTTAATTGAGTTCATTTGTTGTTGACTCGTTGGTGAATTGTCGTCCAATTGACCATCGAGATTCCTACGCTGATCGGGAATCCTTCATCGCGACGCCGCTTTAATTGGCGCCAAACTATATGGATTTTAGCCTTCGACGGCGAAAGTGCAACGCTGACCGGCGCGGCATCGACGTGGATCCAACCGCTGATCGCTGAATCCTTCGTGACGACGCTGGTTGGCGCCGCATCAGATACTCCTTGTTGGAGTACAATTATCTACTGGGAGGAATTCTTCGGGACTTATTCCAATTCCAAACTGTTGACCGATGGCCTTCCTACGCACGCATCTAATCGGCATTGATACAAAGGAGGTTCGTTTCCGCGAAGGAAACAAATAGCCTAAGGGGATCGCGACTCACGAAGGAGAGGATCGCCGGGATCGCGACTCACGAAGGAGAGGATCACGGAGCGGGTGAGATCTACTAGGAGAAATTGGTGCTATCCCGAAGGGTAATGTAGTCTGACCGGATTCACTTACCTCGCGATTGTAAATCGGCGTCGAGAATTCGTACTTGCGGTTTTCCGGGCGTGCGTCGGCGGCTCGTAGATCTCGCGAGCTCTCTCACCAATATCGAAAATCCAACCCGAGTAGGCACCCCAAGACTATTTATAGGAAAACGGAAAGGGGGTCGCTGTCGACACTTTGGTGTCCTGACAATGCTCGACACTTTGGTGTCCGTCATGGTCGGACACTTTGGTGTCCGTCATGGTCGGACACTTTGGTGTCCGGCCAAAGCCGGACACTTGTCGGTGTCAGAGTCTTTGGCCGTCATTTATTTTACCCAAGTTCGATTGTTTTCCGTGACTTTTCGCGACGCTTTTGCTTCGATCTTGTCGTTGTCATTCTAAGTCCGTGCTCGATTCATTTGATTGGTTTCAACCCGCCAACGGCTTAAATGACGATTGGTCGATGTTTGAACTTGGTCCGTTGGCGTTAAAATCGGTCGTTGGCGTTGAAACCGGTCGTGGGCGTTGAATCCGATCTCGTTGACGTTCGAATCCGATCGATCTTGCTTCGTTGAATATGGTCGTCAAATCTTATTGACCTGAGGCGCCGTTGTTAGATTAATTCCTCATTACGGTCTTTGTCGATTTATGCGCCTCGCCGACTCACATCGTTAATCGACTTCGCTTTATCGTTTTCGCGGCGTAGTCAATCACCAACGCTGAAGTCGCGTTGTCGGACGGATCGCCGGTTGTCAACCCACCGTTACGAGTCTTGTTCGGGTACTGATGAGCAATTTTTAACGCCTACAGATACCCCCTCCAAAGCGTCTCAGTCTCGATTCTTGATGAGTCTGCGATGCTTTGGAAATGATGAGCCCTTCACCCTTTAGTTGGCATGATAGGACTTGTGAATGACCTTGGCGTTTGATCTCTCCACTCCCTTCAGTCTTTCCAGTGCTTTGTAGGATTGCTGAAGGTATTACGGTACTGCATTTTTTTTGTCTGACCGTTGTTGAGATCTTGACCAGAAGTCGATTGATGAATTTCTTCTTGAGAATAGCCTCAGTATTTTGATTCTTCCAATCCTCTCGTGTTGTCCAGCTGCTTTGTAGGATGCGTTCACAGTCTTGCATTTATTGCTTGACCGCTTGTTAGAATTTCAAAATGTAGTTAATTGAGTTCATTTGTTGTTGACTCGTGTTGGTGAATTGTCGTCCAATTGACCATCGAGATTCCTACGTTGATCGGGGAATCCTTCACTGCGACGCGTTTTAATTGGCGTCAAACTATATGGATTTTAGCCTTCGATCGGCGAAAGTGCAACGCTGACCGGCATGCATCGACGTGGATCCAACCGCTGATCGCTGAATCCTTCGTGACGACGCTATTGTAAGCATCGTATTACTCCTTGTTGGAGTACAATTATCTACAAGTGGGAGGAATTCTTCGGGACTTATTCCAATTCCAAACTGTTGACCGATGGCCTTCCGGCGACGCATCTAATCGGCATTGATACAAGGGAGGAGTTCTTTCAAGGTAGAACGCTTGTCCGGCAAGCAATATAAGCCTTGTTAGAATTCATCAATTTATCCCTCTTTGAGGTTCCACAAAGGAGGAAATTGAGGGTTATCGAAGTTATCCTTAAGAATATGGTAATATTCTCCGTGAACTTCTCGCTAAGAATTAGAAATAGTTTATACTGTAGTCCTATTCGAGTAGGATTAGCGACGCTGATCGGCCGATGTGATCCAAGACGATCGAAGTTATCCCTAAGAATATTTTTATGGAAATATTCTTCCTGAAACTTCTCACAAATTAGGAAACAGCTTATACCGTAGTCCTATTTGGAGTAGGATTAGCGACGCTGATCGGCCGATGTGATCCAAGACGATCGAAGTTATCCGTGAAGAATATTTTTATGGAAATATTCTTCCTGAAACTTCTCGACAAATTAGGAAACAGTTTATACTCGTAGTCCTATTTGGAGTAGGATTAGACCACATGGGAGAATATTTGGAAAATTGAGTCGGCTAATTCTCTTCCAAATATTTGTGAGAGAGGATGGGGGAATTATTGGGCTGATCTAGTTTCTTTTTAGATATCCAATTGGCTCCACTAGAATTCCTACTTGTTGCCAAATAGGACTCCTTATTCAAAGAGGATTGTGCATATGGGTTGTTATAAATACCCACAAACCCTCCTTCTTCTTGACCTAGGCCCCCTCTCGTGTTTTCCTCTTGTTTTCTCGCCTCGTGTCGTCTTCTTTCTTCCAAACTACAAGGTGTATGAGGATTTTACAAATTCTTTTCTTTTCTTTTTCTCCTTTTTGTTGTTTCATGCATGTGGAAGGCAAGAACTCTACCGGTGTCGGCGTTTGAGTTCAGCGGCGGCGAGGTCGATGACGCCGGCGACGGTACCGCTAGCGCCGCGCTGGCTGACCGAAGCCTCGTCAGCTGGCGCCGGTCAGCGACCGAAGGCCCGGCGGCCGGCCGTTCGGCCGTCGTTTCACCACGACCGAGTTCGGCCGCCGAGCAGTCTCGTCCCGACCGAGCCTGGCGCTGAAGCCTTGCTCGTTAACTGGCACCCTCGGCCGGTGTCGTCCGTTGTTTTGTTGACGTGTCCGTTGATGCTCCGGTCATGATTGATAGACCATGTCCTGACCAAACGGGACTTTTTGATGCTATATTTGCCGATTTTCATCTGTGTATTTGACTTTTCGTCGTGTGTTTTTTTTTAGCTTCCGATATCGTCGGGAAGATCACGCGCTCCGAGGAGCCGACCATCTACTCCGTCTCGCGATGACGTGCCACCATCGTTTGCTGGTGAGATTTTCATGTTTAAATGTACATTCACGACTTGCATTCCTATA
Organism: Asparagus setaceus; assembly: GCA_012295165.1. Lineage (NCBI taxonomy): Eukaryota > Viridiplantae > Streptophyta > Magnoliopsida > Asparagales > Asparagaceae > Asparagus > Asparagus setaceus. The sequence goes on from CM022701.1 coordinate 76,357,622, forward strand.
TCGAACGGCCTTGATTCCTCCTTCGTGGGGAACGACACCCATATAGCCTTGATTTCTCCTTCGTGAGGATCGACGCTTATATTTCGGCAGACGACGGGGAGTGATTCCATGACGTACTACGGTCAGATGGATAGAATACTTCGTCATTTTATGTGACGGGGTATATTATCCGATAAACTGTAGTGTGTTCGCATCGATTTTCCCTGCTATAAGGCCGCGGACTCTATCTCACGAATTTTGTGAAATGAATTCAACGCCTTATATATATGTTTGCTGGGTTCTGACTCATTCCGATTTCATTTTTTTTTTAGTTGAGTATCCTCTGGTGCGCTTCTTCTTCAGATGCGCTGACGGACGTGGTGACCACTTCTCCTCCTCGATGACCCTACTATTCTTATTTCGCTTAGACCGGATATACCAAGGAGGTGACCCGCTTAGTACTTGGAGGAGGTCCTCGGTGTTGAGGTCGCCGATGACCGACGCCACTTGAGAAGATTACGGTTCTTCTCACTTTGGGCAAGACGGACTATTTGTTTGGCTTAATTCGCTGAGGACCCGTGATACGGCCATTGAGAGTGCGCAATGGTCGCACAAGGATGACGGTGGATTCTTATATCTCCCTTGATTCCCATCATCGCCGCTAACCGAAGTTACGACAAGAAGGTGTAGCACTAAGATGTCGGGCTCGACGTGAGGAGTGTGATAGTATTCATTGTGGGTTTATTACCCATCGCCGCCTCTGCTCGCCGTAAACCGAAGTCATCTGACCGCACTCGGTATATTGGGATTGACTTCCACCTCGCGACGCAGCATTTCGCCACCGGGTCGACTTTGAAGAACCGCCTTTGCCCCGTTGGGACGGGAGATGCCAGATCCGGTCATAGATTCTTCTACCGGGTTCATTCTCAGATAAGCTCGTGGACTCGCTTGACTAGTCACGCTTCTGGCCGATGGGGCGAGGAACTTCGCGGCTCGGTTTATACGCCACGATTCGTGCCACCATGTATGGGCTTCCGATCAGCACCAACCACTTTTCGCTTTATCCGAGCTCTATGATCCCGATTCAACACCTTCTTGACCGTGCATGGCGAAGCTTGATTAGCCTTGCACGAGATGCATCGTGTCTCGGGCTTACCTTTGGGAAGGATGCTATATCAGAATACTTCCTTCGGGCCGAATTGGGTCGATCAAGGACACTCGCCGACCGCTACGACACTCGCGGGACCTCACGTACATTATCACATTGCCCTAGCAACGTATAGAGCCACAAGAAAAGGAAGTCAATTATAAGTCCAAGCAGCCAATTATTTGTTCAAACATCCGAGGATGATTCGATGAGCGGATTTGTGAATTGGCTCCTTCTACCCCTTCAGAGGTTAATGAGCCGATCGAAAAGTCCCAAGACTAAGTCTTATACCCCAAGTAGTACCGAGTATGGTTTTCCAAACAGGACCAAATTCTCGACCTTCTTATGGCATGCAAGAAACCACCCGCCGATGACTCTCTTAGCCTGCTTCCTCACCATCCGGGTTGAAGAAATGTGTGATGTCGTCGCCTAGCGACGCTTTGCCGCTAGAGGTACTTTATCCCGCAGCTCAGCCTTTGCTCATAAGAAGGAGTTGTCCCTTCTTCCAGCTGATGGTGGCTAACATTCATCGGGACTTCACAATAGCCACCGCCTTTACTCAGAGGAAAACACACCGCCGATGAGATTCCTCATGTCAAGGTGGAACTCCCGTGACACCTACTTGATGGCCTCGGTTTGTTCTTCATCGACTGATATGATGATACCAAGCTTGCGCATCCATCCGCCCTTTCTTCAATCTTTAGAGAAATGCAAGTGGTAAGGGCGCTGATTCTTAGGAGTCCGTAGGCAACCGCAGATTCAAAAGGGTTGGGCCTTCTTGATGTTTTCTCGGTTCTCCGGGTCAAGACGGGAGTCTTTGATCGATGAGGAGAGACATAAGATGAACCGACTTTACTTGATGTTGGTCGCTTTAATCGGCCGACCAACATCCCACCAGTTATCTTATTTTCCGAAAGTGAGAAACGAAGTGCTACATTGAGCCTTATTTCCCTTCTCGTTAGCTTGCCGCCGGCATTTACCAACTTTACGCTGGGAACCCGAACCGAGCTCCGGACTCACCTACGTTTGATCGATGGTGTCCCGCATGGCTGTGGAGTGTAGCGGGTTGTACCAACGCTAAATTTAGCCTCCCAGGTACTGATCGTAAACTGGAGTTGACATATTTATACTGCAGTTGGCTTTTGGCCACCAGTGAGCTCGTTCCTGTGAAGTCCCTTGACGAACTGAAGGCTGAAGAGGCTTCCCGAGCTGACACTCAAGCTATTCAGGAGGCTGCTCGGGTACAAAAGAAGCGTCGCCATACCCACGAGTTAGATAGGTCCGATGGGGAGATCCATAGTTCTGCGACAGATACTCCAGGAGAGGACCAGGAGGGAATTGCAACTCGAACTCTGGTACTTTCTCCTTGAATCTCCTTATCCCCTTGTGATATCCCAGTCTGATATTGATTTATCTTTTCAGGAATACCAGAAAGAGAAGCGGTCCGCCCTTGCAATGGGGACAAACTCCGCAATGGAGCTCCTTCTAAGCAAAAGAAGCTGGTTCATAGATCTCGCCCTGCTTCTCGGACCATTATCTTGGATTCTACAAGCGAAGACTCTGCCAGCGATAAAGGTAATGCTCGACTGACCCGAAATCTTTCTGATCATTCGGCTCTTTATGAATCTCACGATTTTCTCTTGTGCAGGAGAATTTGGTGGCGACGCCAATTTTGATTTTCCCCTCCCTGACTTTGCCGAGTCCAGTTTCGTCGGGCAAGTACTCGGAGCTATGGCAGGAGAGCCTGAGAATACCAACATAGGACCTGGATCGGAGAATCCAGGTACATCTAACACTGGTAATTTTTCTTACCCGACAAAGAACTTGCAAAGACACGAAATTTGTTTCCTCGCACTGTGATCTATACTTCTCACTCTTATGTCGCCTTTTCGATGGAGGACTTCGAGGATTTGATGCGGATTTACCCCAGACGCTCCTCTTCCCGGCGACATCAGGCTCGAGCTAGGAATTCCTAGGATATCGAGGCCGATTTCTTTGAAGGTATAAATCCCTTCCCGATAATCATAGGACTATTCAATTTTGACTAGTACGCCTATGATTGAAAGTGTCTCGCTGATAACAGACTCGCCCCGTGACATTGAGCCCGCTATTCTTCCAGAGTCAACTTCCGCGAACCGCCGATATGTCTGACGCGGTGTCGAGATACCTACCGAGATCGCCGAGCGCGCCACCGACCGCCGCCGCCGGTTCCATTAGGGCAAGGAGCGCCTATACGTATGAACCATTCAACTGCCAATACTCATGTTGATTTTTTTTGGTTTTGCGAGTTTTTAACCCTTTTCTTCCTTTTTGCAGGGTCTATAATGACTCTTCACGACTTAGTGAGAGCTTTGATGTCTGACGACGATCCATCTCGGCTTATTATCCGGGTGGAAATTCATTTGTTCTTCTCCTATTTAGCCATAGTGATAGACACACTTCTCGGTACCAGGCTTTCTCTCCGTCAGTTCTAACCATTCCTTGATCCTAGGGTAACCACGATACGAGATGCGGGTTATTCAGAGTTAGCCTAGGCCATTGCCGATGATCTCGACCATTTGGAGGTTAAGCTCCAGAGTCTACAGGATTTTGAGGCAGCCTGACTATCTTCATATGTAGAGATGGAGACAGAGGCTCACCGACAGCCTTGGCGGATGCTCGCTATTACCGACTCAAGTTCGATGCGCCAGACCGTGCATCATTTGAGATCGCTGTCGCCAAGCTTCATCTTCCGTGGGACATTTTCGCCTTGTGTCACCGCTGAGAAGCGAGGATAGTAGAGCTCTAACAGAACTCTGCCGCGAGGGAGAGTCCGATCATCTTGAAGCTGACGAAGGCCAACAAGGAAGAGACTCTTGCGGTCATGTCCGAGAAGTTTGAACTCTCGAAGCAGAAGCTGGTTGACCTCGAGAAGGAGACTGCGAAGGCCCTTAATTGCAGCGAGGAGTCCTTCAGGGCTGAGCTCCAAGCGAAACTTCCGCAAACTTTCACTGATAAAGTATCCGAATTAAAACAACAAATTTGTTCTCATAAATTCGATGTTTAAGGATTTGTAATTTCAGCCTTTTATTAATAAAATATGTCTCTTTTTCTCTTTTATGCTTTATTATGATTCTTTTATTTCGTCAGAAATAATTAACCATAATACTTATAGGATTTTTGGCAAACCCTCAGCCATCAACGGATTTGATAAGCCTATACCGACACCGCTTGAACCGCTAGCATGGATTGTCTAAACTGCTCCGCGACGGACGCTGTGCTAAAAGAATGAAACTCTTCTAGACTTGATGCTATGATATCAATACATAGACTCGCCTTCTTTACTGATAAGAGACTAACCGGCGGCGCGTGTTGGCGTCGGCTTTAGGGTTATTGGCCAACCCCCAGCCTTCAACGGGTTTGATTGGCCTTTACCAACTACCGTTTGAGTTGGGCTAGCGAGAATTGTCTAAACTGCCCGCACGCGGACGCTATGGTGAAATTCTTGATGCTACGATGTTGAATACGTAGGCTTTGTCTTTTTCAGAGGAAGACTAACCCATCGGCAACGCGTGTATGGCGTTGACTAGATCCCTTTTTAGGCTTCGAGATCAAATTCCCCAGATTGGTATTCTGGTGTCTTTCTTCCATCGGTAAAAGACTAAACCGGCGACGCGTGCGAGGCGTTGGCTCTATCCCTTCTTAGAGCTTCGGGATGAAATTCCCCAAGATAAATCTTGGTGTCTTCTTCAATCGGAGAAAGACTAAACCGGCAACGCGTGTTAGGCGTTGGCTCTATCCCTACTTAGGCTTTGGGATAAAATTCCCCACACGTGAGGTGTGGATTGAGTCGCAGATTGACAACCCGCCGCAATCTTGAATATACCGCTTTTGTTCTTTTTCCTTCTTAAAAAGCGCTAAGAACTTAACCAAAGAACGCAGAAAGCGTAGGCTTTATCCTTTCTTAGGATTCAGGATAAACTTCCCCAAGATGGAACTTGGTGCCTTTCTATATCGGGAAAAGACTAAATCGGCAACGCGTGTGAGGCGCTGGCTTTATCCCTTCTTAGGATTTGGGATAACATTCCCCAAGATGAATCTTGGTGCCTTCTTTGACCGAGAATGATTGAACCGTAACGGAATGATTGATGTGGGAAGGAAGAATGTATTCTATTTCCTAAGATGGAAAGGAAGGATTTTATATCCTATTTCCTGCAAAATCAAAGCTAAAATAAGAGAGGAAGAATGTATTCTATCTCCTGTTGATGGAGAGGAGGGAGGATCTTGTCTCCTATCTCCGAGTGAAGGAACGACTTCGAAACAAGAGAGGAAGGTTTTGTATCCTATCTCTTGCCAGTGGAGAGGAAGGTTTTGTGTCCTATCTCCAGAAACTCACGAATTCGAAATAAGAGAGGAAGGTTTTGTATCCTATCTCTTACTGATGGAGAGGAAGGAGGATCTTGTCTCCTATCTCCGAGTGTTGGAAAGGAAGGATTTTTGTCCTGTTTCCAGTGAAAGAGACTAAAAATGGGATCTCCATTTTGAGAATCTTAAAAGATGAAACTAAGAGTGGGATCTCCACTCCGAGAATCTAGGACAAGAGAGGAAGAATGTATTCTATCTCTTGCTTCTGGAGAGGAAGAATGTATTCTATCTCCAGGTGAAATGTGGGAAAGGAAGAATGTATTCTATTTCCCGCTGAGAAAGAAACTAAGAGCGGGATCTTCGCTCTGAGAGTCTTAAAAGAATGCGGATAGCTTTCACTTTTATAGGATCGCTAACCAAAATTTGAATGTGGACCTCTCATTCGTGGAATGAATCGAGAGGGGATTTTGCTGGTGGTCGGACCAGGAAGATTTTTAGTGGGCCCACCGTCAATGAATTTGATCGGTGAGAGAATTTTAGAGGAAAATAAAATAACTTAGGGTTATCCTCAAGAAAATGAGTGAGATATTCTCTGAGGAACTTCCCATCAAAATGGGCTATCCTGAATGTACTAAGGATAATACCTTTCGTAAACTTCCCATTTATCTAGATTAACTGGCCGCCATTCTCAGGTGATAAGGTAATATGCACCGCTTGAATAGACGTGTCTATTATAAACGGTCCTTCCCATTTGGGTTCAAATTTACCTTTCTTTTAGAGTTGAGAATTATCTGCCGCCGAGCCGCAGGTCGAGATCTCCTCCTTAAAGGTTCTCTCGTCGAACTTTCTTATTGAAAGCCCTCACATCCTAGCTTGATAGAATTCAATGCATTGTTGAGCCTCCAGCTCATCTAACATCTCAAGCTCTTCGAGACGCTTTTGATGTTGTTCTTCGTCGCCATCTCTGAAAGGGCTGGCGCGGCGACAACCGATTTTCAACGGAGAATCGCTTCACACCCGTGAAACCGTGGAGTACGGGTCGCCCGCTGGGCGCGGCGATTTGCCAGCGATATGCCCGTAGTGCTTCTCCGAAGTTTATCGCCCCAGCCTCGCTTTGTTATTCTTCACAAGCTTCGCCAAAATCTTGATAATCGTTTTGTTGAACGCCTAATCCATTTGCCGCCGGATTATAGGCCGCCGACGGTGACATCTTGTATCTTGAACTTTTCGCAAAACCCGATGAAAGAATTGCCGATGAATTGGGGATCGTTGTCATGCACGATCCGTTTGGGATACCATGTCGATAGATGACATGGTGTTTGATAAACTTGATGACGGTACTCGCCTTAACTTCTTTTAGCGGGATTGCTTCAACCCACTTGGAGAAGTAGTCGGTGATCGCTAGAATAAACCGATCTCCTTTAACTGACGGAGGAAAAATGGGACCTACAATGTCCATCCCCCATGTCTCAATGGCCGATGTGGTCAAGGATGCAACCGCCAGAGGCCGATGCATATAATTCGCGGAATTTGACACGCGGCATTTCCGAAATGCATCGATCAAGGCCATTAATCATTGTTGGCCAAAAGTAGCCCATTCTCCTGATTCGATCATAGAGTTTAGGACCAGGTGTTCGCGGTAAAAGTCGGTTTTGTATTCATTATTTGTTGAACTTGTTTACAGCTTCTTGGGCCTACAACAAAATTCAAACAAAAGAAGAAATGCCTTTTACTTCAGCGCATAATGAAAACTAAAATTACAACTTTTTCCTTTTAGAACAAACGCCGGATCTCTATTATTCGATCCTCGCCAGGTGGGTTCTTTGCCCGTGCGGGACTTGAATCGTCCGCGGACCACCGCAATTCGGATCCGTGGAAACCCGGTTCGAACTACAGACGGAAGGCTCGCTTCACGGCGAAACGGTTTAAGGGGATCACACTCACGAAGGAGAGGATCGCCTTCGGGATCACACTCACGGCGAGAGGATCACGGAGCGGTGAGATCTACTAGGAGAAATCCAGTAGCTATACGTAGCCGACCGAATTAAGCTTACCGTTGTAGATCGGCGTCGGTGAACTTCGTGCTGCCGGTGCTCGGGCGTCGTCGGCGGCTGTGAAATCTCGCGAGCTCTCTCACAAATATTAGAAAATCCAACCTCCAAAATCTCAGGCCTCCCTCTCCGGTGAGGAGACCCTATTTATAAGATCGGAAGCCGACCACAAGTGGCTCGGCCATTTGTAGAACCACCTCGACCACTGGCGAGTCCGTTTTGCCGTTTTCTTCCTTGGTTTAGCCATTTTTCTCCGATCTCGGGCTTAGGTCACACTTTATTCGACTCTTGGTCTTCCGGACTTAGATTCCGCTCAGATTTGGTTCCGGACTAACTCTTGGTTTGTTCGGTTCAGCAGTTCTAAATCCATTCGTCTGTTCAAGTCGGTTTAAGCGTGCTTGTATTATTGTGGGTTTCCGTCGGGTTCGTGTCTCAACGATTAGACGCCCGATATCCGATGGGTTGTCATTCACCGACTTCCCGCCACGAAGTTGGTTTCGGGATCTTGTAAGTATTTTTCAGCCCTCTGATACCCTACCAAAGTGTTTCAGCCTCGTTTTATAGGCGAAGTCCGAATACTTTGGACATGATGGTTCCCGCCTTCATGCGGCGAGGTCGAAAGTTAGCTTCAAGTCTTTGATTCTTTCAGATCATCCGCTTTGTAGGATTTTTGATAAGGTCCGCGGTGCTGCATTTATTGTCCGACCGCTTGTTGAAATCTTGATTCAAGCCGGTGGGCTTAATTTTGTTTGTAACTTCGTGTCGGTTGGTTGTTGTTTAACTAACCATCGACGCTTGGATTTCTCCGTGATATTGGCTAACTCCTTGTTGGCTTACACGCTGATCGTGTCAATGCGGAATTTCATAACCCTCAATAGGCTAATTCTTCCATCATCACGGTGTTGTTGGTTTGACCACAGCGGGGGGAAAATCTTTTCATGGAAATATCCTCCGAGAATTCCTTGTCGAAACAGGAGACAATTTGGCCTTGTATATCATTTTCCGGAGCATCTGACCGTGATGTGTTGACCGGCATTGGGATAATCTTCGCATTTTATCGATGATAATCGAATTATCGTGGGAGTATTTTTATGGAAAATACCCTCAAAGTTCTGGTTGGAGCGAGGAAACAATGCGCCTTGCAAATCCTCATTTCGGAATTTAGCGATTGGTGGGATTTACGAGCAGCGTTGGCCGTGTCGTTATGACCCCCAAACTTTATTGGCGATGATCGAGTTATCCCCATGGATACTTTTTATGGAATCCGGGAACTCCTCATCAAAACAGGAAATAGTTTAGACTCATATACCTTTTGGAGTATCACGGTGGGAGAAATTGAGGGTTACCGAAGTTATCCTTAAGAATATGGGTTTGTTCTCCAGAACTTCGCTGAAAATTGGAGAATAGTTTATACTCATATTCCTAATTAGAGTAGGATTAGGCGACGGTTGATTAGCGCCGATGCAATCCAAGACGATCGAAGTTATCCCTAAGAATATTTTTATGGAAATATTCTTCCGAACTTCTCGACAAATTAGGAAACAGCTTTATACTGTATTCTCGATTGAGTAGGATTAGGCGACGGTTGATTAGCGCCGATGCAATCCGACGATCGAAGTTATCCATAAGAATATTTTTATGGAAATATTCTTCCGAGCTTCGACAAATTAGGAAACAGTTTATACTGTATTCTCGATTGAGTAGGATTAGGCGACGCTGCTGATTAGCCGATGCAATCCGCGACGATTGAGTTATCCCTAAGAATATTTTTATGGAAATATTCTTAGGAACTCGACAAATTAGGAAACAGCTTTATACTGTATTCTCGATTGAGTAGGATTAGGCGACGGTTGATTAGCGCCGATGCAATCCGCGACGATCGAAGTTATCCCTAAAAATATTTTTATGGAAATATTCTTCGAACTTCGACAAATTAGGAAACAGCTTTATACTGTATTCTCGATTGAGTAGGATTAGGCGACGCTGATTAGCGCCGATGCAATCCGCATCGAAGTTATCCATAAGAATATTTTTATGGAAATATTCTTCGAACTTCGACAAATTAGGAAACAGCTTTATACTGTATTCCTCGATTGAAGTAGGATTAGGCGACGGTTGATTAGCGCCGATGCAATCCGCGACGATCGAAGTTATCCCTAAAAATATTTTTATGGAAATATTCTTCCAGAACTTCTCGACAAATTAGGAAACAGCTTTATACTGTATTCTCGATTGAGTAGGATTAGGCGACGGTTGATTAGCGCCGATGCAATCCGCGACGATTGAGTTATCCCTAAGAATATTTTTATGGAAATATTCTTCCAGAACTTCTCGACAAATTAGGAAATAGTTTATACTCATATTCCTCGATTGAGTAGGATTAGGCGACGGTTGATTAGCGCCGATGCAATCCAAGACGATCGAAGTTATCCCTAAGAATATTTTTATGGAAATATTCTTCGAACTTCGACAAATTAGGAAACAGCTTTATACTGTATTCTCGATTGAGTAGGATTAGGCGACGCTGATTAGCCGGGGCTCATGAGGTGTTATTCTCACAATAAATTTCCGTAATCTTTCCAAATATAGCGGAGGGAGTAGGAGCCAATCAACGGACTGATTTGGCACTATTTTGACATCCTGATAAGGTTCCACTAGGACTCCTAATTAGGGGCTGATTAGAGTCCTAATTAGAATTGATTTGGGCCCATTAGAGTTGTTATAAATACCCCCGATCCCCTTTGCCTCCACCTAGGCCGCCCCCTTTGGCTCTTTTCTTCTTTGTTTTCATCTCTTTCGCCTCATCTCCTTCGATCAACAAGGTGCGTGCATGCAACTTTTGCAATCAATTTCCTTTCTTTCTTTTCTCTTCTTTTTGTTTGTTTACGTGCATGAGCAGGTGCACAATCGATGAAGCGGAGAAACGGCGTCGGCGATGCGGATGTCGGGCGGCGCCGGCGACAACCGCAGACGGCCAGTGGCCAGAAGCGTACTGGCGCGCAAGTTCTGCGGCTGAAGCGGCAATGCTGGCTACTGGCCCAGCGCCATCGATTACTGGCTGACTGGTAGCGGCAATATCGGATCGCTGGTTGTTTGTTGCGATTGTGGACTCTTGGTCTTCTTTGATGCCTTTTTGTTGATTTTCAACCGATATCTGACTTTATTTATCTTCCTTTGCGCTCGATGTCGCCGCTAAGATCTCATGTTCCAAGGTCGATCAACTTCGCGCCGCGTGAATGCGCCTCCTTCTTTTGGTGGTGAGCGGCTTTATCATCTTCATTATATATATCGTTGTATCCCGCTTGCTCTCCTTTGTGAGGCGATTGGGAAGAGCCAAAATCCTCCTTGTGGGGACCGGCGCGGTTACGATTCATTTTCTCATGTGTACACTCGCTACGACCCCGCTTCGTTTCTCCTTTGTGAGGCGATTGGGAAGAGCCGAGATTCTCCTTCGTGGGGATTGACGCTTCAAAGATTGGTTTTGCTTGGTCATCACCCATCTCGATATCTTTAACGGGAGCGATTTCATACCGCACTCCATGCTCAGAACGGGATATATTGCCGCTTTGTTTACACGACTATATTTATCGCTCGAAAGTATTCGATACGGATGAAATCGCCATACCCGCTATAAGGTCGTGACTCGCCTATGTAAGATGAATTCAATGCCTTTACTAACTCAATATTTTCTCGATTTCGCTTGATTATTCCTCGAGCTTTTCCGACTTACGCTGTTGATGGACGCCATAGTGAATATTATTCCACGGTGACGATCCCGCGATTTTTATCTACGCCTCAATTTGCACCGGTACATGGCGAGGCGATTAAGGTACTTGAGGGGAGTTCCGCATTCTCCGACGATTGGTCACCGATGCGCCACTTGTAAAAGACACCAGCTCCACTGAACCTTTGCGAAAAATAGATTATCTATTCGGCGACTCAGTTAAGGATCCGGATACAGCTTTTATCGAGAGTGAGCGGTGGTTGAACAAAGATGACGGAGGTCCCTTGTATATTCCTCGGATACCTCGTCAGCTCTCATTGATCGATCTCAGACACCATCTTTGTGACCGCATGCAGTATGTCTGGCGTCGTAGGAGCATGACCATATTCATTGCGGATTTATTACCCGCCAGCCTGGCCCGTTACAACAGAATCGTGGTCATCGGCCTTCACCTCGATTGTGGGTTGGACACACCGCCTGATGAGATTTTTGTTATCGCTTCAACTTTGAAGAATCGCCTCGCTAAGTTGGGCGAGATGCCGCCATCCACCATAGATTTTACTGGTTCACTGCCAAGTAAACATTGGTGGGTCTCGACCAATTACGCCCTCAACCGATGGGATGGAGAACTTGTTAGCTGGCTGTATTGCGATTAGTGCCACCATGTTTGGCCTTCCAATCAGCCAACCATTTTTCACTTTATTCGAGCTCTATAATCCAGACTAATATGTTTTTCACTAAACACTACGAAGTCAATGGCTCTACATGAGATGTACCAATCTCGATTTACCCATGGGGAAGATGCTATATCGAGTACTTCCCTTCAATCGAGGCGGAGTGTTGAAGAAACACACACCCAATCGTTACTAGACTTTATGGGATCTCACTTGTCATTATTATATAGCTCTGGCCCAATCTGAGCATTGCGCCAAAAGGAAATTGCAAGTGAGTGCGGCGTTTGCCGGTACTTATTCGATTTGGAGGACAAATCGGCGAGGAAATATGTGAACTGTCACCGCTCACCCCTTCGAAGGTTAATGAACTGATCGAGAGGTCCGAGGCTAACTCCTATACGCTCAGCTACGCCGAAGATGGTTTTCCCCCAGGGACCAAGTTTGCAACCTTTTCGTGGCATGCAGAAAGCCTATCCACCGACAACTCTTCTAGCCGGCTATCTTGCAACTGCTAAAGAAATGTGTGGTTCCATATCAACTGATGACGCTTTACCTTTGGAGGTCCTATATCCCGCAGCTCAGCCTTGCCCACAAGAAGGAACTCTCTCCTTCCTGATGGTGGCCAATATTCACCGTGGATTGCGGCATATAGTCAGGCGTTTACCCGAGAAAAAGATGAGCCATCATCACGCATTCCTTCCTCAGTAGAGCTCCCATATACCTATTTGATGGCTTGCGGTCCTTCATCGCCCGACATGATGTCGGCATCGGTTCCACAGATTCGCCTACTCCTTTCTTTGCGGCTGGTAGAGGATTGCATGGAAGGGGCGGGCTTTACAGAGATCAAGAAATAGATGCATTCATAAAGGGTGGATCTTTTCCGTGATGTTTTCCTCGATTCTCGGTCAATATGGTGAGTCCTTGGTCGACGAGGAGGTGCCGAAGACACGCCAGACTTCACTTGACATTGGTCGTTTAACCGGCTAGTGAACATCGTGCCAGGTATCTCACTTTCCGAGTAAAGGAAGAATGCTTCATTGAGCCTTATTTTCCACTCGTTTTGCTTTCGCCCGGTTCGGTTCACGATCAACTTTATGTTGGAAACCGAACCGGCGGCTCGAATCGTGGTGGACTTGTGGATGGCCTTCGAGCATGGTTGTGGGCGTCATGGGATGTACGGTGCTAGATGGTCTCGAGCTGGAGATCGGCTAGAGTCGACATTTCTTCATTGCGCTTGGCTATTAGTAGCTAATGAGTCGGTCCCCGTGAGGGCTATCTCAGATTTGGCGGCTGAAGCATTGTTGGCGCCGACACTCGTGACATCCCAAGATGCCGCTTCTAGCTCGAGGAAGTGTCGCCAATCTCATCCGCCAATTGAGATCGAGGAGGAGTTCCACAACTCGGGCGCTGGACTTTAGGAGAGGACCAAGCCGAGACTGCAGCTTATGAGAAGAACCTCGTACTTCTCCTTTTCCCCTTCGCTTTCTCATCCTTTCCATTGATTTCTCATTCAACTGAATTTTCGTGAAAATCATGAAGAAGAAGAATCTCGACCCTCTCAAGGGTTAAGCGAAAGAGGTTAGCCCATAAGAATCGCTGGAATCCTCTGGCCCTTTGATATAGACTTGACCCGGTAATGATCCGGTCGGTGGCGGTAACAATTCACCGTGATGTAATCTGAAATTTCGCTTTTGAGACCGACATTTCTCCGCTTGCATGCGTGGGGTTTCGTGGATTATGATTCCGCTTTGATTTTCCTCACCACGATTCTGCTGGGCGGTTACGCTCATCTTTGAGTCAAGTTTTACTCAACAAATGTATGGAGCTATGGCGAGGAGACCAATGTAGGACCTGATTCTGGATCCGTACATCTAACATCAATAATTCCTCTTCTAGATGGCGAATCACGAGAATTAAGACTTCGAATTCATTACCCCTCTAATTGCCTTCTTCGCCAGCTTTAGCGAAATTGCAGGAGACAAATGTACGAACCGAGACTAAGAGGGTTAACTCCGCTGTAGGAGGTAAGTAGTTTTACCTATTGTTCGCCACCTCTTAGCCGCGTTCATTTTCCTAATGCCTTCTTTTTCAGACTTCTCAATGGAAGATTTCGTGGAAGCTGGTTTATACGACAATACTTCCATGGATGACCTGCTGCGCGCTTGGTCACAAGATAGCGATGTTCTTGGTGAAGATTTACCCAAAGCCACAATCCCTAAAGAAGGTATGAATTTTCTCTTCGATTAATTATAGGACCAGCCATTTGGCCAATACTACTATAATTAAAGGAGGCTGAGAAATTCCCTTTGTGTAGCGGCAAGCACTCCTCTTCCCGCCGCTTTTTCGGAGTCAGCTACTACAGCGACTGTTGAGATAGATGAGCATACTGAGGGGTCAGCTGCTGTAGATAGTACTCTAGCGATAGGTACTCCTCTGATAGACTCGCCAGTCCCTAAAACTATGCTGAAGGAAACGGGTAAGAGTCCTCTAACCGAATATGTCTTCGCCAATTTTTTGATTGAAGATTCTCAGGTCCTCTTTTCTTTTGTGTAGAGCCTACATCTCGACTCCATGATCTGGCGAGAGCGCTGATGCTGGATGAAGATCCATCCCATTTTATTATCTGTTTGGAAGTACGCTCGTTCTTTTCCTTGGTGAACACGGTGATCGAAAAGGTTCTTCATGGCGGGCTTTCTCTTCATCGATTCGAGGCGCTGCTTGATCCCGGATAGCCTTGTCGGGATATGGGTTATCTGGTGGCTCGAGCCATTCTTGACGACCTAGCTCATCACGGAGAAAGCGGAGGCTACAAACTGCGGGCATGGAGCTTCCTCATACATAGATGCTCGTGACCGACGCTTAGAGGCATGGCGCCGATGCTCGTGTTTTCTTGGGCTTGAGGTCGGATCTCGAGACAGCCGATCAGCTTCGGGCTGTGGTGGCTGAGAACATATTCTTCCCTAAGCCATATCGGTGGTATTGTGAGTGCAGAGGATATCTTGCTTTCGGGGAGAGCTCCATCGAGAGGAAGATAAGATGAGTATTTTGGGTAGGCTAAGGCCAACAAGGAAGAAGGCTCGCCCGTCAGCGTCTAGGGAACTTCGAACCGTTGAAGCGGCGTTTGAATCGAAGAAGCGGCGGCGAAGACGAATACCGATGAGGAGTCCTTCAAAGCTAAGTTGCAGGGAGAACTCCACCAGGCTTATAGTGATGAAGTATCTCAGCTCGAACAACAAATCCTTTGTCATAGATTTGATGTTTAAACAGTTGTAACTCCTTTTATATTTACTTCAAATGAATAAGATCTATTCCTTTCATTGTTTATTATGATTCTTTTACTTCGTCAGAAATAATTAACCATAATACTTATAGGATTTTTGACAAACCCTCAGCCCTCAACGGGTTTGATTAGCCTTTACCAACTACCGTTTGAGTTGGACTAGCGTGCGGATTATCTGGATCCGTTCCACACGTGACGTTGTGCTAAAAGAAAATACCCCAGAATCGGACTCTGGCGTCTTCTTCAATCAGAAAAAGACTAAACCGGCAACGCGTGTGAGGCGTTGGCTTTATCCCTTCTTAGGCTTCGGGATAAAATACCCCAGGATCAAACTCGTGTCTTCTTCAATCGAAAAGACTAAGCCCGGCAGCGTGTTAGGCGTCGGCTTTAGGGTTATTGGCCAACCCCCACCCTCAACGGGTTTGATGAGCCTTTACCAACTACCGCTTGAGTTGGGCTAGCGTCGCGGATTATCACGGATTCGTTCCTGCGTGGCGTTGTGCTAAAAGAATGAAACTCTCTTAGACTTAATGCTACGATGTTGAATAATGAGGCTTGGTACACTTTACGGCAAGAGACCACCCGCAACGCTGCGGTTACATCGACTCATCCCTTCTTAGGCTTCGGATAAAATACCCCAGAACGACCGGGCGCTTCTTCTTCAATCGAAAAGACTAAACCGCAACGCGTGAGGCGCTGGCTTTATCCCTTCTTAGGCTTCGGATAAAATACCCGTAATCAAACTCGTGTCTTCTTCAATCGGATAAAGACTAAACCGGCAACGCTGCAGAGGCGCTATTTAGGGTTACAACCCCCGTACCCTCAACGGGTTTGATGAGCTTTTACCAACTACCGTTTGAGTTGGGCTAGCATGTAGATTATCTAAATCCGTTCTACACACAACGTTGTGCTAAAAGAATGAAACTCTCTTAGACTTAATGCTCACGATGTTGAATCGTAGGCAGCGGTACACTTTACGGGCAAGAGACCACCCGACAGCGTGTTACCGTAGACTCATCCCTTCTTAGGCAGGGATAAAATACCCGGAATCGGACTCTGGCGTCTTCTTCAATGGGAAAAAGACTAAGCGGCTTAGCGTGTGGCGTTGGCTTTATCCTTCTTAGGCTTGAGATAAAGTACCCGAATCAAACTCACGGTGTCTTCTTCAATGGGAAAAAGACTAAGCGGCAGCGTGTGAAGCGTTGGCTTTAGGGTTATTAGCTGACCCCGACCCTCAACGGGTTTGATGAGCCTTAACCAACTACCGCTTGAGTTGGGCTAGCATGTAGATTATCTAAACCGCTCTACACACAACGCTGTGCTAAAAGAATGAAACTCTCTTAGACTTAATGCTACGATGTTGAATAATGAGGCTTCGCCTTTTCACTGAAGACTATCCCTAACGACGCTAGCCGACCTATCCCTCGCTTAGGATTCGATCAAATTCCCCAAGAAGGATCTTGGATTAAGGAGTTTTGGTTGATAGAATTAAATTGGTGAGAGGGAGGAACTTTATGTTCTATTTCTCAGAATGAAACCAATAATAGGGGCCTGCTATAGGAATCAAGAGGGTTCAGACGTCCTTGAGTCGGACGACTTGATCCAAACAATCTCGGCTTACCTTGATCGGCTACCTAGAATGAAAAATAGGACTAAGAATGAGATCTCCACTCGAGAACCGAAGAGACTCGAGGTGACCTTGGTGGACAACACAGTGCGAAAACCTCGGCGCATACAACCGGTCGGCTACCTAGGGAGGGATGGGCGAGAGTGGGATCTCCACTCGAGGACGAAAAGACTCAAGCGACCTTGATCGGACAGACCTAGTCACGAAAATCCGGCATACCTTCGGTCGGTGCTACTTAGGAGAGGATGGAACTAAGAGTGGATCTCCACTCAGAGAACGAAAAGACTTAGCGACCTTACGTGGACAACTGATGCGAAAACCTCGGCATACCTTGGTCGGCTACCTAGGAGAGGATGGAACTAAGAGTGGATCTCCACTCAGAGAACGAAAAGACTTAGCGACCCGTTGGACGGCTGGATACGAAAATCCGTAGCGTACCTTGATCGGCGCTACCTAGAATGAAAGATGGGACTAAGAGTGGATCTCCACTCAGAGAACGAAAAGACTCGAGGTGACCTTGGTGGACAACCTGGTGCGAAAACCTCGGCGCATACAACCGGTCGGCTACCTAGGATGAAAAATGGAACTAAGAGTGGATCTCCACTCAGAGAACCGAAGAGACTCGAGGTGACCTTGAGGCGGACAACACAGTGCGAAAACCTCGGCATACCTTGGTCGGCTACCTAGGATGAAAATGGGACTAAGAGTGGATCTCCACTCAGAGAACGAAAAGACTCGAGGTGACCTTGGTGGACAACACAGTGCGAAAACCTCGGCGCATACCTTGGTCGAGCTACCTAGGATAGGATGGATAGAACCCTTCCGTTTATCACGAAAGGGATCTTGCAGCTTGGAGAGGAAGAATTTTATATTCTATCTCGTGAAAAGAATTTTGAGTTGACCTCTTGTTCATAGAAGGAATCAAGAGGGGATTTTGGTAATGTACTAGAAAATTTGTAGACCTACCGTCAAGAAATTTGATCGGTGGGGGAAATTATGATGGAGGATAAATCTAGGGTTATCCTCAAGGAAAGTGGGTGAAACATCCCACGAGGAACTTCTCGTCGAAACGGGTTATCTGAAGATACTAAGGGTAGTATTTCTTGGGAACTTCCATTATCGGCATTAATTGCCGGTCGCCATTTTGGGTAATTAGGCTATACGCACCATTGGAGTAAACCGTTTCTATTACAAACGGACCCTCCCATTTAGGTTCGAATTTACCTTTCTTCTTGGAGTTGAGGATTATCGGCCGTCGGGCAGCGAGGACCAGATCTCCTTCTTTAAAACTCCTTTGTCGTGCTTTCTTGTTGAAAGCTCTCGACATCCTAGCTTGGTAGAAATCAATGCATTGTTGAGCTTCCAGGCGCTTTTCATCCAACATCTCGAGCTCTTGAGGCGTTTACGATGTTGTTCTTGATCGTCATCTCGGTTGCAAGAGGCGATGCGGGTGTGAATCTGGATTTCCAATGGGAGCTGCTTCACACGTGAGCCGAGAGAATAGGGGTCTCTCGGTTGGCGTCGCGTCACGGTTGTGCGATATGCCGAGTGCTTCTCAGAGTTTATCATCCCAATCTAAGCTTGTTATTTTTCACAAGTTTTGACAAAATTTTGATGATTGTCTTGTTGAGCGCCTCGGCTAATCTATTCTGGTGGATTATAGAACATTGATGAGGCGTCTTGTATTTTGAATTTTTAGCAAAACGATGAAGGAATTCGATGAATTGGGGACCGTTGTCATGCACGATCCGTCTTGGAACAGGTGTCGGTAGATGACATGGTGTTTGATAAATTAATGATGGTACTTCGCCTTTACTTCTTTTAGCGGGATTGCTTGACCCACTTGGAATGTCGGTGATCGCTAGAATAAACCGATCGCCTTTGGTGAGGAGGAAAATGGGACCCACAGCGTCCATTCCCCATGTCTCGAATGGCGGGATGTGGCGAAGGATGCAACTGCTCACGGAGGTGATGCATATAATTAGCGTGAATTTGACAGCGTGGCATCTCGGCGTATCTGGCTGCATCATTAATCATTGTTGGCCAAAAGTAGCCCATTCTCGATTGATCGTAGAGCTTGGGACGGTGGTGTGCACCACATTCACCTTCCGTGTGCTTCTCGAAGGACCTCTTACGCCTCTTTGTTTGAGAGGCATCGGATAAAGACCATCGTACCCGGCGATATAACATCCGGTCTCCATGTCGTAGAAGAATCTTGGAGCTCTTGGCGGATTGACTCTCTCTCCTTCCGTCTTACGGCGAGAATACCATGTAAGGCGTGTCGATGATAGGAAAGTACCAATCTCGGGGCTCCAACTTGGTTTGGGTTGCATGCACTTCTTTGGTAACTATCCTTTGTCTTCTTGTACCTCATCATATATTGATGCGAAGAGTTGGTGAGTCGACCGTAACTAGTTGTTGATTATCGAGAAGGTTGTGCGGCGATCGCTAATGCGGCCAATGCATGCGCATGGCGTTACGGCGTGGAATATATTCGATGAAGAATTCTTCAAATGAGTCCGCCATTTCAGCGGTTATCGATGATAGGGGACGGTCGGGGTTCTAACCGTAGTCACCGGATCGCTAAACTATCAATTGCGAATCGCGTGCGGCGAGATACTCGACCCCGGCTCCTTGGCGAAACTAAGTCCAATAAGTAGCGCGTGTATTGGCCACATTATTAGAAACGCGGTTCGGTGAGTGAATAAGCACGGGCATGACATGATTCCCGGAAAAATCAAGACAACTCCAACTCCGGTGAGATTTTAGAACATCGGGGCACTTGCCACATTAGTGGCCGAAGCTCCGTCAAAATACAACCGCCATATTTGTTGGTGCGATGTAGTGTTGACTTCTGGACTTCATCAGGAAGATCATCATATAGCTCAAGCTGCGTCGTTGTCGGGTTGGCGGCCAAGAGATCGCAAATCGCTTGTCCTTTGACCGACTTTTGTTGTTTGAAGTGCAAGTCATATTGGGACAAGAGCAAGGCCCATTTAGCCCGAGCGCCAACTCATTGAGGCGGTGGGTCATAAATATTCGGACCGGATTTCGTTAGAGATAACATAAATCGTCTGTCCAGGCTAAATAGTCGCATTTTACGAATCGCGAACACTAATGCAAGGCCTTGCTTCTCGACCATTGGGTATCGAGACTCGCACCAACTAATGTTAACTCGGGTAATACACTTTGTTCGTGACCACCGTCGTCGTCTAGCGGTAAAACAGTGATCTGTTGCCTTGATGTAAATCGAAGCGGTTTTCCGACAGCGGTGCAACAAAACGGGAGGTTTAGCGAGATCGATTTGATCTCTTCAAATGCCTTACGGCGGCGTCGTCCCAAATAAATGACACACCCTTCTTATTGACTTTGAGAATGGTTGGCACTTCCCGGATAGGTTCGATATCAAGCGTCGGATGTCATGTCGCCCTTGTAACCCCAAGTTCTCTCAGTTTCGGAGGTTGCAACTCTTGAATCACCTTCACTTTGTCAAGATCGGCGTGGATGCCCTTATTAGTGGCGACAAAGCGAGGAACTTGCCTTTGGACATCCCAGGAAGGATTTGGCGGATTCATCTTTAGGCGATGGGTTAGCATGAACTTCGAATACCGTTTAAGATCTTTGATGTGATCTCCTTTGTCCGCGGCTTTTCACGACCAAGTCGTCGGCGTAGCATTGACCGTTTTCGAGAGATGATCTTGGAAAATCTTAGTCATTGCTGGCGATATGTGGCGCCGGCATTTTTGAGGCGAGCGGCATGGCCGTGTAACAATATATACCGATGGAAGTTCTAAAAGGCGTGTGCTTGGTATCATCGGGGTGCATCTTGATCGATTGTAACAGAAACCATCCATGAATGACATTCTTTCAAATCCACCGCGTATTATGCGACTATGACATCGGTGATTGGAAGAGGAAAGTCATCTTTGAACAGCGGCGTTGGATCTCTGTAGTCAACCACAGTCCTAATCGAACCATTCTTCTTCATGGCCAGGGACTATATTAGCGACCCAATCCGGATGTTGAATTTCCTTGATGAATCCGATTCTATGAGTTTCTTCGCCGTCAGCGATTGCACGCAAGATTTGTGGGCGAAACCGTCTTTCTTGATTTGCTTGGCGGGTTTGACATCCACCTTGATGTTGGCGATGTGTAGCCACATTGAAGTCGAGTCCTGGCATGTCCTCGTAGCTCCAGGAGAATACATCGATATACTCCCAGATTAGGGCAATCAACTCTTCCTTCTCTTCTGAGGGAAGAGTATTGCTGATGTTTATGAGCTTAGGAGGCTCTGCGTCACCCATATTAACCTGGACTACCTCGTCCTTAGTGGGTGGTTCTCTTTGTTCGAATCTATCCCCAAGCTGTTCCTTGAGTTGATGGATCCATGGGTCTTCCCATGTTGGCATATCTTCATCATCCTCAATAGCAGCAGGGTCAACTGAAGCCATATTTGACATCAAAGTCTTGAAAGCTTCTCCGAGGCTGGTGTCGGAATCCCAAGCGAAGAATCGGGCGAATGTCGTCTCCCTCATCGGGTGGATTATTATCAATCGACCATGAGCATTCATCTTCGAGGAGGATTAGTATCCCAATCCCCTACTAAATGCATAGTAGTTATCGGCTTCCCTCGGGACATATGCCGCTTTGGGAGGGACTCGAAGACCTCGCCCAAAACACAGACCTTCCCCTTGTGTCAAGTTGTACCCCACTTCTTCATGATACCCGGTGTTTGGACTATATCTGAATGTGTGGAGGATAGGCCATTGTCATCTTCATCTTCTTCTAAGAAATGATTGTTGGAGCGCATCTCCTTTTAGTAAACCAAGTCTTTTCACTACTTGATCTTAGGTGGGATGGCGAGTGTTGTCCCAAAGGAGTCTCAGCTGCTTTTGTGTAAGCAAAATGGCCGAGTTGGTAGGTGCAACTCTGGATTGTTGTATAAACTGTCATCACATCATTCAAAGACAAAGGGTACTCTAAATGCGTCATTTATTGATTCATCGCAATTTGCCAATTACAATGTTCATCGGCGATTCTTCATCGTCAAGATTGATTACAAGGGGTACAATGTCATTTAAAACAAAACCACCACTATAACCAAGCGGCCGGTGTCGGCTTCTTCACGCTGTCGTGCCTTGGGCGATGATTCATTTTGGACTCATTCCGTAGCGGAGAGAATCGGTGAAATAATTCTCCATCCTTAAGCGGTTGTTTGTCGCGACCACCGTCTTGACCTCATTATTAGTGTCTACATATTTGAGACGATGAAGTAGATGGGACTATAATGTTCTTGTGGATCCAAGGTCGACCCAACAATAAGTTATAGGAAGTCTGCGTCAATTACATAGCGGTGACTTGGACTTTAAGTCCCCATTTGGCACTTTATCGGATTTTACCAGTGAGACCGGTATTAAATCCATAGATCACCGTGCTGTTGATGCCGGCTGGCGGGGATTCAAGGTGATACATGGCCTGAGGGCATGATGCTCCTGTGAACCGGATCGACTTGGATCGGTTAACTTCACTAGAGCCAATATACCCGGTGAAGTATAGCGGCCTATCGTGCTTGGAATTCCTTGTCGCATATCCTCCTTTGTAAAAGTGATGCGGGGAAGTGTTTATCCGCAAGGTTGCATTATTGGGCCGACTCTTACGGCTCGGCTTAATCAAGTGAGGAAGACCTCTGAATAGGCGGGGCTTCTTGAAGAGCTTCTCTTGTCTCTTTTGACAACATAGCGGCTTCGTAAAGTGATCCTTGCGGAATGTTAGCCAATGGGCCATAGCGTCGGCGATATGGGGAGTTGGAGCTTCCGATTTGTCTCTTCTAATCGGGTGATTGAGCAGAGGCTGGAATTTGAACTTCTTGCGGCTTTCTTTGTGGCTTCTTTGGTAGCCACTGGCATTGCGCTTTCGGTAGCGATTGAGGGTGTTGGTACCCCGGCTCGGCGGCGTCTTGGCATTTGGGTCGGGGACTTCGGTACTTGTATTTGTACTCGTGTCGGCTCCTAGTGGCATGGGCTTCAGGTTCCCCTTCGGCCGGTGGAATGTCACCATCGCTTTCGTCATCTCCCTCGAATTAAGGAGTAGCATGGCATGCCTTTGCCTTCCTTTGACTTTTCTTGATGAAGAAGAAGCTACCCATTGATCATCTTCAAGCAGTGCGGGTGGATCCACGGGACTTAGCCATTTGGGGCCATTATCACGATACAAGTCCTTTACGGCGTTGCTTCGTGTGGGTCATCATTCACCGTCTTCATTGCGACTTTGACCAGCGGTTTAGGCTCAAACCATGTCAGAACGCGACCCAAAGCTTATGGACACGCATTTGCTCCGACCTTCTTTTCTTTGGGCGGCTTCATAGTGATGACCCTACATCAATTAAGGCTGGATTTTATCCTTAAAGGTGAAGCGAGGATTTAGTGGGGTGATGAATTGCCCTATAGTGCCTTGTGATATTTTGGGTCATTAGTCCTCATTGCTTCCTCTTGATTACGAGTCGGAGGGAGCTTGATCTTGTTATTTTCCACAAGATATTTGAAGAGCCGGGAATCTCGTTAGTCCCTAAAGGAGTAGGACTTGGGAATCTTGGCTCTGAGACCTACGTTTTACGTTGGCCACAGTTGCCCTTTGTGATTGTGCTGTTCGGTGCCGTTGTTCTTCTTCTTCTTCTTCTTCTTCTTTGGGGTTGGAGTTGGAGCGTTTGGTTCACAACCGCCCGTCTTGGCTTTGCTCTTTCCCTTTGCCGTGGGACAAAGTTACGTTTGGGGCTTCGTCGGCCTCTCTCGCCTTTTCCTCTTGAGGAACCTTTCGGCTTGTTCACCGGGACCTTCAAGTCTTTCCGGTATTGGGCGGTCTTTGTTCCCATTGCCTCGAGCACGTCTATCGACAAGTTGTTGTGGCAGTGCGGAGGATGAACTCCTCGTTATCGGATCCGGCAATTCATTGCCTTGTTAGAATCGTTTGACAAAGATATCCACGGTTTCTCCGTCCTTACGCTTTTCGTCAAGTAGCGTTCCGATGGATGCCGGTATCGTCATCAAAGAAATTGGAAAGCAGGGGACTCCATATCGTCCCATTTGTTGATGCTCCCTTTTAGGCGGTACCAATCGGCGGCTCCACGAAGGGTGCCAGCGAATGGCCGAACCATCGGGGGCTCATTGCGAAAATAACTCAGAGGTGTGACTTGAAGTAAATCAAGTCTTTGCGTCGAGAACCCTTCCGTCAAGCGGTGTGAAGTTTATTAAATTAAACTTAGGCAGTGCGGGATTGATTCCACCCTCGGGTATGGGCAAGGAATACTGTCTTCTTCACCTCTTGGCGGAAATCAATGAGTTGATTTTGCTCGAGGTCTTTGATCTTCTGGCTCTCATGAGCAACAACATCTACATTATGCCCGGCGTTGCGTGGTTCGGAGGGTTATCATCCTCTTGTGCTTCCTCACAGTGCGAATATTTGTCATCTTGGTGATGTCGATCGCGTGACTTCGATTCACCTCGATGTTTAGTCAAGGCTTGGATCTGTTGGTCATGCATTTCTCTCATCGTTTGTATGGCCATATCCATCTCTAGCTTGAAGTTTTCCCGTTGCTTATTCAATGCTTAGTCTAGCATTTTAGCCACTTGATGCATGCGATCATAAAGCTTCTTAGGGGCACCCTTAAGCTAGATCTTGTATGTCGAGGCAATTGCGAGCCAACATCCGGCGCATCATCCTCGCGGGTATCCCTCTCGGGAGTTTGTCGTGGTGGACCGTCGAATAGTCGGACATAAGCGAGTTAATCGTTGCGATCTTGAGGAATAGTCGTGGCGATGGTTCTTTGCGGTCATATTATTAGTGACCTCGGCAATTCATCCTCTCGGGATGTCATCCTTCTGAATCACCTTGACCTAGGTCTCGGCGTGTTGGTGCTAAGTCTACGGAAGACCGAAACTCTTTACGGAGTTTTTATGGCAATTGCACTCGAGAATCTTGTCTTGATGAGCTTAGAGCACAAGCATGGCCGTATTAGTTTGGGGAACCTCTTGAGATTTCTTACGTTGGTATGGTAGTATAACTCGTCGGCATGAGTGCCGGAGCGATCCTCCGTATATCGGTGCGATCTCTCGGGTATAGCGCTCTCATCGTCGGATAAAGCGTCTCCCAGGGGGCCAGTTGTTTCATAAAAGCTGCCGAAAGTAACCGCCTTGACTTTTCGCGGTGTGGGCATGAAGTCGGCGGACTCGGACTTGACTTTCAGTCCGGTATCGCGAGCTGTAGGAATCTTCTTGTGAGTGCGACCCCCTGTATTAGGAGTGACCCGCGATTCCTTCAGAGGACCCAAACGATCCTTGATAGTTGGTTTGGTCGTGGTGGCGGGAGTTGGCTTCACCACCGGTTGGATCGCGGGCGTCTTTGACTTTGGCGCCGTCGGGCTTGGGCTTTGGCTGAATTTGAAGCGCCTGTAGCCGGCTTAAGTCGGGGCGAGGCTGGAATGTTGGCCGTCTTAGGTTTTGAAGCCGTGCCAGCTGGGGTTGGAGCACCGTTAGATTTGGGCCTCCAAACCTGGTGGTATGTTGGCGGCTTCTTTACCACCTCCTTCTTCAATTCCGCGAGCTGTTTTACCAGCGCTTCGTGCTTGTGCAGAAGTGCCGGCGGCTTCGAATCGTTCTGGCGTGGGCGGTTCCGTTTGACACGGACCCACTCGTTGGTTGGCGGCTTGGATGGACCGTCGATCACTTGAGGTGGAGCCTCTGCGTAAGTCACGGATCTTAGATCCGCCGTAGCGGACCCCATCCATGGATTACCGGACTGGCATGTTTGCGCGCCATGCTTTGTCGTCGCCTTTGGCGAAACTCACTTGGAGAGTCTTGGTAGCGTCATTGGCGTTCATCTCGGTATTTGTCTTAGTGCGGACTTGGGCACCGTCTTAGTCACGGACTTGAGGCCGAAGGGATTTCGCTACGTGGCGGCGGGGTTGGACTTCGCCATCACGGGGCTCTACATCGAGGCCCATCGGGTTCTCCTTGCGTGGAGATCTTTTGGGCGGCGAGGCTGAATCTGGAAGGGCGAGGATAGATACTCCTCGAACTTCTTACGGTGAACTTCGAACTTCGACCTCTTCCTCCAAGGGATAGAGATTAGCGGTTCGCGACGGCGACCTCAATCGAGGCGGTGGCTCCCACTGTGGGTTCGCGATAAAAGTCGGTTTTGTATTCATTGTTTGTTGAACTTGTTCACAGCTTCTTGGGCCTACAACAAAATTCAAACAAAAAAAAGAAATGCCTTTTTACTTCAGGCGTACAATGAAAACGAAAATTACAACTTTTTCCTTTTGTGAAAAATGCTCGGATCTCTATTATTTGGGATCCTAAGCATTAATGGGTTCTTTGCTGTCTTAGGGACTTGAATCGTCCGTGGACCACGGCGCAATTCGATCAGTGGAAACTTCGGGTTACGGAACTCTGAGGCGTGAAGGGGCTCGTTTCACGAAGGAAGCGAAGCGCTAAGGGGATCACACTCACGAAGGAGGATCACCGCCGGGGATCACACTCACGAAGGAGAGGATCGCCCGAGGCGGGTGAGATCTACTAGGAGAAATCCGCGGTGCTGATACGTAGCCGACCGAATTAAACACCTGCGATTGTAGATCGGCGTCGTGAACTTCGTGCTGCGCGGTGCTTTCGGGCTGTCGTCGGCGGCTCGTAGATCTCGCGAGAGCTCTCTCACAAATATTAGAAAATCCAACCTCCAAAATCTCGACCTCCCTCGAGCGAGGAAGACCCCCTATTTATAAGATGGGAAAAACGCCGACCACAAGTGGCTCGGCCACTTAGGCGAGACACCTCGGAGATTGGCGAGTCCGTTTTCGCCGTTTTCTTCGCCCGTTTATTTGTTTTCTCGGTCTCGGGCTTAGGTCCTGCCTATTGATTCTTGGTCTTCCCGGACTTAGATTCCATCGTATTTGGTTAGGGACTAACTCTTAGTTTGTTCGGTTCAGCGATTAAGTCGGCTTCGTCTGTTCAAACCGGTTTAAAGCCGTGCTTGTGGCTGTGGGTTTGCCGTCGGGTTAGTGTCTCAATGATTCGGCGTCCGGTATTATCCGATGGGTTGTCATTCACCGACTTCCGTCCGCGAGTTGGTTTCGGGATCTTGTAAGTATTTTTCAGCGCTACACGGGTTGGTGCGGCGCCACATTCACCTTCGTGTGCTTCGAAGGACCTCTTACGCCTCTTTGTTTGAGAGGCATCGAATAAAGACCATCGTACCCGGCGATATAACATCCGGTCTCCGTGTCATAGAAGAATCTTGGAGCTCTTAGCGGATTGACTCTCTCTCCTTCCGTCTTACGGCGAGAATACCATGTAAGGCGTGTCGATGATAAGCCAATCTCGGGGCTCCAATTTGGTTTGGGTCGTATACACTCCTTTGGTAACTACCCCTTATCTTCTTATACCTCATCATATATTGAGTGCGAAGAGTTGAGTGCGTCGGCCGTGACTAGTTGTTGATGTCGAAGGTTGTGCGGCGATGCTAATGCGGCCAATGCAACGCATAAAGCGTTACGAAGCGTGGAATATATTCGATGAAGAATTCTTCAAATGAGTCGCCATTTCAATGGCTATCGATGATAGGGGACGGTCGGGGTTCCTAACCGTAGTCACCGGATGCTTAACTACCAATTGTGAATCGCCCGTGCGGCGAGATACTCAACCCGGCTCCTTGGTGAAACTAAGTCCAATAAGTAGCGCATTGTATTGACTCGTTATTAGAGCAAGGTTGGTGAGTGAATAAGCACGGGGCATGACATGATTCCCGAAATCAAGACAACTCAGACTCCGCGGAGATTTTAGAAGATCGGGGCACTTGCCACATTAGTAGCAGAAGCTCGTCAAAATACAACCGCCATATTTGTTGGTGCGATGTAGTGTTGACTTCACGGACTTCATCAGGAAGATCATCATATAGCTCAAGCTGCGTCCGTTGTCGGGTTGGCGACCAAGAGATCGCAAATCGCTTGTCCTTTGACCGACTTTGTTGTTTGAAGTGCAAGTCATATTGGGACAAGAGCAAGGCCCATTTCGCCGACGCCAACTCATTGAGGCGGTGGGTCATAAATATTCGGGCCGGGATTTCGTTAGAGATAACATAAATCGTCTGTCAGGCTAAATAGTCACCGCATTTTACGAATCGCGAACACTAATGCAAGGCCTTGCTTCTCGACCATTGGGTATCGAGACTTCGGCAGCGACTAATGTTATTTCGGGTAATACCTGCTTTGTTACGTGACCGCCGTCGTCATCTGCTTGAGTAAAGCGGCAACGGCGATCCGTTGCCTTGATGTAAATCGAAGCGGTTTTCGACCAGCGGTGCAACAAGAGCGGGGAGGTTTAGCGAATCTGATTTGATCTCTTCAAATGCCTTACGGCGTCGTCCCAAATAAATGACACACCCTTCTTATTGACTTTGAGAATGGTTGGCACTTCCTAGATAGGTTGATATGAACCGTCGGATGTCATGTCGCCCTTGTAACCCCTAAGTTCTCTCAGTTTCGGAGGTTGCAACTCTTGAATCGCCTTCACTTTGTCGGGATCGGCGTGGATGCCCTTATTAGTGGCGACAAAGCGAGGAACTTGCCCTGGACATCCCAAGGAAGGATTTGGCGGGGTTCATCTTTAGTGGATGAGTTAGCATGAGCTCGAATACCGTTCTAAGATCTTTGATGTGATCTCCTTTGTCCGCGGCTTTTACGACTAAGTCGTCGGCGTAGCATTCGACCATTTTCGGAGATGGTCACGGAAAATTTTCGTCATCGCTTCGGCTGATGCGTGGCGCCGGTATTTTTCGGGCGAGCGGCATGACCAGTGTAACAATATATCTGGATGGAAGTTACGAGCGGCTGTGTGTTTGGCATCATCGGGGTGCATCTTGATCGATTGTAACGAGAAACCATCCATGAATGACATTCTTTCAAATCCACCGCGTATTATGCGACTATGACATCGGTGATGGGAAGAGGAAAGTCATCTTCGGCAGCGGTGTTGGTCTCGTAGTGACCACAGTCCTAATCGAACCATTCTTCTTCATGGCCGGGACTATATTAGCCACCCAATCCGGATGTTGAATTTCCTTGATGAATCGATTCTATGAGTTTCTTCACTTAGTCGATTGCTGCAAGATTTGTGGGCGAAACCATCTTCTTGATTGCTTGGCGATTTAATATCCACCTTGATGTTGGCGATGTGTGGCCACATTGGGAGTCGAGTCTGGCATGTCCTCGTAGCTCGGTGAATACATCGATATACTCCCAGTTAGGGCAATCAACTCTTCCTTCTCTTAGGGGAAGAGTATTGCGATGTTTATGAGCTTAGGAGGCTCTGCGTCACCCATATTAACTGGACTA
Source organism: Asparagus setaceus (assembly GCA_012295165.1). Taxonomy (NCBI): domain Eukaryota; kingdom Viridiplantae; phylum Streptophyta; class Magnoliopsida; order Asparagales; family Asparagaceae; genus Asparagus; species Asparagus setaceus. The sequence goes on from CM022701.1 coordinate 76,386,830, forward strand.
CCTGGTCCTTAGTGGGTGGTTCTCTTTGTTCGAATCTATCCCCAAGCTGTTCCTTGAGTTGATGGATCCATGGGTCTTCCCATGTTGGCATATCTTCATCATCCTCAATAGCAGCAGGGTCAACTGAAGCTATATTTGACATCAAAGTCTTGAAAGCTTCTCCGAGGCTGGTGTCGGAATCCCAAGCCGAAGAATCAGACGAATGTTCGTCTCCCTCATCGGGTGGATTATTATCAATCAGCCATAAGCATTCATCTTCTGAGGAGGATTCGTATCCCAATCCCCTTCTAAATGCATAGTAGTTATCCGGCTTCCCTCTCGGGACATATGCCGCTTTGGGAGGGACTCGAAGACCTCGCCCAAAACACAGACCTTCCCCTTGTGTTAAGTTGTACCCCCACTTCTTCATGATACCCAGTGTTTCTGGACTATATCTGAATGTGTGGAGGATAGGCCCATTGTCATCTTCATCTTCTTCTAAGAAATAATTAGTTGGGCGCATCTCCTTTTAGTAAACCAAGTCTTTTTCACTACTTGATCTTTGTGGGATGACGAGTGTTGTCCCAAAGGAGTCTCGGAACTATTTTTGTGTAATGTAAGACGACCGAGTCGGTAGGTGCAACTCCGGATTGTTATATAAACCTTTCATCACATCATTCAAAGACAAAGGGTACTCTAAATCGTCATTTATTGATTCATCGGCAATTTGCCAATTACAATGTTCATCTGACGATTCTTCATTGTCAAGATTGATTACAAGGGGTTCAATGTTATTTAAAACAAAACCACCACTATAACCAAGCCCGGCCGGTATCGGCTTCTTCACATTGTCAGTGCCTTGGGCGATGATTGATTTAGGACTCATTACAGTAGCGGAGAGAATCGGTGAAATAATTCTCCATCCTTAAGCGGTGTTTGTCGCGACCAGTCTTGACCTCATTATTAGTGTCTACATATTTGAGACGCGATAAAGTAGATGGGACTATAGCGTTACTATGGATCCAAGTCGACCCAATAATAAGTTATAGGAAGTCTGCGTCAATCACATAGCGGTGACTTGGACTTTAAGTCCCCATTTGGCACTTTATCGGATTTTACCAGCGGTAGAGACCGGTGTTAAATCCATAGATCCGTGCTGTTGATGCTAGCTTCTTGGCGAGGATTCCAAGGTGATACATGGTAGCGGGGCATGATGCTCCTGTGGAACCGGATCGACTTGGATCGGTTAACTTCACTAGAGCCAATATACGGTGAAGTATAGCGGCCTATCGTGCTTGGAATTCCTCGTCGCATATCCTCCTTTGTAAAAGTAATGCGGGGAAGTGTTTTGCGCAAGGTTGCATTGTTAGGCGGACTCTTACGGACTCGACTTAATCTGGGTGAGAAAGACTTACGAATCGGCTAAAGCCTCTTGTAAAGCTTCGGGTCTCCTTGACAATCGAACAGCTTCGTAAAGAGTTATTCTAGCGGGATGTTTGCCAATTGGGCCATGACATCAAAGCGGTATGGAGGCTTCGATGTTCCGGTCTATCCCTCTGTCGAGGCGATTGAATCGGAATTGCCGGAGTTGAGCTTCGGACGAGAATTTGTTTCTCCTTTGCTTGGTGCTTTTCTTTAGCGGTTGTCTGGCATTGTCCTTTCTCTGCCGCGAGTGAGAGAATTAAGTGGCCACCCGATTCGGCGGCGTCTTGGCGTTTGGATTTGGAGTCTCCGGGATACTTGTAGGCGTATTAGTGTCCACTCCTTGTGGCAAAGACTTCATGCTCTTCTTCAAAAAGCTGGAAAGTCGCCACTTCTCCATCGTCCTTCTCTGGAATTGCTGAAGCAGCATATCATAGTTTGCCTTTTCCCTTGGACTTCTTTTGGCGAAGATGTAGTCCTTGATCGTCTTCCGGCAAGTCGGGGTGGACCCAAAGGATTTCTCCGTTTGTTGTGGTGTAATGTCTGAGCCCCTTCTCCGTTGCGGTGAGGATCCTCATTCACCATTTTCATTCCTACCTTCTGGCGTCGGTTGAAACCAATCCAAAGGCGATCCGAAGCTTATAGAGACTACATTTGCTCCACCTTCTTCTCTTTAGAGGGTTTTGGAGTAATGACTCCAACATCGATCAAGGCTTGAATCTTGTCCTTGAGATGGTAGCGAGAACTTTGTAGGATGATGTACATACAATGGTAGCGGATACCAGGATCTGTAACCTTCTTAGCCTCCTCTTGGTTCACAATTGGGGGCAAGCTGGATCTTATTATTCTCCAAAAGGTATTTAAAGATGCGGAACCTCCTGCGTCTTTGAGCGAGTAAGTCTTGGAAACCTCGAACGGAAGGTTTCGATTTTGAGCTTGTTGGCCATTGAGGCTGCGATTGTTGTGGTGCATATTTGCGACGCTTTGTGGTTGCGGTTCGAGCGTTTGATTGGCGTCTGGACTTTCACGGCACCTTACCTGCGCGTGGCACAAAATTACGTTTGTTAGGTGTTTGTTGCGGTGGCCTCTTTACGCTTTCTTCCTCTTAAGGAACCTTCGACTTGCTCTCCACGAACCTTCAAGTCCTTCCACGTTATAGATGGTGCTGTCCCCATTGCTTCAAGCACATCAAGGACAGATTATTATGGCGGGTTTAGGATAAATTCCTCGTGATGGGATCCGACAATTCATTGCTTTGTTCGGAATCGTTTGTGGCGACTACTATTTCTCAGATCCTTTTGCTTCTCATCGAGCAATGTCGATCGATGCCGGTATCGTCATCGAAAAATTGGTGAGAAGCTACACTCCATGTCGTCCGGCTATGAATGCTTCCGGCTTAAGGCGGTACCAATCGAAGGCGACCATGAAGAGTCTTGTTTGGAGTGAAAGTTGATTTCTTTATCGTTTCCATTACAAAACTTAAGAAAACTACACTTTAATTTTCAGTTACAAAGAAACTTTAAATAACTCTCTCACAAACTTCGAACAAAAGACACTACAAGTGTAGATCTCCTATTTTAGTGGGACTTTGCACGTCTTGGGGCGGCGTAATCCGTGGACCACCGAGCAGCGATCGTCGAATCGACGGGGTTTAGTTGATGCTTCGCAAAGGAAACAAGAACTTAAGTAAATATCTTAGCAAGGTAAGATATCTACTCTTCTCAAGAATAAGTCAAAGCTTAAGCTTCGAGGAATCTCCGGTGTGGATCGTGTTCTTGAACTCCAGCTTGGATTCTCTCCCTCTCTTTGCAATAGCTCACCTTATCGATCTCGATTGCCCCCACACTTGAGTGGATGTAGGGGTATTTATAGACTTTGGGGCGTGCCCTCTGAAAAACACAAGTGTCATAAGTGCTCAACATTTGTAGTTAAGCGGCGGTTTGCCTACGGCGCCAAGCTGCCTAAGCTCAGCGGCGGCGATTAGCTACCTGGCCCGGCGATGTCAGTGCCTAAGCTAGCGGCGGTGTCAAATCCTCCGGTGTTTGTAGCGGTTTATTTTGCTTTTTAGGCGCGATTAAATGCCCTAAAATCATGCCTGGTGGTATTTTCGTGTAACCGCCCATTAAAGTATCGAGCGTCTCTGCGTTGATAAAGTCAAGTGGGCCCCATCGGCATTGATTTAGACCCTTCAAGAGCTCGTTTCAAGTATTACGGGTGTCGCCTTTGGCGAACAAATAATCTAAGCTATAGCGAGACACATCAAGGTGTCTCGCTCATGGCGAGGCACAAACTAAATGTCTCGCTAGTGGCGAGGCACAAACAAGTGTCTCGCTAGTAGCGAGACACAAGCGAGTGTCTCGCTTGTAGCGAGCACAAACAAGTGTCTCGCACTATGGCGACACAATCTTCCATGTGTTGACTTCTTGAGATTTTGGCGGCGTTGTCTTCGATCTTCTCATAATTTAGTCATATTTGAGGTTCTTGACAATTTTTGATGCCTCTGGATACCCCCTCCAAAGTTTTGGACTCCGATGTATTTTATCGAGTGCGGAATACTGAATAAGATAGTCCTACTTCGCTAGCGTTGGACTTTGTTGAATGGACTCATGAATTGCTTCTTAATTTACGGCTCTGCGGCGTCGTGACCATCTTTTGAAATCAAAATTACATTGCGGTTATGGCGAATTGGTTGAAATGATGAAGTCGAATTTGAGTGATCATCTTCATCTTGATGGTCACCACTTGAGTGTTTTGAGAATCATGTTGCCTCAAGTTATTGCTCGTCACGATAGCTATAGGATTTTGGCAAACCCTCGACCATCAGCAGTTTGATGAGCCTTTACCAACTACCGTTTGAGTTGGCTAGCATGTAGTTTGTCTAAGTCCGTTCTACATGTTACGTTGTGCTAAAAGAATAAACTCTCTTAGACTTTATGCTACGATATTGAATACGTAGACTTGATCAATTATCGCGAGTGACTACTACGACATGTGTTAGATGCGGACTTATCTACGGTAAGGGGCGGAGATAACATCCTATGCATGAAGGCATAGTTTAGGTGTCATTAGGTAATGACATCTATGCTCGTTATTGAATCGTAGACTTTGTTTGTTATTTTTGTGTCTTCTCTTGGGGCAAAGACGAACCCGCTGTGTCTCTCGGGGCAAAGACGAACCCGCTGTGTTTTCTCTGGGCTAAAACAAGCCCTCAAGCTTTCTCTTGGGGCTAAAACAAACCCCGTTATCGAGTAGACCTCTCATTCATAAAAGGAATCGAGAGGGATTTTGACCATGGTCCTAATCAGAGGAAGGTTTGACCAGATAGGAATTTTGAGACAATCCTAACAATGGAAGGTTTGATCACTCAACCTCGAAGTGGACCTCTCGCTCATGGAAGGAATCAAGAGGGATTTTGACCATGGTCCTAACTGTAGGAAGGTTTGACCATAATAGAAATTTTGAGACAATCCTAACTGTCGGAAGGTCTAATCGCTCAATGTGGAAGTGGACCTCTCGTTCATGGAAGGAATCGAGAGGGGATTTTGACCATGGTCCTAACTGTAGGAAGGTTTGACCAGAATAGAAATTTTGAGACAATCCTAACTGTCGGAAGGTCTAATCGCTCAATGTGGAAGTGGACCTCTCGCTCATGGAAGGAATCGAGAGGATTTTCGCCGTGGACCTAATCAGAGGAAGGTTTGACCAAAGTGATAGTGGGATTGGGAGTACAAATCACAAGGAGAGTTTTGACTTGTACAAGTCGGCCAAGAGGGTTCTTAGTATTAAGTGACAAAGCTTTAACACTAAGAGCTTTGACATTTCCACAACTATGTCCTGACTTTAACAAATGAAAGTGTTGAGCGCATGCATACGCAAATGAGCTTTGAGAGATGATTGATCCAATGGAATGATCGGATCATGTCTCAATAAAAGAATGCCGGGAAGTCACCAGAGAAATTGGTGGAATTAACCCAAAGAATAGGATGCTTTTCACCTTGGGGACATTCGAAGTCCAAGTGGAGTTCCTCCTACCGGCCGCATTCATTTAGAATAGTTTATACTCATATTCCTATTGGAGTAAGAAGGAGGAGCAGCTTAACCTCTTGTACTCATCTGAGGAATTTCTCATTCGGCTTATTTCTGCTAAGACGCCGGCTTCACCAAGGCTTGGATGATGGCCTTGAGAGCTAAGCAATCCTTAGTAGGATGGAGGATCCTCCCGTGGTAACGACAAGATTTAGGGTCCAAGTCTTGTCACCTCCTCCCGATTTATAATGGTTGGCAACTTGATTTTGTTGTTATCAAGGAGGTGTTTGAAGATGATCGAACTTCTTAGTCTCGAAAGAGTATGTCCCGTGGAATTCGATTTAGAAGCTTTTTGGCGGTCGTTGTTGCAACGCTTGACTAACAGCCACAGATGCCTTTCCTCTATTACGAGAGGAAAATTTACTCGAGGGTCACCGCCATTTTGCCTCTTTCAGCCTTTCTTCCTTCCGAGGAAACTTCTCGCTTGTTCTCCTCGTATTTTAGGTCTTTCCATGTAGTTGGCGGACGACCCCCATGACTTCCAACAATTCTATAGAAAGATTGTTGTAGCAAGTCTTCAATATGAACTCTTCAAGACTGGATCTCGCAATTCATAGCTTTATTAAGCGCTTTAACTAAACAAATAATCGCCTCTCCACTCTTCGCCATCCAAGAGGGTTCCAATCGAGACTTCGTCGCCATCAAAGAAGTTGTTGAGGAACAAGCTTTCTATATCATTCCAACAGCTTGATGCTACTGCCTTGAGTCTTCGATACCAATCGCAAGGCACCTCACATGGGTTCCAACGAATGACCGAATCATCAAAGGCTCATTTCCGAGATCACCCCCAAATGAGACTTGAAATAGATCAAGTGTCGTAGGCTAACCCTCCCGCCAAAAGGTGTGAAATTAATCAAACTGAATTTCAGCGGTAATGGATTGAATCCCACTCTCTCGATATGGACACGGATACCAGCCCTTTGACTTCGTATGACATCAAAGCATTGATTTTATCTTCAAGCACTTTCATCTTTTCGCCATCATCCTCCCTTGTTTTGGATTACTAATAGGAAGAATTGGACCATTTCCACCTTGAGCACCAGATGCCTTTCTTTGGAGGTTGATCACAGAATGTGTTCATCTATCTCCTAATCACTATCTTCGATATTATGGGCATTATGGTGGGTAACTCCACCTTGTTGATCGGATTCAGTCAGATGAGGCGCTTGATTTTGCAATTCCCTCATCTGCTGCAAGGCTAGCTCCATCTCCATTTTCATTTCGCCTTAAGCTCTTCTCTTTGTTTGGCTAAGGCTTCTTGTAACATTTGAGCTAGGGTTTGGTGTAATTGCAAAAGCTTCTACGGGATGGCGACCAACACTTGACATTGTGTCATCTAAGCTATCGCCAATTGATGTCGGAAGCTTCACATCGATGACTCTCCTCATGCATCCTTCTATAGTCGATCGTTGGGTAGCTCGCAATTATAACCGACATTCTCTAAGAAATCGAGACCCAACCTTTCCTCCGTGAGTGAAGTCGATCCGTGATCCGTCACGGTCCTTTCCTTTGTTCACCATGTTGATAGTCACTTGGAAACTCATCAAATTGATGGATGATCTCTTTCTTCTTCGATGTCGCCTTGACCGTGGCTTCAGATCTTCCGCTGTCGACAGGGAAAGCCGCTCAATACCGAAGCTCTTTGTGGGTGAGCTGCTCGACTCGTAATGTGCACATCCCGATAAGCGCCTTAATCAATTTTGCACATGAGCAAGAACAATCTATTTCACGATCGTCTCTTTCGTAGGTTGCCACCCTACCGATGATGTGGTTGGTGTGGGTTATTGCAAATAACATTTCCACCCCGGATGTAACTTGGTTCCTCACCGAGGACAAGTCTTCTTTGGGGAATCGACTATTGGAAGTTGCTTCGCATGAATAACAAGCGCTTGATCACCTTTGGTGACTTTGCGAATCCTGCGCTTCGTTTGTCTTTATCGGCGGACTTGCGGACCCTCTTAGGGATACTCAAACGAGACGCAACGGAACTCTTTCAGCTTTGAGATGCGCCGATGGCTCTAACATTTCAACATCACCGATTTGGGTACGACCCCAACCCGCCGTTGTTCATGGATTGAGTGATCCAAACGCTCCATTACCGGTGTTTTGACTTTGGTTCTCGACAGGACCAAGGCGACCAACACCGAACTTGAAGGCTTTCCGCACTTAACGGCTGATACCTCACCGAGAAGTGGAAGAAAGGGCGAAAAGTCCATTTTTGCTAAGTGATGGAGGATCGCCGGCTGCATGCAGGTAGTTGATCGCTCGGCCGGGCGCGAGATGCTTTACACCGCTTCGCTGGCGCAGGCAGTTTTAGGCCGCTCGCTAGCGCCAGGCGCCGAAGCCGCTCTACGAAGATCGGCATGGCGCACTCTTGAGCCGATTTTGATGTCGATTTCGACCCAAATTTTGTGATTTTGGGTCCATTCCTCAATGATTTCGACTCGCTACTTTATGAACATCCAAGACGCAGCACGGCGACGCACGACAACGGCGCCGGGCCCTTCCTTGTCGATCGGGTCCTTTTGACGAGAACTCATTCTTCCTTGGGAGGAGTGTTAGCGGATTGAGGTTGAGGCGCTATAACTTGCCGACGCCCGATCACGCCGAAGTTCGTGGTTGTAATGAACTCCATTTGTTGATTCCATGGCCTTTGCAAGTTGTCCGCCATCTTTGACGCTGTTCTCGACGAGCCCTCTTCGCCGAGCGTTGAGATCTTGTTGAATGACCTTCTTCCGAAGGAGTCAACTTGAGCAGAGCTCCCTTTGAGATCCTCCGGTGTTGTTGAGAGGGGAATCGCCCGCCGCAGTTTAACAAGAATCGCTAAGCATCACAAATGTAACTAACCTCCCTCTTAGGAGATGAGATCCTCAGATGTTTGCGGGTGAGGAGGACTTTGATGAGGAAGAGGCACAAACAAGTGTCTCGCTAGTGGCGAGGCACAAACAAGTGTCTCGCTAGTGGCGAGGCACAAACAAGTGTCTCGCTAGTGGCGAGGCACAAACAAGTGTCTCGCTAGTGGCGAGGCACAAACAAGTGTCTCGCTAGTGGCGAGGCACAAACAAGTGTCTCGCTAGTGGCGAGGCACAAACAAGTGTCTCGCTAGTGGCGAGGCACAAACAAGTGTCTCGCTAGTGGCGAGGCACAAACAAGTGTCTCGCTAGTGGCGAGGCACAAACAAGTGTCTCGCTAGTGGCGAGGCACAAACAAGTGTCTCGCTAGTGGCGAGGCACAAACAAGTGTCTCGCTAGTGGCGAGGCACAAACAAGTGTCTCGCTAGTGGCGAGGCACAAACAAGTGTCTCGCTAGTGGCGAGGCACAAACAAGTGTCTCGCTAGTGGCGAGGCACAAACAAGTGTCTCGCTAGTGGCGAGGCACAAACAAGTGTCTCGCTAGTGGCGAGGCACAAACAAGTGTCTCGCTAGTGGCGAGGCACAAACAAGTGTCTCGCTAGTGGCGAGGCACAAACAAGTGTCTCGCTAGTGGCGAGGCACAAACAAGTGTCTCGCTAGTGGCGCAGGCACAAACAAGTGTCTCGCTAGTGGCGCAGGCACAAACAAGTGTCTCGCTAGTGGCGCAGGCACAAACAAGTGTCTCGCTAGTGGCGCAGGCACAAACAAGTGTCTCGCTAGTGGCGCAGGCACAAACAAGTGTCTCGCTAGTGGCGCAGGCACAAACAAGTGTCTCGCTAGTGGCGCAGGCACAAACAAGTGTCTCGCTAGTGGCGCAGGCACAAACAAGTGTCTCGCTAGTGGCGCAGGCACAAACAAGTGTCTCGCTAGTGGCGCAGGCACAAACAAGTGTCTCGCTAGTGGCGCAGGCACAAACAAGTGTCTCGCTAGTGGCGCAGGCACAAACAAGTGTCTCGCTAGTGGCGCAGGCACAAACAAGTGTCTCGCTAGTGGCGCAGGCACAAACAAGTGTCTCGCTAGTGGCGCAGGCACAAACAAGTGTCTCGCTAGTGGCGCAGGCACAAACAAGTGTCTCGCTAGTGGCGCAGGCACAAACAAGTGTCTCGCTAGTGGCGCAGGCACAAACAAGTGTCTCGCTAGTGGCGCAGGCACAAACAAGTGTCTCGCTAGTGGCGCAGGCACAAACAAGTGTCTCGCTAGTGGCGCAGGCACAAACAAGTGTCTCGCTAGTGGCGCAGGCACAAACAAGTGTCTCGCTAGTGGCGCAGGCACAAACAAGTGTCTCGCTAGTGGCGCAGGCACAAACAAGTGTCTCGCTAGTGGCGCAGGCACAAACAAGTGTCTCGCTAGTGGCGCAGGCACAAACAAGTGTCTCGCTAGTGGCGCAGGCACAAACAAGTGTCTCGCTAGTGGCGCAGGCACAAACAAGTGTCTCGCTAGTGGCGCAGGCACAAACAAGTGTCTCGCTAGTGGCGCAGGCACAAACAAGTGTCTCGCTAGTGGCGCAGGCACAAACAAGTGTCTCGCTAGTGGCGCAGGCACAAACAAGTGTCTCGCTAGTGGCGCAGGCACAAACAAGTGTCTCGCTAGTGGCGCAGGCACAAACAAGTGTCTCGCTAGTGGCGCAGGCACAAACAAGTGTCTCGCTAGTGGCGCAGGCACAAACAAGTGTCTCGCTAGTGGCGCAGGCACAAACAAGTGTCTCGCTAGTGGCGCAGGCACAAACAAGTGTCTCGCTAGTGGCGCAGGCACAAACAAGTGTCTCGCTAGTGGCGCAGGCACAAACAAGTGTCTCGCTAGTGGCGCAGGCACAAACAAGTGTCTCGCTAGTGGCGCAGGCACAAACAAGTGTCTCGCTAGTGGCGCAGGCACAAACAAGTGTCTCGCTAGTGGCGCAGGCACAAACAAGTGTCTCGCTAGTGGCGCAGGCACAAACAAGTGTCTCGCTAGTGGCGCAGGCACAAACAAGTGTCTCGCTAGTGGCGCAGGCACAAACAAGTGTCTCGCTAGTGGCGCAGGCACAAACAAGTGTCTCGCTAGTGGCGCAGGCACAAACAAGTGTCTCGCTAGTGGCGCAGGCACAAACAAGTGTCTCGCTAGTGGCGCAGGCACAAACAAGTGTCTCGCTAGTGGCGCAGGCACAAACAAGTGTCTCGCTAGTGGCGCAGGCACAAACAAGTGTCTCGCTAGTGGCGCAGGCACAAACAAGTGTCTCGCTAGTGGCGCAGGCACAAACAAGTGTCTCGCTAGTGGCGCAGGCACAAACAAGTGTCTCGCTAGTGGCGCAGGCACAAACAAGTGTCTCGCACTATGGCGAACACAATCTTCCCATGTGTTGACTTCTTGAGATTTTGACGACGTTGTCTTCGATCTTCTCATAATTTAGTCATATTTGAGGTTCTTCAGAATTTTGATGCCTACAGTACCAACGAATGACCGAACCATCGAGCTTGTTTCCTGATATTACCCCAAGTGGGACTTGAAGTATATCGTGTTGAGTTGGTGAACCCTTCGAGTCAAGCGGTGAAGTTTATTAAGTTAAACTTTGCCGTATGGGATCGATTCCCACTCCCTAGGATATGGGCAAGGGATGCCTTTTTTTCACCTCTTGAGCGGAAATCAATGAGTTGATTTTGCTCGAGGTCTTTGATCTTCTCGCCTCATGAGCAATAACGCCTATATTATGCCCGGTTGCGTGGTTCGGAGGGTTATCATCCTCTTGTGCTTCCTCTGATGCGAATCATTTGTCATCTTGGTCGGCGTCGATCGCGTGACTTCGATTCACCTCGATGTTTTATCAAGGCTTGATCCGCTGGTCATGCATTTCTCTCATCGCTTGCATGGCCATATCCATCTCTAGCTTGAAGTTTTCCCGCTGCTTATTCAATGCTTCATCTAGCATTTTAGCCACTTGATCTCAGATCATCATAAGCTTCTTGGGGCACCCTTCGCTAGATATCAGATAATCGAGGCAATTATGAGCCAACATCTCGACGATCATCCTCCGCGGGTATCCTCTCGTGAGTTTGTCGTAATTGACCGGTTTGATAGTCCCGACCGCAAACGAAGTTAATCGCTATGTATGCCGAATAGTCCGTGACTACGGTTCTTTGTCGGTCATATTATTAGTGACCTTTGGCAATTCATTCTCTCGGGATGTCATTCTTCTGCGGAATTGCCTTGACCTAGGTCTCGGTGTTTCTGTGGTGAGTCTTTGGAAGACTGATACCCTTTCTGGAGCTTCTTGACAACAATTACACTCCGAGAGCACTATTTTGATAAGCTTGGAGCATAAGCATGACTGTGTTGGCTTGGGGGAACCTCGTCGAGACTTCTTCGTACCCCCAGTACGGTAGTATAACTCATCGGCATGAGTGCCGGAGCGATCCTCCGTATGTCGGTGCGATCTCTCGGGTATAACGCTCTCATCGTCAGATGAAAACGTCTCCTTCCGGGGACGGATTGTTTCATAAAAACTGCCGAAAGTAACCCGCCTTGACTTTCGCCGGTGTGGGCGTGAAGTCTCGGCGGACTCTCGGACTTTGACTTTCAGTCCGGTATGCAGAGCTGTAGGAATCTTCTTGTGAGTGCGACCCCCTGTATTAGGAGTGACCCGCGATTCCTTTAACGGACCCAGGCGATCCTTGATGGTAAGCCTACTGGTCGTGGCGAGAGTTGGCTTCGCTGAAAGTTTGGATGTGGACACCGGAGGTAATTTCGGCGTCGATACAACTTTTGTTGAGGTGCTCACAATTTCTGATTTGAGCACGGGAGCAGGAGTTGGCCTGCTGGCAGAGCTGGGCTTGGATGCCAGGTTCGTCGGAGTTGAAGAGTCGACGGACTTGGGCTTCCAAACTAGCCGACTTGTTGACGACTTCTTGGCCGCCTCCTCCTTCAACTCGCGGGCTTGTTGCACCAAAGCCCGTGCTCGCGCGAGGAGCGTGCGGCACTTCCGGATACGCTCCCGAAGCGTAGAACGGTTCCGTTTGACTCGGACCCATTCATTTATCGCCGGCTTGTAGGAATCGGCTACGATCTCAGACTTCAGTCTCTGAGTCAACTTAGATCTTAGATCCGCCTCATAGCGGACCCCATCCATTGATTCTTTGCCTGGCTAATTGTTTCGCCCGGTGGCGTCGCCTCGGCGGGCTCTCTTGGAGAGAGTCACAACGCCATCAAGGAATCGACCCTCGCAAAGATAGGGTTCTCAAGATTTGGCCGCTGTTAGGCCGGAGTGTCACCATCGTCTGTAGTTTTGACGGCGGTGGGGTTGGACTTCCTTACCTCCGCATCTGAGGCTAAGTGGGTCTTCCTGGCAGTGGAGACCATCTTGGACTTGCGGGGGGAGGAGTTGGATCTGGGCGAGGAGGAGATATCCAATTTTTTTTGGTCGTCGTACTTTCGACCTCCTCGATGACCGGGATCTGAATCCGCGGTTGCGACACATTGGCTTCTTTGTTGAAGCCGTTGGCTCCCACTGTGGTCGCCAGCTTGTTCGCGGGAAAAGTTGTTTTGTTACTCATTGTTGTTTGAACTTGTTTACAGCTTCTTGGGCCTACAACAAAATTCGAACAAAAGAAAAATTGCCTTTTATTTAAGGCGTACAATGAAAATAAAAGATTACAACTTCTTCCTGTATGAACAAACGCTCGGATCTCTATTATACTGGATCTTCACTTGTGTGGGTTCTTCGCCTGTGCCGAGGACTTTTTATTCATCCGTGGACCACCGCGCAATTCAGATCCTGATAGAAACCCGGATTCTGGAACTACAGACGAGGGCTCGCTTCACGAAGGAAACGGTTTAAGGGGATCGTGACTCAACGGCGAGAGGATCACGGAGCGGTGAGATCTACTAGGAGAAATCCGGCGCTATCCCGAAGAGTATCTGTAGTCGACCGGATTAAACACCTGCGATTGTAGATCGGCGTCGGTGAACTTCGTGCTTTCGCCGGTGCTTTCGGGCTGTCGTCGGCGGCTCGTAGATCTCGCGAGCTCTCTCACCAATATCAAAAATCTAACCCCTTAACTGAGCACCCCAAGACTATTTATAGGAAAATGGAAAGAGGGGGCGCTGTCGACACTTTGGTGTCCGCCAAGCTCGACACTTTGGTGTCCGTCATGGTCGACACCTTTGGTGTCCGCCAAGCTCGACACTTTGGTGTCCGTCATGGTCGACACCTTTGGTGTCCGCCAAAGCCGACACTTCGTCCGAAGTCTTTGGCCGGTCACCGCTTTGCCCAAGTTCGATTGTTTTCCTGACTTTTCGCGACGCTTTTGTTCGATCTTGTCGTTGTCGCTCTAAGTCCGTGCTCGATTCATTTGATTGGTTTCAACCCGCCAACGGTTTAAATGACGATTGGTCGACGCTTGAACTTGGTCCCGCTGACGCTCAACCGGCCTCGCTGACGCTCAACCGGCCTCGCTGACGCTCAACCGGCCTCGCTGACGCTCAACCGATCGATCTTACTGCTGAATATGGTCACAAATCTTATTGACTGGCCGTTGTTAGATTAATTCTCATTACGGTCTTTGTCGATTTATGCGCCTCGCCGACTCACATCGTTCGTCGACTGGCTTTATCGTTTTCGCGGCGTAGTCAATCGCCAACGCTGAAGTCGCTGTTGGACGGATCGTCGGTTGTCAACCCACCGTTACGAGTCTTGTTCGGGTACTGATGAGCAATTTTTAACGCCTACACGTCCAAGCTCAAAGTGCGGAGCTCATCGCCGCGTCTAAGCTATAAAACGCGGAGGTCACCCTCACGTTCACATCCAAAACGCGAGGGTCTCAACCCTCGCGTCCTAGTTTCAAGCCAGAGACGCGGAGGTCATTCAAGAACGCGAAATTCGCATTTTGACTCGTTCAAACACGATCAAAACGGTTCCAAAACTGTTTTGCACGATCTAAGGGCAACTAACCCTCGTTCAGGAGAGATTTAAGGGGTCAGTTGCACCCCTCAAACCTATATAAATAGCTGAAATCATAGCTGAAGGGGGGATCTTCTCTTTTGGGGATTGATCTTCTTGGAGTTTTCTTGAGCTTCGACTTCTTGGGAGAGACGAGAGAGAGCTCTTGGGAGAAACGAAGGAGACTTCAGCTTGGCTTGGTAGATCAACTCGTGCAGAGCTATAAAACTCATTCTTGAGTTCCTCAAACTCGTTAGAGTTTTAAAACTTGCTTCGCGAGTTCCTTTCATCGTCGTTCCACGAGTCAAGACGGTCGGATCGTCAACGGGATACAAGATTCAAGCTCCCATCGCCACCGTGAAGAACCCAGATTAAACAAAGGGAAGGATCTCCGTCGATTCTTCTCTCTTTTGTAAATCAGGCAATCGATCAAGGAATTTGTAATTTCTTTTTATCTAAGTCAGTTAGAGAGAGAGATTACTTGTTGAGAGAATTGTATTCATTCTTTGTCTAAATCAGTTAGAAAGAATAGCCTCTGTTTTACAGTTTTTCTCAATAAGTTTCCTCGCGAATAAAAGATGGCGACTCCGCTGGGGACTAGCTTCACTGACGAAGAATTGGTGGCACAATCTGACGTCAACCTCATTGGAACTACGGTGGAAACTCTAACTGTATAGTTCGACCAAGCAAGGTATGAAAAACTACTCTCTTCCGGGTCCCTTAGCCCCAAGGCTATGCGAAAGATCCGCAAAGTCTCCAAAGAGACTAAGGCCCCAAGTACGGTCGATTCATCAAAGAGAGACTCCCTTAAGCTTGACTGCTTGAACTGTCTCTCCTCTGAAGAAGAGAGTTTTGTCTCGGAGAAACTCATTGGTCGAGTTAAGAATTCTACAACCGAGCCAAAATCGAAGGGCTCGGGTCACAAGAGGCCTCTTGAGGCAACAAATCTAGTCATTACAGAGGATGACATTGCTGCAAGAGCCTTAAAGCAGGCCAAGAAGAATGCTGCTCGACGGAGGAGGAGATCCCAGCGCGAGCACAACTCTGAGAGAGCCGATCTCTCAATCAACGTGAATTTCGCGTTTGTGAGCCTCGCGTTTGTGAGTCAAAATGTGAGCCTCGCGTTTTTGAGCCCAATCGTGAGCCCCGCGATGAGATGGAACGCAGCCCCCAATGGTGCGTTGTACAAACAAAACGCGAGTCCCGAACCCGCGTTCAGCAACTAAAACGCGACCCTCAGGGGGGCGTTTCAAATACAAAACGCGGACTCCAAATAAGCGTTTCCAATATAAAAACGCAATCCTCAGAGGAGCGTTTTCAATACAAAATGTGACCCTCAGGGAAGCATTTCCAATATAAAACGCGACCCTCAGGGAAGCGTTTCCAAAACAAAATGCGGACACCAAACCCGCTGCTCCACAAACGTAACGCCACCTTCGTGGTAGCGCTTTCAGCGCACACCTAACCACGCTCCAAATGCTAGATGCGATGTTCGTAAAGACCAACATGAATTTAAAATTCATGTTTATCAGGAATCCGACTCGTCCAATGATAGACAGGGGGTTCCAACCCCAAATTCAGATGGAGGCCCTTTGCAAGTTGCTGACTTGAGGGAACTCATACCGAGAGAAAGACCGGTGCAACAAGTCACTCCTACTTGTCAATGTGAGCGACTTATTTCTGCGGTCCTCTCGGAATGCCAATGTTTTGCATTTGCTCCAAGACAGTCCGTCTTTGAACGCCTGTCATACGTCAATGTGCCTAACAAGCGACGGTGTTTTCGAAAGAAAGAAGCTTTAGAAAATGAATACCCTGGAGTTACCATCAATATGGTTGGTAGAGGGAGGTCACCAACTTCCAGCTCAGATGAATCGGATACTAGTCGTCCTCCAAGTGTTAGAGAAATCTCGGATAAATTTAAAGGGATTTACCAGCACACTCGAACACGAAAGGGAGTCATACCTCCTGTCAATTACCAGAGGCTAGCTAAAGGGCTAAAACCTGATGATGAGCACTCAGCTATTACAGATTCCCAATCTTCTATTTCTTTTGTGGAGCATGTTAGCGCCGTCTATGCGACAGAAGATGCTGAAGATCTCAAGAAAAGGCTCGAAGAGTATCAGACTGTGATATAAGAAAATATGCGGTCGCAGCAGGAAGCCATGCGAGAGACCCTAAGATCACAACAGGAGACCATCGACCAACTCCGAGACATGGTAGCCCAACTTGTTGTAGATAGGGCTCAAGCTCACA
The DNA here is from genome assembly GCA_012295165.1 of Asparagus setaceus. Classification (NCBI taxonomy): domain Eukaryota; kingdom Viridiplantae; phylum Streptophyta; class Magnoliopsida; order Asparagales; family Asparagaceae; genus Asparagus; species Asparagus setaceus. The sequence goes on from CM022701.1 coordinate 76,403,390, forward strand.
TGGTCGGCCCGATACCTCAGCCAGAATCATCACGAAGGAGGGGTCAATCTGCAAAGCGGAAGGAAAAAATGGGCGAAACCTCCGATCAAGAAGCTCATCGCATAGAATCTTCATCTGAAGAAGAAAAGGGGGCTGGGAATGAACAAAATCTTCAGTCGGCCAAAATGGATGAGTTTGAAGCTCGTCTTAACGCTATTGCTAACAGAAGCGAGCTACAAGATGAGGGAGTTGTTAGGCCTTATCCCGCTGAATGGGACGCAGCGCCTTACCCTCCAAAGTTTAAAGCCCCGACTCTGCAAGCCTTTGATGGCACGGGATCACCAAATCAGCACGTTTATTACTTCAAGTCACAGACTGGAGATGTAATATCAAATGATGCTATATTGACCCGACTATTCATTGGCACTCTCAAGGGAGTTGCCTTTGAATGGTTCATGAAACTGCCTGCCGGATCTATTCGAAAGTGGGCAGATTTGGAGAGGCTATTTTTAGCCAGATTCTTCGAGGACGACACTGAGGTTTCTGTTCCTACTCTCCTCGCCACTAAACAAAAGACGGGAGAGTCGATCAAAACTTTTGTGGAAAGATTCCGAAGTATGGCCTTGCGATGTCCGTCGGGGATGACACAAGCTATATTGGTGGAGACCTGTCGACATAACCTGCAAACCCACCTTTTGGCTCAAATGGGGGTTGCGGAGTGTTGTTCTTGGAAGCAGCTGGTTTCTCAGGGAGAACATGCAGAAGAAATCGTCGCTCGGATTAAAACTGAGGAAGCAGGAAGACAAGAGCAGCCGGCGCCACGTGGTTAAGATAATGCCCCTCGATCAAGAAGGAAAGATATTCATGCCGGAGACCAAGGTTCGAAATTCACGAAACAAGGCAAGCCGTCGAGTCAGCCAAGGCCGCCTAAACAATATTCTTTCAAAGAGGATCATGTCGATACTCTATTTCAGCTACTTAGGAAGAATAATAAAGTAAAGCTTCCAGAAGCAAAAAGGCCTGAAAAAGCAGGGAAGGTGGACGAACCCAATTACTATCGATATCACAGAATGTTGGGACATCCAACGAAGAAATGCTATATCTTTAAAGATATTCTACAAGCACTGGTCGATGCCGATGTGCTCAAATTGAAACCAGAACAGAAGACCGTGTCTACTAATATGACATCAGTCCAGTTCGGGGATTTTCCACCTGTAGCAACTCCTAATGGTGTCATCCCCATTCCAAAAGGAGAGCTACGTTTGAAAAACCTTGATCAACATGGTCAAAAAGGTAAAGGGTTGGTACCCCTTACTACTTCAAAAGGAGAAGTAATGTGGGTCCATCCTGACCTGATTGGAGATCAACAGTGGACAGGAACACCATCAAAGAAGAATAAGGCTAAGTTTTCCAACATGATTAGTCCGTCCATAAATAAAGACGACACTTACTTGGTCCCTCTTACCGATTCAGAAAAAGAGGAGATTGTTTTGGCTGCTGACCAAGAAGTGGATCCAGGAGCAGGCACGAGGTCAGGAAAGACATACTTAAAAAGATATGATCAAATTGCCCAAGAATCTAGAGAACAAACCGAGGAGGCAGGGGGTCCTATCCCTAAAAAGCCAGTTGATAAGGGGAAGCCAAAAGAGGTCCAGTATAATAAGAACCTCCTACAACAAGAAGCAGGGACATCAGGAAGACCGTTCCGTTTTGATGTTTTGGCACAGTTGGCAAACATTCTCGCTAGAATCACTCTTTACGAGCTCCTGAGATTGTCCAAGTCCATGAGGGAGGCTCTAGTTGAAGCTTTAACGGATGCAGAGTGCTTTGTTACAAAAGTTCCTGTACTCCCAGAAGCTGCTTGTGCACAATGCTTACAAGCAATCGAGAGTCTACCATGCATATCCTTCACACAAGAAGACATGTAGATCAAGCATAAGCACGACAGACCTCTATACTACACGGGGTATATCGGGTCTTCAGAGGTTTGCCGAGTTCAAGTGGATCCAGGTTCTGCGCTCAGCATAATGTCGTATAGGGTTATGCAAGTTTTGGGAATCCCGTACCACCGGTTAAATTCCACCCATACAACTATCTTTGATTTCAATGCCAACAACACACGACCCTTGGGCAAATCAAGCTCAAGTGTCAAATTGGGGATCTCAAGTCAGAAGTAACTTGTTACATCATAGATGCGGACACGTCCTATAATCTGCTGTTAGGACGACCTTGGATTCATGCGAATCGAATTGTCCCATCAACTCTTCATCAAGTAATGAAATATGTTGACGAAGAAGGAGAAGTCAAGACTTTGATAGCCGAGAAGCATCCATTCAAGGGGGTGGAAAGCTATCACACAGATTCAGTCTTCTACCTGGATGCTCCAGAATCTGAGTCGTCAAAACCGGCCGTCGATAGCGGCGATGAAGCGGATATCGAGTCCGAACCCGAGGAAGAGTGTCCCTGGGAGTTGAATGTAATGAGCCCTAATAAGCTCAATAATAAAGAAAATGTACTGAGTGAGGGCGAGTGGTATATTAATGAAGATTTTAATTTGGCTTACTTGTCTGATGTCTCATCTGCATGTGAAGAAACGGATATAGATACAGGATCGGAGCCATGGCATGCATTATATGGCAAAAGTTCGCTAGACTTGCCATTCAAAACGTCTTTCTCTACATTCGAAAGAATGGAGGACGTGCGGAAGGCATTTTTTATGGTCCCGTCTAAAAAGAAGGGCCAGAAGCCAATCTATTTTGGGAGAGTTGACTCTGAAATACTCAATCCGGAGAGTTCAAAGGAAAACGAAGCATTTCCCTAATTCCATTATTATGAATCTAATGCTCCCCACATAATGAAAAGCATGGGATATGATTTTGGTAAACGAGAGGGTTTAAATTTTGGAAAAGGAAGACGGACCCCGGTCCAACATACTATTCCTGAAGGAAAAACCCAAGATTACTATCACAAAACCCGAAGAGGGTTAGGATATGTATCAACACCCTCCCCATCGGAAGATGAAGAAGGTCACTACCTCGAGCAAGACCATTCATCTGGAACGTCATCATGGGATTCCGATGTAAGCATTGGATCAATCTTCGGAGGTATGTCTGTAAACATGGCCTCAACCAGTCATCTAAGCAACGATGAAGATGACGATGAGGATTGGATTCAATCAGCCAATGATCATTGGATCAAACGTCTTGACATTTTGTGGGATATGTGTTTCGAACAACGAGAACCACCCACCGAAGACAAGGTGATCCAAATAAATATGGGAGACGAAACCAATCCCAAACCAATCTTCATAAGTGAAAGCTTGTCGCAGGATGAGAAAGAAGACATGGTGTCCCTCGTCCGAGAGTACATCGACGTCTTTGCTTGGAACTACGAAGATATGCCTGGGCTTGATCCAAAAATAGCCATGCATCGTCTCAATATTGACCCGAATGCGAAATCTATTAAGCAACAGCAACGCAGGTTCCGTCCGGAAATTATGGAAGCAATTGTAGGAGAAATCCAAAAGCTCATTGACTCAGATTTTATCAGAGAAGAACAACACCCGGATTGGTTAGCCAATATTGTTGTTGTACCCAAGAAAAATGGAAAGATCCGAATATGCATCGATTTTCGTGATCTGAACGTGGCATGTCCAAAAGATAAATTTCCACTCCCCATTACAGATGTTATGATTGAAAACACCTGTGGATATGAGAGGATGTCTTTTATGGATGGATTTTCAGGATATAATCAAATCAAAATGTATCCTGAAGATGCGAAGCACACGGTTTTCAGGACACCACTAGGGGTATTCTGCTATACAGTGATGCCGTTCGGGTTAAAGAATGCTGGAGAAACCTATCAACGTGCGATGAATACCATTTTTCATTAACATTTACGTAAGAAGATCGAGTGCTACGTAGATGACATCGTTGTGAAGAGCCGAAGGAAAGAGGATCATCTTTCAGATCTCAAGCCCATGTTCGACATCATGAGAACACATCAACTGAAAATGAACCCCACAAAATCTTTCCTAGGGGTATCTAGTGGCAAATTCCTGGGGTTTATAGTTACATCCCAAGGGATTTTCCTTGATCCAGAAAAGGTTCGTGCCATCCAAGAGATGCCACCGCCGCGAAATATTAAAGAGCTCAGAGGCCTATAAGGTAGATTAGCATACATCCGAAGATTTATATCAAATCTTTCGGGCCGCTGCCAACCCTTTTCTAAATTAATGAAAAAAGGGGTGTCATTCGTGTGGGACGAAGGCTGCCAAAAGGCATTTGAAGAAATCAAAACGTATCTCACACAACCACCACTCCTAGTGGCCCCTGCAGATCGTGAAAGCCGTTCCTATTATATGTGAGGGCTATGGACCACTCTCTTGGAGCTCTATTGGCCCAGAATGACGATCAAGGGCACGAGCAAGCCATATACTACCTTAGCCGAACCATGATTGGAGCTGAACACAGATACAATCCGGTGGAAAAAGAGTGCTTAGCCTTAGTATTTGCCGTCCAGAAAATACGGCATTACCTGGTCGGACAAACAATACATGTCATTTCCAAAGTAAATCCTCTGAGAGTGCTCATGACAAAACTTTCTTCATTGAATTCCCAGTTAGCAAAATGGGCAATACTCCTCTCACAGTATGACATGAAATTTATGCCTCAAAGGGCTGTTAAAGGACAGGCCTTGGCGGATTTCTTAGTGGACCATCCGGTCCCTGATTCTTCCAAGCTACACGAGGATCTACCAGATGAGATCACTGAAGCTTGCATGACTCAAGAGGTTATGCAAGTATGGAAGCTATTCTTTGATGGAGCATCTAGAGCAAAATCAGATGGAGGAATTATAGCCGGTGTGGGGGTTGTACTCATCTCTCCAAGCGGTCACGTGATCCTAAGGGGGTTTTCCTTAATTGACCCATGCACTAATAACGTAGCAGAGTATAATGCTTTATTATTAGGAATGCAACTGGCCGAGGAAATCAACATTCGATACCTCGAGGCTTATGGTGATTCTCAACTCATCGTGAATCAAGTTCGAGGAGAATACGAGGTACGCAATGAGGATTTAATTCCTTATCACTCAGCGGTCCAACAATTAGCCCAAAAGTTCGAAGGCTTCTTCGTAGGATACATTCCGCGAGTTCAGAATGTATATGCAGATGCTTTGGCTTCATTAGCGACCTCGCTGGCATTACCACCAAAGGTGGAGACAACAATATTTGTCGCGGGTCGTGATTTGTATTTTCCCGAATTTCCTACAGAGGAAAATTCAGAAGAGTCAACAGAAGAGGCTGTCTGTGAAACCTCTATTGAACTCGAACTAAGGGATTGGCGATTCCCTTATATCGATTATGTTATGTATGGGATTCTACCGGATGATCCCAAAGAAGCGGTCGCCGTTAAACGGAAGGCTCTTCGATTTTACTATAATGCAGTCTCCCAGACCTTGTATCGCAAGTCGCATGATGGGATTCTACTCTGTTGCCTCTCACAAAAAGAGGCACGGGAAGCTCTAAAAGAGGCCCACGATGGGATGTGTGGAGCCTATCAACCCGGAAATGAATTGGGAGATCGACTCCGGAGAATCGGTTACTATTGGCCAAAGATGTTTGCAGATGCCACTAATTACGCTAAACGATGTCATGTGTGCCAAATCCATGGTGATTTCATTCATCAAGCGCTAGGAAATCTGCATCCAACATCCTCTTCATGGCCATTTGAGATGTGGGGGATGGATATTGTTGGGCCTATTTCTCCACCGACATCCAAAGGACATCGGTTTATCCTGGCCGTATTTGACTACTTCTCCAAGTGGGCAGAGACTATTCCTTTAAAGGAAGTCAAAACTTCAAACGTTATCAAGTTTATTAAACATCACGTCGTCTATCGCTTTGACGTACCGCGGCGAATAATCCATGATAATGGAACACAGTTCGTCAGCTACGGATTCCAGAGGTTCTGCGACAAGTTCAAAATTCAAAGTGTTGTATCGACAGCATATTATCCCCCAGCCAATGGCCTTGCAGAAGCTTTCAACAAGACCATCGTGAAACTTCTAAAGAAGTTTGTCTCTAAAAGTCGACGAGATTGGGATGAAAGGTTGGGTGAATGTTTATGGGCTTACCGCACAATGGTGAGAACTCCGACAAAGGCTACTCCCTTCTCTTTGGTATACGGGTGTGAAGCCGTTTTACCCTTGGAAATTCAGATCCCTTCTCTAAGAGTTGCTCTTGCAACTGGAATGACGAACGAAGAGCAACATCAACTATGCCTTCAAGAGTTAGAAGTGTTAAATGATAAACGACTTCAAGCTCAACAACAAATCAAGCTATACCAAACTCAAATTTCCAAAGCCTATAACAAGAAGGTTAAGGAAAGGATCTTTAAGAAAGGTGATCTTGTCTAAGCAGTCCGCCGACCTATGGTCATGACACATAAGACAAAAGGGAAGTTCAACCCCAAGTGGGAAGGACCTTTCGTAGTAGAAACGGTCTATTCGAACGGAGCATACCGACTCATCGATCAAAAAGGTGATAGGCTCATGATGCCGATTAACGGGAAATTTCTCAAGAAATATTACTCGTAGACCCTAAGACTATATTCACTAGCGCTGGGGGTTGGTTGCTTATAATACATCAGAGTGAAAAATAAAGAGTTATGTAACACTTCTATAGTGCGATTATTGCTGCATCAATATTACACTTCTACAGTCTTTTTCGATCAAAATGTCTGTTATGAGTCAGAATATTATGCCCAAAAGAAATGAAGAAAGAATGAAACTATCATTTTATTTATAACAAAAAGTGATACAATATTGTTGTTAAAGTTCTAAATGTCAGGGCCCGTCAAAATAAATGACTGTGAGCCGGAACTTGAGGTCAGCAAGTTTTTGTTCATGCGCAGCACGCACTCTCTCAGCAACATCTTCCTTAAGTTGAGCTTCGATCGCGGCAATTTCCTTTTCAATAGCCTCGAGGTCATGTGCCTCTTGATGAAAGCTATCGAGAATCTCAGCACCTCGACGATGAAGTTCCTCTGCAGCTTCTTGTTCCCGAACCAGTTGAGCTCTTTTCTGAGCTAATTCTGCATCTAGTTGAGCAATAGCCTCCTGAGTTGCAGTCACAACAATGGCAGAGTTAGACAACTCAACTTGAGTGTGATTATGCTGCTCTTGTAAAGTCACAACCTGCGCCTTCTTCTCAAATAAGCTCGCTCGGAGGAGTTCCTGTTGAGACGTCCTCTCGGTTTGAGTTTCAATGAGAGATTTTATTATCTCTGCATCTATGTCAACACGTTTGAGATCCTGAAAGGCTTGTAGGTCCGCTTCCAAATGAGACATTCTCTCGGTGCAGCGTTTAAACCATTGAGCGCCACCCGACCATCAATGCGACTCAGACATCTCATTATACGAGGCCTGTAGTCTTCGAAAGACCCTCGACCGCCCATAACAAAATCAGTCGCGCACGTTAGCATACCTTCCAGTTGATTTCTATAAAATCCTAGATAGAAAGTAGCTGGAATGACCGCAGCTTCGTCTGCCATAACGACCTCTCGTTCCCCCTCAGCTGGAATAGTTGGTGGAGATATCTGCGGTTGAGGAGTCGACATGACAGATGGCTTCTCTTCTTCTTCACTTGTATGTGCCGCGGGGGCAGATCTGATGGCCTCTTGCATAAGCTTCGACTCTTGTTGAGAATGCAACCTGGTTGTTATCCGTCGGCGAGCCCTCTTCTCGTATTGGGCCATTTCTTCTACAGTGAGGGCCCTTTTCCCAGCCATTTTCTCTTTAGGAACCTCAGCTTCCATGGCTTCCTCTTGGACGTTAACGGCATTGAGCATTTCTTGTTCACAAATCAGATACTCGTCGATCCCCCTGAGACGAGTCTTTTTTGAATCCTTTCTAGATTCGTACATCTCTCTAATATCCTTCAAACCAGAGGTATATACATCATATTCAGGGATCCGCGAAGTTTCGCGGTACCAATTGCAAAACCCGAGGACCGTATAACAGTTGGGTGTCGGGGAAGGCAGTGCGAACACTGCGTCAGAGTTGCCGGCCATCCAATAATACCAGGCCTGAGCCCCTTCGTACAAATTCCCGACGATGGCTAGCTTAGGGTTAGGGTTTCCAACATACAGTTGGTCATACCCGAACTGTCGGGCGAAACGGCTGGGCAAATAAGGATCGATGATACATCCGTCACTCAAACGGAAGACCAAGTACCCAGGCCTAATGGTGATGAGCCACCGGAAGATACCCTCTGGCAGAGATGTGAAGCCACCGAGCCCCACATCCATAAACACCTGGCATCATTCTTCTACCCCGTCAAAATTAGGGGAACAGCAAAAAACTCGATAGTTGTCCTCTTTCAACAAAAGTTGTCGAGCCAGAACTACGTATGAATGTACCCTTTTGGCTAACTCAAGCTGCTGTACAATGGGACATTTGCGATGTCACTAACCCCCGTCATTAATGAGGGACAGTGCATGACGAACCAGGCCATCAAATAAGTATACGGCACTGGCACGCGCGGCTGGCGAGTCTTCAATTTACTATCTCCCGTTGGCCCAATCTCCCTTACATCCAGGAACTCTGAAGTCAATTCCCGTAAGCCATATTGTAGGCAACTCACCATGGCTAAAAGGAGACTTATCGGCTTCCCGTGGGCTAAAAGAACTGCAGGGTATACCACCTCAACCAGGATGGACTCGATGGGCTTGGAGGGGACCACGCAACGCTTCAGCCAAATCATTAAAAATCTAGCTAATAGTGCCGTATCAGAAATAGGAGCCTCCGCTTGGTAGTGGAAACTCTCAAACTTCATGCCAGAGGGAAAAATATCCTCCAAAACTTCATTGACGTAATAGGCACTGGAGGCATTAATGCGGGCAGTAATGATCTTGGGAGAGCTTGTCGAGAGGCGAGTCACTGCCGCGTCCTTGCTATGCAGATTCTAAAATAAGTATTTTGCCCAAGACGCTTGTTTGATGCTGCCTGATCGTAACCCAGTCACCTGAGCACATATATGGAAATGACACATCACTTCCTAACAGGTGGCATAAATGTCCGGATGTTCCTTCCGCAAGATAGAAAGCTCGTCAGTCCAGGGAACGAATTCCTCATACGGCAGCTCACCAAACTGTAGCCCTGATACTGCATACATCTCATGAAGAGCAAAACCCAGCTCTCCAACAGGCGTGAAGAAGGTGCAGGTTTCAGGATTATAATTCTCCAAGACAGCAAATAAACTGTAGGAGTTCTGAATGGTACCCCTACGCGTGGCCATCACCGAAATCTCAAGCCCGGACAAATTGAGTGGCGTTCGCAGTTCGTCAATGACGAAATCTACTATGCGAACCCACCATCCCCCATCAGGAGAGTATATCCACCCAGGGGCCCTAAACTCTTGAGCAGGAAATTCACCTCGAGCAGCAATGAATCGGCGAATAAAAGTATTGGCCGGAGTGGCCTTCTCCTGATTGGGGTCTATTCTGCAGAACTCTCCTGGCTTTAAGCCCTTCACTTCATAATTATTCCCCAGAGTACTAACCGCTTGGTGAGTTAGAGTCCCAACAGATACCCTACCCTTATCCTCAACCAGGTCCCAGTCTAAACGCCTGCCGCAGGAGACGCTTTGGAAATAAGAAAGCGGGTACATCCGCTTCATGTTGGGCAAGAAGAGGAAACGGTCGTCAGCTTGACCCAGCATCTTGGAATCATCAAAGCAGTCCATATCATCGTCTGCTTCGATACGATCCCCGAAGAAGAACTCCGACTTCTCGATTTGATCATGGCCCGCTGGCGCCACAAGATTTACATCGGTAATGATGGCCCTAAAGGTTGAAGGTCCTGCACGATGAATCATCATCGTTCTTTCCAAACAACTATCTCGAGTCATCGGAAGCTCTCGGCGAAGACTGAAAACTATGTTGCAGTCCATCCAACCCGAATAGCTGAAGTGATGTTTGAAAGAAAGCGGCCTATCAGCATAAAGAACTGCAAACAAAAAAAGATAAAAACTTCAGAAATGGAATAAATCACAAGAAAGCCTCAGATGGCTGAAATGAAAATGCAAGTACCAACTCTGTGTTCCAACTACAGAGACGCGAGGGTCACCCCCGCGTTCTAATTACAGAAACGCAAGGGTCACCCCCACGTTCTAATTACAGAACGCAAGGATCAACCCTGCGTTCTAACTACAGAAAATGTGAGGGTCACCCCCGCGTTCTAACTATGAAACGCAAGGGTCAACCTTGCGTCTCCATCATCAATATCAACTCCGCGTTCAAAAAAAAATGCAGAGTTCAACATTGAGTTCTTCAAGAACTTGAACGCATTGAAACGAGTTCGAAATCCTAGTGTACCTCGATGCGAGGGGGTTTGTGGTGGCGGAGGCACCATCGAAACCGACGGGTCATCTGAAGCATCGCCCGGCGTTGTGCTTGGAGTCGCCTTACGAACGGCCTTCTTAGGGGCCATTGAAGAATTCTTGAGGATCGAAGATCGAAAAAAAACTCGAAAAGAGTTTTATGGACACGAAGTCTCTTGAAATTGCTAAGGAGACAAACCGTTCTCGGTTTTTTTACCTCTGGTAAATTTTTAATTTTTTTACCCCGGGGGGTCTATTTATACAAGATCGAGGGGGAAACCCTCGTTTAAAATGCCACCGCCGCGTTTAAGTCGGTTCAGCTTCCTAAACGCGAGGCTCACCTCCGCGTTTTAATTCTCAAACGCAGGGATCACCCTAGCGTTTTAAAACTCCAAACGCGAGGCTCACCTCCGCATTTTAACTCTCAAACGCAGGGATCACCCTAGCATTTTAAAACTCCAGACGCGAGGCTCACCTCCGCGTTTTGAGTCCAACACTTAGTCAATTTTTTGGACTTGAAAACTCCTTTGACAAGGAGTCAGCCAAGCACTTGAAAACCTTAAAACATGGTTAATTTGGTAATCAACTTATCAATCCTCTTCAATAGGATGATAGGTCCTCAAATTTACTTAAATCGCAATCAACTTATCAATCCTCTTCAATAGGATGATAGGTCCTCAAATTTGCTTAAATCACAGTTAACTTATCAATCCTCTTCAATAGGATGATAGGTCCTCAAATTTGCTTAGATCGCAGTCAACTTATCAATCCTCCTCAATCGGATGATCGGTCCTCAAACCAAAGCCTTGTTCACACCACAAGCCCCAAGCCTTGTTCACACCACAAGCCCCAAAGCCTTGTTCACAACACAAGCCCTAAACCTTTATAGACTTATCAATCCCCAACAATAGAGCGATAAGTCCACAGAATCTTGTTCAAACCGTAAGTATATAGCCAAGCTAAGTCAATAATGTACAATGGCATTCCCATTTGTTTTTCATTGTGTCAAACACAGAAAAGAGACAAAGAGACAATGAAAGAGCAAAATAGTATCATTTTTTTTATTCAAATCACTAAAAATGATACAAAAGAAGGTTGTCAAAAAAAAAAGAAATACAAAATTAGATCTACGGGCCCATCAAGTTGATAGATGCGAGCCGAGATTTGACATCCGAGAGTTTTTGCTCATGAGCGGCTCGCACCATGGCTGTAGCTTCTTTCCGGAGCTCCACTTTGTTTGGCACCATCGCGGCGGCCTCTTTCTTGATTTCTTCAAGAACCTACACCTCTTTGCGATAGTTTTCAAAAACTTCGATGCTCTTGAGGGTGAGGTTCTTTACAGCGTCTTCCTCCCGAGCAAGCTGGGCTTGTAAGTGAGCAATCGCTTCTCGGGTAGTCTGCATGGCATGGGATGAAGCGATGAGCTCGGCTGCGGTTGATCATATTGCCCTCCCAAAGATACAACTTGAGATTCTCTCTCCGCCAAGCTCTTCTGGACAACTTCATATTGATGCATCGCTTTGGCCTGAGTGTCAGCAAGAGTTGACTCAATCTGAGCTTCCAGATCAACATGATTCAACTCCTCGAAGCTTTTCAAGCTCTCCTCCAGGCGAGATATCTCATCAAGACAAATACCGGATGCATTCAGTGTCACCCAAGTACCTGATGTTATTCAAGTAATTCATTAAAATAGGCCTAAAAGCTACAAAGGTGCTCTTTCCAGCGATAATGATCCTTGCGGCGTCTTGCATCTCAGTTTCTAAATGACCGATATATTTCTGAAGCAAATTAGACACAATGGTCGACTCCATAGAAGTTGCAGGAGACAATACCAGCTCATGTTGGGTCACGAGACCCTGAGAAGGAGTTATAGGTGATATTGCTTGAGCTGAACGGGAGGCATCAGCATCCTTCCCAGGCCTAAGAGAAATCAAAAGCGAGCCGGTCCTCGGCCGGAAGGAGGAACCGCCACTATCGCGAACCTCGAACTGACTCTAAGGAGCAGCTTGTTGCCGGTATACTTCCCGAAGCTGTTGCCGCGACCTCTTGAGTTGCCCTCACCGGCGAACCTACATAAAAAAAATTTTATCGAAATATGGAGGAAACAGCTATCAAAATTCAAAACAAATAATGTTTACCCGAAGAGAAAATAGCTACAGGAGCTGATGCCTTTTCAAAAGTGACAACTGGGAGGTCGTCAAAAAGTTCATCGTACTCTGCAGAATACCCATACGACACCTTCTCCTCCTCATCTCCTGGAGGATGTAGGGAACTTGTAGCTGCGGTCAGCTTAGGAAATAGTCCTGTTGTAGGACTAGGCCTCTCAGCCCCCATTTTAGGCAAGAGCACCGAAGAAGCAGGAGATGAATATCTTGCGTGCGTGTTTCAACCCTTCCGCTGAGCCCGCCTCTTCAGCTTGCCCGAGGAGCAGCATCTGAAGCTTGGCCCGAAACGATCATGTCAAGAGGCTCTACGATTGGGATAGACTCCGCATCCCCACAAAGCGATTCATCTCCACCTTCCTCTTCCGAGGAGCTATGAGAAACAAAACCTCTTAGAGCTGGTCCAGTTGAATGGAGACCCCATTGATGGGAAATGCCCGCAACCGATGACTCTTGGGATTCTTCTTCTTCCACCAAGGGCTTTGAAGGAGCAGCTCTAAATGCATCCTGCATTAGCTTGACCCCCTCCTCAGGAGCAGGAAGTCTGGTGGGTGACTGTCGGCGAGTCCGCTTGCTTTGGCGGCACGTGTCCTTTTCAAGCACTGGTCGTTTACCTGTAGCTCTTTCCTCGCGGGTCTCGACGGGAGTAGGCTCAGTAGGCCTAACTGTAGTAGCTTCAACTCCCTCCTCAGCACCAGCCTCTTGCTCGCAAACTAAATATTCCTCAATCCCTCTCAAGCGGGATACATTCGAACTCCTCTTCGACTCATACATTCTTCTAATTTCTTTCAAACAAGACGAGTTTAGTTTGTACTGTGGATCCGGGAAGCGCTTGATACCACCGCAAAACCCATAGTTGTATAACTGTTAGGCATCTTATGGGAAAGTATAAATTTAGTCCCAGTGCTGCCGGCTACGGAATAATACCAGGCCCTGGCACCTTCATATAAGTTCTTGATGAGTGCAAGATGGGGATTGGGATTCCCAACATATAACTGGTCATATCCAAATTGTAGGGAGAAGCGGAAGCGCTGATAAGGCTCAATGTAACATTTCCCGCCTTGTCGGAAAATTAAGTAGCCAGGCCTGATGTTGATCAGCCAGCGAAAGACACCTCCATTCAATTGGGTGAATGAATGGGTGAAAGAGTTGGGGCCCTTAGTGTCCTGATACATCTCCCCATATCCGCCTCCCTCAAAATCGGGAAAGTATCTGAAGATATGGTAGTTGAGGTCCTTTGACAAAATTTGCCGGACCATGACCATGTACCAGCCCTCCCATCCCGACATCTCCAGCCGTTGAACCCATGGAACGAAAGAGTCGTTATAAGGAGCGGCGGCCGTCATCAGGGATGGGCAATGCAAAACAAACCATGATACCAAATAGGTATATGGTAAAGGCACCGATGGTGGGAGTCTTCAAAGTCTTCTTCTCCCCGGTGCCGACTTCCTTGACTTGAGTAAAGTCAAAGCATAATTCTCTCAAGCCGCTCTGTAAGCGGCATGTCATTGTAGAAAGAAGATTGATTGGTCTCCCGTGAGCAAGAAGAACCGCTGGGTAGACAACTTCAGCAGCAATAGACTCAAGTGGTCTGGAAGGCACCACGCATCGCTTCAACCACAGCATCAAGAAGCCAGCAAACAAAGCCATGTCAGAAATAGGGTTCAGAGTTTGATAATGAAAACTCTCAAACTCTGTGAGTGGTGAAAAAGTGTCCTCTTGGGCTTTATTGGTATAATGAGCGGTGGCATTCTCGATACGATCTTTAACTTCGTCAAATGAGCTCGCAGCAAGACGAACCACCTCAATATCCTTATTATGCAAATTCTTGAATAAATAATCAGCCCAAGATGTCTGCTTGACTCCGCCTCCTCGTAACCCTGTCAGCTGAGCACAAGCTTGGAAGTGACACATCACTTCCCAAAAAGTCTCATAGATGTCAGGACTGGCCGCTCTCAAAATGGCCAACTCCTCAGACCCGGAATAAACTCCTCATATGGCAGTTCCCCGAAAGGGAAGCCCGAGACTTCGTACATCTCGTGAAGAGAAAAACCCAGCTCTCCGACAGGTGTAAAGAATATACAGGTCTCCGGGTTATACTTCTCCAGCATAGCAAAAAGGTTGTAAGGGCTCTGCACGATACTGTGTCGTGTAGCCAACACCGGAGTGCCCAAACTGGAAGGAGTCAATGAATCTTTTAGCCCCTCCTTTACAAAATTCACCAGACGGGTCCACCACCCTCCATCGATTGAGTGCACCCATCCTGGTGCTCTGAAGTCTTGTGCAGGAAACTCCCCCTTTACAGTAACAAAATGGCGAGCAAAAATATTGGCAGGAGCGGGCGCCTCAGCAGCTGGATATTCTCTAACGACCAAGCCTAGTCTCAAGGCCGTCACTTGTCGACACCCCGCAGGACGCACACCTTGGTAGGTCAACGTCCCAAGAGATACCCCACCTTGATCCTTGACGAGATCTCGCCATATGCCTCGATAGAAGCACACCGAAGTAAGAAAGCGGGTACATCCGCTCCATGTTGGGAAGGAAGAGAAACCGCTCACGACTGCCTCAACATCTTATAATCCCGTCAGAAGGTCCAACGCCAAGCTCAACAGGTCCCCAAAGAGAAGCGGGCTTCTTAAAGTCGCTCCGGTCCGCCATCTCAACTTTTAGATCTGTGACGATGGCCCTATCCACTGGTGGGCTAGCTTCAGTGATGAGCTTCAGTCGCTCTTCGTTCTTGTCTTGGATGAGGGGGAGCTTCTGACGTAGGCTGAAGGTCACCTCTGTGTCCTCTCCACCCTCGTGGCCAAAATGGCTGTGGAAAGTAAGAGGGTCGCTTGAATAGCGCACTGCACAAAGAAATAAAAAGCAATTAGCATGAAGGAAAATAATTACAAGTTTGAGAAAATTAAACAGCAGACGCGAGGGTCATCCCCGCATCTCAAGTATAAAACGTGGATGTCAACTTCGCGCTCCAATTTCAAACGCGAAGCACAACTCCGCGTTTCATTTCCAAAACACGGATGTCAACTTCGCGTTCCAATTTCAAACGCGAAGCACAACTCCGCGTTTCATTTCCAAAACACGGATGTCAACTTCGCGTTCCAATTTCAAACGCGAAGCACAACTCCGCGTTTCATTTCCAAAACGCGAGTGTCAACCCCGCGTTTCATTTCTACAACGCGAGGGTCATCCCCGCGTTTCATGTTGGAAACTTAGGCATCAGCCCCATGTTCTAAGTTCAGAACGCGAGCCTCGCTCGTCATTTCCGCTGCTTCACGAGGAAGAAGAGAAACTTCTTAAAACAAGTTGTTTTCAAGGTCAAAACCTACTGCTGATGAGGGGGGTTTGCGATGTCGTGGGTGCTCGGACGAAAGCGTCGCCAGCGCTTCTAGCCACCGGCGTGCTCGAAGAAGCCACCGCGACCTTCTTTGATTTGACTGCTGATCTCTTAGGAGACATCTTCGTCGTTGCTGAGTTCACCAGAGATCTACGAACAAGTCCGGAGATCTAAGAGGAGAGTGATCACCGAAGATCTCTTAGGATTTTCTAGTTTTTGGAAGAAAAAGCCTGTAAGACTTTTGATTTGACCTAAGGGTCTATTTATAAGGCCTCCAGCCTGTCAAATCTCCACAAGATTCTAGGCACAAAATCTCGCCCGAGCGTGATCTTCGCGTTCACGCCCAAGTCGGTTTGACTTCAGCATCGCGCCCAAGCTCTAAAATGCGGAGTTTATCATCGCGTTTAAGTCCAAAATGCGAAAGTCACCCCCGCGTTCCAATTTCAAAACACAAGGTCACTGCCTCGCGTTTTAAGCTTCAAACGCGGAGGCCGCCCCAACGTTCCAAAAGACCAAACGCGAAGCTTAACCCCTCGTTTCAAAAGAAAAATGCCCAAGTCATCCTCGCGTTTCAAAAGCAAAACGCCATGGTCTGCCTGCACGTTCAAAAGACAAACGGCTAGCATGAACGGAAGCAAAATGCAATTCCCTTAACAAGGAGCAACACCTTCTCAGAATCAGACAAAGGAAATATCCAAAGTATTCGAAGCCCGCCCCACCAACCGCTAACTTTTGAAAACTTTGGAGGGGGTTCTCAGAGGGTCGCCAAAATTACTACCGATAGCTAAGACCCACAAAGCGCCGCTGCCGGTTACAATCAAGACTTTCATAATGACTAATAGAGGCACAATTCGATGACTCTAGAACACAGGATTACAACTTGACAATCCTTGTGAAGTCCAACTAAGAGATTACAAGAAAATAATCGCTTCAAAACAAAGCATGGAGCTCAAAGATCGGCCCAAGCTCAAAGCGGAGCTCATCGCCGCCTAAGCTCTAAAATGCGGAGTTTATCATCGCTTAAGTCCAAAATGCGAAAGTCACCCCGCTGCTCCAATTTCAAAACACAAGGTCACTGCCTCGCGTTTTAAGCTTCAAACGCGGAGGCGGCCCCAACGTTCCAAAAGACCAAACGCGAAGCTTAACCCCTCGTTTCAAAAGAAAAATGCCCAAGTCATCCTCGCTTCAAAAGCAAAAGCGCCATGATGCCTGCGTTCAAAGACAAACGGCTAGCATGAACGGAAGCAAAATGCAATTCCCTTAACAAGGAGCAACACCTTCTCAGAATCAGACAAAGGAAATATCCAAAGTATTCCGAAAGCCCGTCCCAGTCAACCGCGAACTTTTGAAAACTTTGGAGGGGGTTCTGTAGGCTGTCAAAAATTACTACTGATAGCTAAGACCCACAAAGCGCTGTCAAGCGAAGTTACAATCTGAAGACTTTCATAATGACGGAATAGAGGCACAATTCGATGACTCTAGAACACAGGGATTACAACTTGACAATCCTTGTGAAGTCCAACTAAGAGATTACAAGAAAATAATCGCTTCAAAACAAAGCATGGAGCTCAGCATCGCGTCCAAGCTCAAAGCGCGGAGCTCATCGCCGCGTCTAAGCTCTAAAATGCGGAGGTCACCCTCGCGTTCACATCCAAAATGCGAGGGTCTCGACCCTCGCGTCCCAGTTTCAAGCCAGAGACGCGGAGGTCGTTCAAGAACGCGGAAATCGTGTTTTGACTCATTCAAACACGATCTAAACGGTTCCAAAACCGTTTTGCACGATCTGAGGGCAACTAACCCTCGTTCAGGAGAGATTTAAGGGGTCAGTTGCACCCCTTAAACCTATGTGAATAGCTGAAATCACAGTTGAAGGGGGGATCTTCTCTTTTGGGGATTGATCTTCTTGGATTTTTCTTGAGCTTTGACTTCTTGGGAGAGACGAGAGAGAGCTCTTGGGAGAAACGAAGGAGACTTCAGCTTGGCTTGGCAGATCAACTCGTGCAGAGCTATAAAACTCATTCTTGAGTTCCTCAAACTCGTTAGAGTTTTAAAACTTGCTTCGCGAGTTCCTTTCATCGTCGTTCCACGAGTCAAGACGGTCGGATCGTCAACGGGATACAAGATTCAAGCTCTCATCGCCACCGTGAAGAACCCAGATTAAACAAAGGAAATGATCTCCGTCGATTCTTCTCTCTTTTGTAAATCGGGCAACCGATCGAGGAATTTGTAATTTCTTTTTATCTAAGTCAGTTAGAGAGAGATTACTTGTTGAGAGAATTGTATTCATTCTTTGTCTAAATCTGTTAGAAAGAATAACCTCTGTTTTACAGTTTTCTCAATAATTTTCCTCATGAACATATATATATATATATATATATATATATATATATATATATATATATATATATATATATATATATATATATATATATATATATATATATATATATATATATATATATATATATATATATATATATATATATATTTGTTTGATGGTTTGTGAGGTGACAGTTCATTTTGCTAAATGAGCTACCAAGATAGTAAGTGGTGAGGCCCACAATTTTTGATGTGACAACTAATGTGGACTTCATCACATGTACATCTATTTGATAGTACATTTTGTAAAATGAGTCGATATGTGTGTGTGTGTGTGTGTCTTGTGTTGTGATTCATTTTGTAAAATGAGCTGCTAGCTCACATATATATGAGGATACTGTGTATGAGCTAGCAGCTCATTTTGTAAAATGAACTGCTAGCTCAGTGTCATGTGAGCCTCACCCCGACGTGACTAGCAGGAGGACTCACATGCATTGAGCTAGCAGCCCATTTTACAAAATGAGCTGTTAGATCATATACATTTTTCATATATATATATATATATATATATATATATATATATATATATATATATATATATATATATATATATATATATATATATATATATATATATATATATATATATATATATATATACACACACGCAATGCATGTAGCTAAAAATTTGAGCTTGAGGGGCACTTCTATTTCTTATATTAGAAAATATAAGACTATTGTATCAATAATCACTTTCGATAATAAAAGAATTTTTAAAAGAAAGGACATGTCTCAAATTCAAAACCCTAATTTTTATTTGGTTTTGGTTTTCTTATCAAGTAATTCATGCCTCGACAAAATATAAATGACACTTATTATACTATTTACTCAAAATAATCTAGACTATTATTATAATATTTACTCAAAATAATCTAGACTAAATTTGAATTTATTAAAGAAATTATAAAGAGAATTTAGTATTATCATCAAACTAAAAGACTATGAATATATGATAGACATTTTTCTCTATTTTAGAATCTAAAAGTTAAATAAATAGATGAAAATAGAATTTAAATCACTATGTGTTGATCTCCAAATATTCTCGATGGAAACTCTAATTTTTTTACCTCTGCTATTTCTCCGCTTCAGAACTCTTAATATTTTTTTCTCGCACAACAAAGGCACAACATAGTCTTAGACCTAGCCGCAAATCTTTTGATATAAATAATAAAATAATAATTTAAATCAGAGTAGAGACTTAACATGTGGTCCTCACTTATACATACTAGTATGTAACACGTGCTTTGCACGTGATGCATATTAAGTAATGATATGAGACTAAAATATTCAAAGGCCATCTAACATTGCACTCGCCATGATTGTTTTTTTAGAACAATGAAGAGGACTCAAACAGAGCCCCAAGACACCCACTCGCCATGAATTTATTGACATTTATATTAGTTTTTCTCTCCACCAATTTGCATACTTGTATAACTAATAGATTGGTGTTTTTTTCATAAATTAGAGGTGAAATCGGCCGCAGATCTGTTCGTTTCCTCTAAAGAAAAGCAATTCAATCTTCTCTCTCAATTGTCACCTGTGAAATCTTGTTGACTATGAGGTATCCTGGTTACTATAATCGAGGGATTGACTGCACTGTCAAAATTCTTACTTCCTCCATTTTTTTCCTTTTAATTCTTTTAGTGTTTCCTTTTGTGCATTTGAGCATCCATATATAGCATAATTTTATGCAACTCTTGAGATCCAAGTAGAATGTTTACGAAAGTAGATTAGTCGAGAAATAATTAGTCAGTAAGAGAATATACATGAATGCTTTAATTATGGGTTCATTTTCTCACTAAAAATCATATTAAATGCATTATTAGTAGGTTTAGAAGGGGAGATGTCATAAATTACTTTATTAGCTAGGATTTAATTATTATATTGCAATAGTTTTTTCATGAAAAAAATATTTAAGACACATCCAAACTAAACTGAAAACCCAGAAGCATAGCAAAAGAATGTGGATTAACGCTGCTCCTTATCAGACTGCAAAACATTGTGTAAAAATGATGGTGGATCTTCGAGCCATACTACAAAATCATTAACTTCCTTAGCTCTTGGGACCAACACATGAGCCTTTATATTCTCCATTTAACAAACTACCTGAAAATCTCATTCCTCGAGTCATGTGCAACATCACTGAATATCATCCACAAAGTATCCAAAAATCGAGTATTGCTCCACCCCCATGTAGGCATAAAAAATTACCTAAGTCCCCGACATAGCTCGTGATAGTGGGTGGTCAATCGACAAAGCCGTCTGATAACGTGGCGATGATAAATTGACAATCAACGAGCCGTCCGACGACGTATCGACAAATCGTCAACAGCGAGCGAGCCGACGAGATGTCCAAGTCGACGAATTGACGAATCGTGTGCAAACAAATGGGATAAACCCGACTCCGAAGCAACGAATCGCGTGCGATGGGCCGCATACAAGCAACGGAATAAATCCAAACCGTGAAGCCTCAAATCAAGCTCCGATAACAAGCGGAAATCAACTCCTGGACCCGAAGAAAATGAGCGAGAGCCGTGAGGCGTCTCGGCCAAAGACGAGACACCCTAGGGTGTCTCGGTGGGCTTTTGGGCCTAGTTTCGACCCGCATCCGCATTGAAATCCTATAAATACAAGGAGGGGTGCTCATTTGCACAGATCGAAAAATTTTTGAGAAGCCGAAGCTCTGTCAAATTGCCTTCTCACCTCAGATCTAAACTCGGGAGCGACGACCGATCTTCTTCGACACCAGATCCAGATCTCGGCGAACTCTTAAGGGCTATTATCATCCTTTGTGAGATAATCCCAAGGGCTATTATCCTCCTTCGTGAGATAATCCCCTCAAAAAGGTTCGAGAGATCGGATCTCAGATCTACACGTGATTCCTCGAGATTAAACTTTATTTTGATCTCGAGAAGAGCTTTGATTTCGCTTAGTCGATCTCATCTGCCGTCGTTATTTCCTTCGCGGAAATAACCCTCGCTACCGTAGATCTCTCTTTGGATCACGATTACGCGGCAGTCCACGGACGGAATAAAGTCCCCGGCACAGCCAAAGACACCCACACAAGTGAGGATTCGATAAACGGATTCCGCGTTTGTTCAAAAGGATAAAAGTTGTAATTCTTTGATTTTCATTATAAGCCTTATAAAAAGGCGATCTCTTTTTTTGAATCTCGTTGTAAGCGACTGAAGTTTGTAACGGATTCAAGAAATGACAATCATCCCGACTTTTACCGCGAACAAGCTGGCGACCACAGTGGGAGCCAATGATCTCAGATCTGAGATCGTCGTGCCGCAGCCGCGGATCAAGATCTTACCTCCAAAGAAAGCTTTCTCATGGAGGAGGACGCAGGAAGACAACCTCGCTCAACCGTTGCTGAGATCTCCTCGCGACTTCATTCCGGCAATTCAACAAGTCGGGGGTTCAGATCACAATTTGTCGACTTCGTCAAAGAGGGCGCGTCAAAGGCGACGCCGACGCCAGGCTCGTCAACTTGCAAAGGCCTTGGAACAGGTTGATGGAATCCGCTACTATGCAGACTTGGAGTCTAGGAAGCGTCGGCCGCCTCAAATCGCTTGCAATTCCTCCAAGCCAGCGACCGACGAATGGGCTCTCGTCAAGAGAACTCGTTCGACTCGGCGAGCGTGATTCGAAACGCCGCTCACGTGCCGCTCAAGCTCGCTTGTAAGAAAGGCACAAGACTTGAACAAGAAGGAAGTGGTTAAAACCATAAAAATCCCGTCAAGTCTGGGTGCCAAAGTCCAAGACAGTGCAAAAATCAGAGCGCAAGACGGCCGTATCCTCCTTCCAAAACCGACACAGCCCAAGCCGCTTCGGCCACGAGATTGAGGATCGCGTATGCACTCCCGTCAAGCCGATCACTACTCAAAGGTGTCCTGTCGCATCTAAACAAACTAGAACACCTCAATGTACGGTTCGCGGCGCTGCATAAGAGAATTCCGCCTAGATCGGGGTTCATGACGAAGCCAAGGAGCCCGTTAAGACTCCACGCTCGCAAGGAGGTAGTCTTAAACGAGCCACTCCTGATGTGACCTTGGATCGTTCAAAGGCGACAACAAATAAGCCCGAGAATGTCAACAAGGTTCTTCATCCCCAAAAGAAGACGTGTCCGCCGAAAAGACAACGCTATACTTGGGGTACCGCATCAACAAGCAATGGATTGCTCCAATGAGCCGCACCATCGCCGGGTGTGAAGAAATCCCAAAAGGAGAGTGTTCAAGAAACCAGCTCTCACTCTCCATACGGAGACTTATCGCAAGATCGCCAAAATGTAGCCGCCCTGTGACCGCTTTCACAAAAGGTCTCGATGTTCGAGAAACTTATCACGGAAGCGCCGGGCCAAGCCAAAACGCTTCAACCAGAGAAAATCCTCCCTCCAAGATGATGAATTCCTTGAAGTCACCATCAACATGGTTGGCAAAGAAAAGTCGGCAATTGCTTTAAAAGTCTCTAATCCCGACTTTTCTCCTGGAAGAAAAATTGATTTAGGGATAGCTCAACGGATGTCTCAGCTCCAACTAGAAGCCGTCGGATATAGGGATTACCCGGAGATCCATGAAGGACTATCCTCGAGTGATGAACTTTCGGATACTTGCTCTGCAATCGCCTCTGACGATACAATGTCTAGCACGGGACAAGCTCGGGAGGCGTTCGTGGTCACTCCTGACCAGGTGACCCAAATAATTCTGGACGCTCTAGCCAGGTAGAAAGAGAACTTCAAGTTTGAAATGGAGATGGCTATGCAGCAGATGAGAGAGATGCATGACCAACAAATCCGAGCTCGACGAATCATCGTAGGAAACGAAGTCGCCGCAATAACGCCACCAAGAGGAAAGCAACTCAGACAGGGATGAAGATCGCAACGCAATTAGCCAAAACTCTGGGGGTGGTCCCGTTATTCTTCCTCAAAATTGTCTGAAGGAAAATGCAGGTAAGGATGAGATGATGAAAGAGCTGGAGGATAAGGTCAACGCCTTTGATTTCCGCTTAAGAGGTAAAGAAGACCGATGCCATGTCCGTATTCCAAGAGAGTGGGAGTCAATCCCATATCCGCCGAAGTTTAATTTGATTAACTTCATACCATTCGACTAAAAGGGGTCCCCACTCAAAGATTTGGTCTATTTCAAATCCCACTTGGCGCTATTTCGTAACGAGCCCTTGATGGTTCGGTCATTCGCTGGCACTCTTCGAGGAGCCGCCTTCGATTGGTACCGCCTCGCCGTGAAGCATCAATAGTTGGGATAACATAGAAAGCTCGCTCTCAATAATTTCTTCGATGACAACACCGGCATCGATCGGAACCCTTTGAACGAGAAGCGTAAGGATGGGGAGTCTGCTGACGCTTTGTTAAACGCTCGCAACAAGGCTATGAACCGCAGGATCCCGCCACGAGGAATTCATTCTCATGACGTGCCACAATAATCTTTCCATCAATGTCTTGAAGTCCCGAGGGTTGTGCCATCCAAAACCTAGAAAGAGCCGAAGAGCTGGGAGCAAGTCAACGCCTCAAAAGGAAAAAGGCCGAAGAGGCCAACCGATGGCTAAAGCGCCGCGAATCGCCGATGACATTCATCAACAAAGAACCTTGGGGCAACAAAGGACTCCTAAGTTGAGATTTCAGGAGGAGTATTCTTTCGATGATGATGAACTTTCGGATACTTGCTCGCAATCGCCTCGACGATACAATGTCTAGCACGGACAAGCTCGAGGCGCCTGGTCACTCCCGACTGTGACCCAAATAATTCGACGCCTAGCCGTAGAAAGAGAACTTCAAGTTTGAAATGGAGATGGCTATGCAGCCAGATGAGAGAGATGCATGACCAACAACCGAGCTCGATTTAATCATCGTAGGAAACGAAGTCGTCGCAATAACGCCGACCAAGAGGAAAGCAACTCAGACAGGGATGAAGATCGCAACGCAATTAGCCAAAACTCTGGGGGTGGTCCCGTTATTCTTCCTCAAAATTGTCTGAAGGAAAATGCAGGTAAGGATGAGATGATGAAAGAGCTGGAGGATAAGGTCAACGCCTTGATTTCCGCTTAAGAGGTAAAGAAGACTGGGATGCCATGTCCGTACCCAAGAGAGTGGGAGTCAATCCCATATCCGTCGAAGTTTAATTTGATTAACTTCATACCATTCGACGAAAAGGGGTCCCCCACTCAGCATTTGGTCTATTTCAAATCCCACTTGGGCGTTATTTCTGGTAACGAGCCCTTGATGGTTCGGTCATTCGTTGGCACTCTTCGAGGAGCTGCCTTCGATTGGTACCGCCGTCTCAAGCCAGGAAGCATCAATAGTTGGGATAACATAGAAAGCTCGTTCCTCAATAATTTCTTCGATGACAACACTGAAGTATCGATCGGAACCCTTTTGAACGAGAAGCAGAAGGATGGGGAGTCTGTTGACAGCTTTGTTAAACGCTTCCGCAACAAGGCTATGAACTGCGGGGATCTGTCCGAGAGGAATTCATTAGCGGGCGTGCCACAATAATCTTTCCATCAATGTCTTGGAAGTCCTGAGGGTTGTGCCATCCAAAACCTAGAAAGAGCTGAAAGAGCGCGGGGAGCAAGCTGAACGCTTCCTCAAAAGGAAAAAGGCCGAAAGAGGCCAACCGATGGCTAAAGCGCGCAGCTGGCGATGACATTCATCAACAAAGAACCTTGGGGCAACAAAGGACTCCTAAGTTGAGATTTCAGGAGGAGTATTCTTTCGATGATGATGAAGTTCCAGCCATCTTCAAATATCTCCTTGCTAACAACAAAATCAAGCTGCCACCTATCATGAATCAGGAGGAAGCTAGCAATACTTCGGATCCAAAGTACTGTGCATACCACAGGAGGGTCCATCACCCCACCAAGGCTTGTATTACTCTGAAGAATAACATCCAAGCCTTGGTTGACGCCGGCGTCATAACGCCAAAATAGGCCAAACAAGAATAGCAAACACTCCGACAGGTATATGAGTATAAACTGCTACCTCTACACTCCGACAGGTATACGAGTATAAACTGCTCCCTTTCCTCCGATGAGTATAAGAGGTTAAACTGTTCCTCCCTTACTCCAAAAAGGCATATGAGTCTAAACTGTTTCCTATTTTGTCGGGAAGTTCCTGGAGAATAGTATACATATTATTCTTAAGAATAACCCGACTATGTGGTTAGATACAGTGCACTCCTCATTGGACCCAGTTTCGCAAAAAGCTATGGGTGGATATGAGAAGATAGGAAGTTCTTGGAGAATATTATACATAATATTCTTAAGGATTACCTGAAGTCGGCTCGATGACTCCGGACGAAAGCGGGTCATGTTCCCAAAGATGAAGCGTGTCATACCTTCTTCAACCCTCGTTGGAACAATCGCCGGGATCAACTTCACCAACCCCCACTGAATGACTTGTACAAATCAACACCACCACTGTGATTTATACTCCCACTCCTATTGTTTATTCGGTCAAACCTTCCTACAGTTAGGACCAAAGCCAAATTCCTCTCTCGATTCCTTCCATGAACGAGAGGTCCACTTGCAAATCAAACGATCAAACCTTCCTACAATTAGGATCGTCTCAAAATTCCCATTTAGTAAAACCTTTAGGGCCAAAATTCCCTCTCGATAAATGAGAAGTCCGCCTTTAGATTAGGTAACCAAACCTTCCGACAGTTAGGGTTATCCAAGTCTTTTTTGATTCTCGAAGTGGAGATCCCACTTTTAGTTTCCTTTCTTTTTTCACCGGAGATAGAATATAAAATTCTTCCTCTCCAGCTCCTTTTCCAGGTCATGCCGACTGAAGGTGTAGGCCAGAATTGGAGTTTTATCTTTCCTCCGATTTAGTCTTTTCTCCGATTGAAAAAGACACCAAGCTTCGTCTTGGAGAATTTCACCCCGAAGCCTAAGTAGGGATAAGTCTACGCCTAACAGGCGTTACCGGTTAGTTCTTAACCGTGAAAAGAACAAAAGCCCACATATTCAACATTGTGGCAGGTAGTTATTAATAACATCACAATCCACGCCTTACACGTGTGGGAAATTTTATCCCGAATCCTAAGTAGGGATAAGCTAACGCTTACCACGCGTTGCCGGTTTAGTCTTTTCTCCTATTGAAGAAGATACCAGAAGCCAAGTCTGGGGAATTTTATCCCGAAGCCTAAGTAGGGATAAGTCTACGCCTAACAGGCGTTGCCGGTTAGTCTCTTGTCCGTAAAGATGACAAAGTCTACGATAAACATCGTGAGCCAAGTCTAAAAGAGTTTCATTCTTTTGGCACAACGCCACATGTGGAACGGATCGATAATCCGCATGCTAGCGATTCAAACGGTGATCGGTAAAGACTCATCAAATCCGTTGATGGCTGGGGGTTGGCCAATAACCCTAAAGCCAACGCCTACCACGCGTTGCCGGTTAGTCTCTTACCCGTAAAAGACGACAAAGTCTACATATTCGATATCGTAGCACTAAGCCTAAAAGAGTCTCATTCTTTTAGTACAACGTCACATGTGGAACGGGATCAGATAATCCGCACGCTAGCCCGATTCAAACGGTAATCGGTAAAGGCACATCAAATCCGTTGATGGCTGAGGGTTTGCCAAAAATCCTATAGGCATTGTGATTGATTATTTCAAATGAGGAATCATAATTCAACCGATGAAGGGTCAATTATTTCAATGAGGAGATTACGGTTATCCAAACATCAGGTTCACGGCAAAAGATTGGTTGTTGAACGAATCATCGTCGTTGGAGCTTATTTTGTTACTCAGCCTCGAAGGACTCCTCGCTACCGTTCGATATTTTCGAAGCTGCCTCTTCAACTTCAGCAACTTTTATTCCGAGAGTTACAGTTTCTTGGACATGATGGTTAAGCGCTACCTCCTTCGCTGACAAGGTCATCACCAGCCAGGGCCCCGGATATTTATTCAATAGGGCTATCACCCATCAAGGGTCAATTTTCATCCGGTTTGGTTTGTACGGGCCTCAATCATACTCCAAAAAGGTATATGAGTATAAACTATTTTCTATTTTTGTCGGGAAGTTCCTGGAGAATATTTTTGTAAAATATTCTTAAGGATAACTCGATAACCCTCAGCCTCCTCCCACGGTGGTTATTTACTTCAAAAAGGTATATGAGTATAAACTATTTTCTATTTTTGTCGGGAAGTTCCTTAAGAATATTTTTGTAAAATATTCTTAAGGATAACTCGATAACCCTCAGCCTCCTCCCACGGTGGTTATTTACTCTAAAAAGGTATATGAGTATAAACTATTTCCTATTTTTGTCAGGAAGTTCCTGGAGAATATTTTTGTAAAATATTCTTAAGGATAACTCGATAACCCTCAGCCTCCTCCCACGGTGGTTATTTACTCCAAAAAGGTATATGAGTATAAACTATTTCCTATATTTGTTGAGAAGTTTCTAGAGAATATTTTATATTCTTCAGGATAACTCGACAACCCCCAATTTACACCCACGGTGTTCAATTTTACGGCGCCGGACAACGCGTCGCTGTGGAAAATTGCCGATTGAAGGTTGGATTTCAAGAAAAAATTTCTGACACCAGTCAACGCGTCGCGATAAAGAATTCACCGATTAAGGAATGAATCTCAGAAAAATTTCTCCCGTTGTGGTCAGTTCTACGACAAGCGACGCAATGGAGAATTTACTAATTAAAGGTTAAAATTCAAGAAGTTGGATTGCCAGTCTGACGACAACTCACCAACACGAGTTAAAGCAAAAAAATTCATTCATCAGCTTCGGGTCAAGATTTTGACAGCGGTCAGACAATAAATACAGCATCGCGATACTTTCAGTCATCCTACAAAGCACTGGATAGTCCGAAAGAGTTGGAGAAGTCAAGATTCAAAGCCATTTTCAGGTCCTATTATACCGGCTGAAGGTTGGGGCCTATCATATCCAAAGAATTTCGGCTTCTTCTATAAAAGAGCGAGATCGAAATACTTTGGAGGAGGTATCTGTAGGCATAAAAATTTGCCTAAGCCCCCGACATAGCTCGTGATAGTGGGTGGTCAATCGACAAAGCCGTCTGATAACGTGGCGACGATAAATTGACAATCAACGAGCCGTCCGACGACGTATCGACAAATCGTCAACAGCGAGCGAGCCGACGAGACGTCCAAGTCGACGAATCGACGAATCGTGTGCAAACAAATGGGATAAACCCGACTCCGAAGCAACGAATCCCGTGCGATGGGCCGCATACAAGCAACGGAATAAATCCAAACCGTGAAGCCTCAAATCAAGCTCCGATAAAAAGGCGATCTCTTTTTCTGAATCTCGTTGTAAGCGACTGAAGTTTGTAACGGATTCAAGCAATGACAATCATCCCGACTTTTACCGCGAACACCCCATTATGGATATCTCTAATTACCGCATTTGCATCTTCTTCAAAAATTAACTTCCCATATCCAGTGTCAAGAGCAAATGTAATAGTTTCCCACACCATTTGGAATTCCGCATGTGTAGAATTATCTAGTATCCAAATATTATGATAAGTATATTGTAATAGTTAGTAATATATATTACGATAATTTATATGCTATTTCTAGACTACACCAAGAGGTTAACATTTATATTAGTATTCCTCTCCACGGATTTTTATACATCGATCATATGCACATATCAATATATTATAGTATTAGATTAGATGTTAGATGTTTAATTAAATATTAAACTATCTTAAATTACGATATAATTTATAAATATAAGTTATGATATTATTATCTTATATATTAAAATTGTATATTTATTGTATAATATCTAATATCTAAAGTGAAATATTTATCTTATTTAACATAAGACTAATATGGTTAAAATTTATAATATATCAGTTCTTATGTTTAGTGTAAGAATAATTATAGTGTAATAAATAGAATGAATTGAATAAATTTTATGATTAAAATTTATAATATATATTTAGTTTTAATATTAGTTCTCATGTTTATTGCAAGAATAAATATAATGTAATAAATAGAATGAATTGAATAAATTTCAAGGCATTATTGTGAATTATTAAATTTTGGAAGGGTAAAAGAGGTAATCAAAAGTTTTAACACCTGTTGATGCTACGGATCACGCAGTCAAAATATCACGGGTTGTGAGATAATCAGGGTCCGCTAACTTCTCCACATGTCTGGTTTTGAGGCTTGTGGGTGGCGACTGCACACATAGGAAACTCGTGAGAGGATGGGGTTGGATTCCCTGATAGTTCCTCCGACGATCAAGTTAGTTAATAATCTTGAGTTGGGAAAGATAAGCACTTTTTTAAGAGTTCTAAATTGCAGGTTCAGATGGCATACCTGTGTTGTTAACAGTTTGCCTATTTATAGGAGTAACGGAGGACAGTTTGGTAACTTCGGCCGACTGATAGCTGGCGGCTTAGTCAGCTCTTGTTTTACTGGTGTCGGTCGGCGAGTGGATGGGGGTTATTTCGATCAGGCATGGGTCACCGGCTGAGTCAGAGTTGCCTTTACAAGTGTCGCCAGCTGAGTGGACGAGGTCGTGTCGGCATTTAATGCGAAGTGACAGGGGGCATGTGGTACGACATGTCTTAAAGATCTATGAGCTTAGAGAATTGATGGCTCAGATCTCGTATTCAATGCGGTGACAACTCATCACCAGTGAGAGGCTCGAGGAATGGCGTCATCTTCCTATCCTAGGTGGCATGTCGAGTCGTACCGCCTTTTGAGTCGAACTCGCAAGGTGTCGACCAACCGGTCGAGTGGGTCGTCCATGGAGTCGTTGCATTCGAAGAGGTCGACTCGTACGGCCTTTTGAGTCGGCCTCGAAAGATGTCATCAAAGGAACGGTCGAGTGGGTTGTTTGTCGAGTCGGTCTAGCGAGAATGCTGAGATGATGGCATGTACCGCCTTGCGAGTCGGCCTCGCAAGATGTCGGCAGAGAAGGTCTGGCGAAGGAGTCGGCTTGACGGCAGGGACCGCCTTTCAAGTCGACCTCTTGAGTCGACTGAGGTGCAGGTTCGGACCCTCTGGAAGTGGATTAACTAGATTATGCTCATAATGTGGGGTGCTTGTCTGCTATTAAACACAAATTACTATTTGGATAATTTGAGGTGTTATAACAGAAGGCCCATTTTGCTTGGAGTCGGCTTAGGCCGGGTCCGAGTGAAACTGAAATTGTAGCTGTTTGGCGTGGGGTGCATTAATGAGGGAATGTGAGTAGTCCTTTTGACGCGACGTGGCTGACCTCAGTACCTACTTTTGGCTGCAGGCGCTTCGCGTTCCGTGCCTGATTGCGGGCTAGTTAAGGCAGGCATGCCTCGTCTCGATCGCGGTGAGGCACTTCGGGTTCTGGGACGAATCTGGACCGCTGGTTTCGAAATCGACTCAGTCGTTACAATCCTGACAGCTGTAGGTCATGGGTGTCTATAAGTGGGGCTGCTGGGAGGATGGAAGAGGCCGCTATTTCTGAAAATTCTTTATCTTGAAGAAATTCCGATCTACTCCTTCTTCTCCGGCCATCTTCTAAATTGAGAATGACGAACACTCGCGCCCTCACCGCTAGGCAAGAGCTTCTGGAGGAGCTCCATTCCAAGGTGACGTTGGCGCAGTTGAGGACCCTCCATAAGCGGCTTGACATCCCTCGCGCCAACAAGCTATCAGCGCCGACGAGATCTCAGGCGATCTAC